>OZ005680.1:10302522-10902522 GCA_963930675.1 Gnaphalium uliginosum
GTAAGTTGATTGATTGCTATAGGTAGCAAAATGTTGAAAAAAAAAGAAAAAAAAAGAGGAAAACATTCTACACACATATTATATAGAAAAGGAATGAATAAGAATTAGTGAATAAAGGTATATGTTTGTATGTATGTATTGGTGATGGATTTGTGGGGTGCACCATGCATGTCATGTAATAGTTATGTCATCCATCATCCAACATATTGATATTATATTATATAATATATCAACCACACGTTACATGTACATATATGATTTCTTATACATAAATAAAGTAGTTATATTGTGCTGCATGGTGCATGCATGTATTTTGATAATATTGTACATGAATAAAGTAGTTAAAATGTTGATTTATGAGATGTGTGGTTGGTCCCACATAAAAGGTTTCACCAACAAAGTTTCATAGAAAAAGTTGTATGAAAAGTCCACCACCTTTTTCCAAATGAAATTACATGATACACCACCAACACCAAAAAAGATTAGATTAATTATCACATCCATAATCTCCAACAATTAGCTACTGTACTGTCTCTTACATTATTTTATTAATTAGAGGTAAATAATATTAAATTAATTTGATATGTGTTAAAATTTATGTCGTCAAATTGAATATGATTAGAATTCTGTTAGACAACTAACGCACCACACCCAACTCCACTAGCTACATATACGTACCAATTAATGATCATCAATATCTCCATCTCTTTTCAGGGGATCCCACTTCTAAGTACCAAATTTTCACGGCTACATAGGGAGGGTTGTAAAAGTCAGAATTCTATCGGGCTACGAAGCGACACGTAAAACTCAAAATTATTCGGTCAAAGTCAAAATTAATCGATCAAAACTGGTATAAAACGGTCGAAGTCAAATTTAGTCTAACTTTTAATATGACAATTATATTTTTATTTCATATTTATAGTTATATTCTAAAGTTACACATATAATTTTGATTTAATATAAGAAAATAAAGAAGTAAAATTCGAGTAATCTCTGATTACTCCCCGACTTGCCAGTTAGTCGCTACACGATCCCGGTCGATTACTCTCCTCATGTCGAAAAAAAAGGTTTTAAATTAAGGAGGTGATATTTACGGTATGATTTTTTATTTATACATCAAAACTAAGAAATTGAATTATTTGCATAAAATTGTGAATTTTTGGTGTATGAGTAAAATTTCATAATGTAGATATCGATCACCTCTTTGTATTAATTTCACGTGATTATTATTAAAACCGGCGAAGAATAAAATTGAAGATTTATGGAATTTTGAGAAGGTTTTAAATTTTGATCACTAGAAAACGGATTTTGATGAGATAAACCTTAAGGTTATCAGTCGTCATCCCGATTTATGTTATATTGTAAAACTAGTAACAATTAAGATTTAGGCATGCCTAACAAATTAAAATGGGATACGAGGGGGGAAAATTAGCCGTCAAGTTGAAACATGTCATGCTAAATATGATAAACGACAATTATAAAGAACAAGATAGCACCAAAACCGCGCACGTAGTTTATTTTGTACGTACGTAGTAGAACATCATGGATTGTTTTGTCGATGTCACATCAGTATTACTAATTAATTATTGAGTTCGTCTTTCCTTTTCAATTATTAATTTTTGTAAGCATAAACTTATTAGGCATTCATACAACGTACGTACATACCAATAGGCGATGGCTTTAGATACTTTGGTTTTGATTAAAGCTTCTTTTTTACTGAATCGAGTAATGTAATAAAATATCAACGAATTACGAACTAAGAGAGCTTTGACGTCGTGTATCACATCTAGGCTTTCAGAGCTTGAACAACACTTCATTTCTAGGTCTCCAAATAATCCAAAGGGCGGCATGAACAACTATATATAATTAAATATCTCGGGTGGCTTTGAGGCCCGAAGAAGGTGACTACTAAATTTAAAATTGGTGGAAGCGGAATTTCCACCATATAAAGACCCCTTCCAACAATTTCTTAGCAATGTGATACTCGACAAATAAGTGGATTTCAGTTTCAACGTCATCATCACAAAAAGGACAAGTGTAAGTCGGTTTCCAGGTTTATCCAATTTGATCGTTGTTGGACTTCTTTCATTAACTATTCGCCAAGAAGAAATGTTGATTAATTGGAAGTGTTGACCCGCTTACACTTTGGCTCCATGTTTCCTGCAGAGATGTTTGATTGATTAGCTTCAAGTGTTTAATTGAGAAATGATGAGTTTGCATATATGGCACATTGATAGCGAAACCCAAACAATTGTCACGTTTGAGAGAAATTTGTACGTTAGGGGATGTGATTAGTGTGTAAATGAGATTAAATAATCTCGATCTAGTGCGTTTGAAATTAATATGTTCCTTAAAAATGTGTCAACTATTTGTGGGGTACGTACAACTGATAAACAATAAAACTCAGTAACGTATTACGCATTACAATGACTTGAAACAAACCTAAACCCCACCGGACCTAATCCATTTATACAATCGGACTACCGTACAAATCTAACTTTAAGATATATTCTAATACGGTTCCAATTTTCGATCCGTATAATAAAGTTTCCGGTCAACGTCGTTATTGGGACGGTGACCAACATCATTGGAGCGGATTAGTAATTAATTATATATATGCGCCAAGTTCGTAACCTTAAAATTTCCAAAATATTTACATGTGCAATGGCGTGCTCTACATTAACACTATCAAATCAGTGGATTAAAAACACTACCAAAATAGTGAACAAACGGACGCATTATGTCACGTCAGATGACAAATTCTGTAAATTAAAAGGACTCAGATAAATATTTTATCCATTTTAAAATAAATGTCCATATTATTACTATTTATATATTTTTTAAAATATTTATTCATTTATAAAAAATAACTTAAAAATTATTACAGTCTCAATTTTACTCTCATTTGTTACTATTAATTATTTATTTTTAAAATGAATTCAGTCAAAATTGTCTTGAATATAAGAGCAAAACTGACATTGATCCAACATATCTAAATTCAAACAAAATTTGTTGGAGAACATTTTTTGTGACACATAGGAGTACATAAGGATAAAAGGTGCAACTTAATGATCCGTTCTTCATACGTAATCGTATATGATACCAATGATTTTGATTAACTGTACATCATCTTAGCAATAAATGTTTCTATCTTGGCTTTTGTCGAAGTCTCACCACAATTTATCATTGTCACAATATTATCGTCACATCAACTTTTAATTCAAACTATTTTTCATCAGTTCTAACTCACTGGCAATAACTAAAAACCACTTTCATCATTTTTAACTCACCATCACCAAGTAACAATGTATGATACATAAATCATTAGGAGAAAACAACCTCTTGTTCCCCACTACCGTGGGATGCTAATCTTTATCTGTCGATGACAGCACGCGGTGAAAATCGACTCAAATACTATGGAAACATGTATATGTGTCCATTTTACGTTAGATTATATCTAACGTAATAATGTCTTCTTGTGGGCTTGTGCTACGACAACTTATCTATGTGAATGTCAAGCTAGAAATTAGTAAAATGATACGTAGAATAATAGAAGTGTGGTAGGATAATATCTTGTAAATGAAGAAGTTGTATAATGAATGGGACTTGAAAGCGTTGGTTAGTTGACATATATATATATATATATATATATATATATATATATATATATATATATATATATATATATATTTCAGACAATAAAACAGAGATGTTGTTGTCTAACAAAATCATTAGCAACATGGCCCACCAACTTCTAAATTCCAAGGGTTTACCGACAACTAAATTACGAATTAGTTTAATGCTTTTAAATTCATTACCATTTACTAATATTACAATTACAATGTATTAGGTCCAAATGTTTTAAAAATCGGATTTTAATCGAATTGGTAAGAGGTCCTTGGGTCCAACCGGACTGGTCTAACTGATTAAACCGACTGGTTGAATCGGATGGAATTATTTATTATTAATAAAATACTTATAAATAATAAGAAAAACTACAAATAAATACGATAAAATTTATGAAAAATTTCAAAATAATCTTTTTAAAAAAGTTTAACAACTTTGACTTCATTTTTACTGAAAAAAGATACTCAATACTAAATAAATCAAATTTTAAATGATAGAAAATTAAAAAAAAATTAGACGATAACCAGCCGGCTCACACCAATACAAAAATCACAATAAATTAAAACCGGTTATTTGCCGTCTCATACCAATACAAAAATCACAATAAATTAAAACCGGTTTAAAATAACGATCACCCTCTGATTTCCGATCTAAACCGGTCTGACGGGCCGGTCCAACTGGTTTCTAGAACATTGAATATTAACTTGTGCTAACTAAACAAAATACGTTAAACTATTGTAATCTTAATTTATGTTTATATTTTAATATCAATCTAACCATACTTTATATAATAACAGTTTAATTAAGCATAATATGTTATACTCCTATAATTTAATGATCAAAATGTATTTATATTTATGTATTTGAAGATTATGCTAAATTGGTAAGAGAAAAAAAATAAAAATGGAACTATTTGTCGGTTTAATGCAAATGGAAATGAAAATGTGAATGGGTTTTCTAGTTCAACAAGAAATTAGCTCCAACATTTGTATCATAATTATGAGATATAGACAGGTGATTTAATTTCATAATTTTATTCTAAATTAAAAGTTAATTAATCCAATATTCAATCATGTGTACGTCTTATTGTTTCAAACAAAGTTTTTATTTGTGGTGATAATTAACCTCGGGAAATTTTGATATCATTATTCAGAAAATTTAGAAGTAAAACAGTAAAAAAGAGATGTCACTCAAAAGTATATTAATTTCTTAGATATGAAAATCAATATAAATATCAATTAAAAGTTTGAGTCTGAGTCGCATGACGGTATGTTCAGACCTCATTACTTAGCCGGCTAGAGGTCATAATCATGGTTTAAAAAAAATCATATATTAACCGGTCTATACTTATGTATTCGTTTTGAATGGTAACATTTGACATGTGTGTCTAATTTATTGATAATGACAATCGTTAGGATTGTCAATAAGAGAAAAATCATATATTTATTGAAGTTAAAGTTTCCTTATTTATTTAAAATTATAATTAATACACGAAGGTTTTCATTTAATTCACTAAAACTTTCTTTTCATTTGTGATATATTAACTATGATTTTTTATTATAAATATAATCTAACGAAGTAATGAATGTAGTAGGTGAATATATACATGAATTTAGACTTTTTTTGTGCTACAAAAAAATTTTTTATAAAAAAAATTATATATGATCAATTTGATGGGAAAAAAGTGCTTTTTTTAATAGTGACAACCCGTGATAAAGAAAAATAGGATATTAATGTCATAGCTTATTATTAGTAGTTTCAACACTAAAGAATATGTTCGGCGAAGAGCTTTTTGAAGCTTTAGGTTTTTATTTTCAAATTCAAAAGCTCATCATTTCTAAAAGCTTCGTTTGGATAAAAGAGTTTTGAACTTTTATTTTTTTTTTAAAACTCCAAAAAGCTTGTAAATGAAAAACTAATCCTACAAACTTTGAAAATTGAAAAGAGCTTTTAGTTAATATATTTACATGATTGCCCTCGTCATTTATATTTACAATTTGAGACTAGTTAGTTTATCGGCACTAGTATAAGATTCCAAATGATTTTTCGAAGTTATTGTCCTTTTTATTTTCAATAAACTAATAAGGAATTAAACTTAGTTAATTATTAACAATACTGACGACCTGACGTCCCTCAAAATATTAGAAACACTTTTTAAAATAACGGTGGACATATTCATATTAGTACTACACGAAATATAGTATGTAATACATTAACTCATAATCATTTTTGTATCAAATCAAATATTTAATACGTATACATAAATTTTGACATTAACAGGTAATATTTGAATCATTATCATTTTTCTTACACTAAAATATTATTTATCAAATTTATATTTAGTTATATTTATTATTATTTTTATATTCATATACACATATACTATACATATTATATCATATTATTATTATAAAGTAGTTTCATATTATAACTATTAACTATACATATTTTTTATAATGTTATCTTAATTATAAGAAAATGAATATGTTAACAAAATTATAAATAATTTAGTTATTTATATTATATTATTATAAGTTATATACGTTAAATATCTATATACAATTTAATATAATTTAATTTTATCATTGTCCTTTATTGTCATTTTACTCATTTCAATTACAGCTACATCTACTTTACCAAACACATTTAGAAAAATATATCTACAACTTACAACTTCAATTAAAAGCTACAGTTTACAGCTACAGCCTACAGCTCGTTTTGCCAAACATACCCTAAAAATACTAATAAAAAAAGACTTCGGGATAGCGAAATTTCTTCTGATTTATTAGGAGAATTTTTTTATTTTGAGTCTCGTCGTAATGCAAACTTTGAATGATCGATGAACTTTTGAAATCATATAATTAAAATAGCAATTTCATCATTGTTATCTACTCTGCATATAACAATTTACTAAATAATTCATAGGTTACTAATCAAGTGTATATGTAGTTCTAATGAATTTTACAATTACCTGGTAAATAAATAAATAAATATATATATATATATATATATATATATATATATATATATATATTATATTAGTCATAATGACTTGCAAGTCGTTAGTGAACAAGGCACTGCACAAATTGTTATTTGTTACCGTACTTTAATGGTAACACATATTATTGGACAGCAGATACTGAATAAAAGGGTTAATTTGACTCGGTTCAATTCTTCCAAGTTCAATTTAACTCGATTTGATAATTTCACTGGAATTTTGTGTAAACAGCACATACTACATATTTGGATAAGATTCGCAAACTTTACTAATTATTTTAAGAAAAATGCTAAACATAACTCTTTGGACTATGAATAAGAAATTCAGACATTCATAAATTGTTTGTACATTGATAATAACCACTCACACTCTGAATATAACTGTTCCCAACAAATTTAATATACCATTAATTTTTGTACAAATTTAATTTTTAAATATAGCCCTCGTTGCTTCATATAGCAAAATCCTTATACTAAGAACATTCACAATGACCAAATTACAAAGTTTTTTCTAAAGCTTTTTCTTATAAAGCTTTTTACAAAAAAGTTTTGCTCCATCAATAAAAAGCTTTACAAAGCTTTTTCACAATTAAATATAATATAGTTTGAATGAAAGAGAGTCTAATGACTTGAGATTTATCAACTCATTGTAATCTCTTTCCTTGTAATTATATTATATAAAATTGTGAAAAAGCTTTGTAAAACTTTTTATTGGTGAAGTAAAAGCTTTTCTATAAAAAGAATTATAAGAAAAAATTTTAGAAAAAACTTTGTAATTTGATCTAATTACATTTTATTTCGTATAAGGCACTCAAATCCTCATTTATGTAATGGTCAACGTGTATGAGTCATGTGGTCCCATTTTGTCTGTGCCTTGCAGAGTTACAGATAACTTTGTACTATGTAGGATATGTTATTTTGTTCATGTTTTTATTTATTTATTTTTATATATAACAAAATCATCACATTATAAAGATAAAATAAAATTAGTATACTTGTGATTTCACACGATTGTATTATTTGTATCATATATTTTCTAACAAGATTCTAACATCTAAATTTTGTTCTGATTTAGGGACTTGAATTTTCTTTATATATTTAAAAAAAGTACCTTTGAAGTATTTACAATTATCAAATTTTGACCACTAGAACCGGTAACAAATCATTTTTATTCAAAACAGAAGAGCACAAATTTGTATAACGGTTTTAACAAAATATATACAGAGATTCAATATTTACAAATCAGAATATATTCATTGCACCTTCAAGAGTACTTCTTCCATCATATATCATCGACTAGAAAACATTTTGGTATCGTCATTCATCGTTCCACATTGACCACAATTACGTGCTCAAATAATACGGTCGTAATCATATTAGAAAATAGAAAATTTAGAACATAATACAATTGTAAATTATTATTATGTTTATAATTTAAAGATGAAAAAAGAAGTCAAATTAAGGAGCAATCAATCAATCAAAGAAGAAGAAGAAATACATGTTTAGTTGATGATTAAAGTTGTTGTGGATGATTAATTAGAAAGAAAGATAGGAATATATGAAAACACTTTGATTGATGTTAGTTGTATAATTAAGGTTAGAAAATGACTCTTCTTCTTCTTCCAATTAAATGTATTTTTTAGTAGTCATTTTATTAATTAATTAACATTAAAACATGAGAGCTACCATTCATCTTCATGTCTACCAATTAAAACAACTATTTCCATCAACATATTCTCTTTTCAACTTGGTAAAATATTGCATTTTATTGAATCTAGCTAGTTGTTACCTAACTTTCATATGCTACTTACTTTGGTCCCATTTGGAAATTTGAGATCATTTTGGTTGCTATAACTTCTAATCTACACCCAAAAAGGAACCCAACTTGTCACTTTTTATCTTCATAACTAGGATAGTAGACAAGATCATGCCCAAATGGAGTCATGTCCAATGTAATCACATGCATGTTAAGTTTAAACAATGCTAATATTTGGCACAAAATTATGCATGAAAAGAGTTAATTCAATGAATGGTCCATGTGATTTATATCGATTTACGAAAATCGTTTCAATACTTATTTTTCACCTTTTCACTTCAATAAGTTTACGTTTTGTTCGAAAATAGTCCCTCCTCCACTTAAAATGACTAAATTACCCTTTGATAGTTTAGATCCTGACTATTCGAAAGTGACAAGAGAAAGGGTACTTTAGTCATTTTAGGTGGAACATGGATCATTTTCGAGCAAAATGTAAACTTATTGGACTGAAAAGGTGAAAACATAAGTATATGGACGATTTTTGTAAATCAATGTAAATCACAGGAAGGGACCATTTGTGAACTTTACTCGAACTAAAATAAAACTGTACACACTTTTGCAAGATCTCATTTGCACATTAGTGTAAAACATAAGAGTAAATTTTATAAATGGTCATGTGGTTTATACCGATTTACGAAAATTGTCCTTATATTTTATTTTTCACTTTTCTAGTCCAATAAGTTTATGTTTTACTCGAGAATGGTTCCTCCTTCATCTAAAATTATTAAAGTACCATTTATCTTGTCATTTGCAGATAGTAAGGATCTAAATGGTTAAAGGGTATTTTAGTCATTTTAGGTAATGAGGGATTATTTTCGAACAAAACGTAAACTTATTAAACTAAAAAAGTGAAAAATAAAGTATAGGGACAATTTTTGTAAATCGTCGTAAACCAAAGGGACAATTTATAAAATTTACTCAAAGAAAATGTAGCACCGGAAGAAGACCATAATAATGAAATGGTCAATTATATGGGGTTGATTAACATGATGATCAAAAGAGAAGCTAAAGTTATTTTGTGATGAATAAAGAGTTAACGACTAATGTGCACAGTTTTTCAAGTTCGTATGTGTGAGCATACGAGATATCGAGCCTAAACATAAAATGACAAAAGAGGAGGATTAAGGAATGACTCACGACTGAAAATGACTCGGACCATCTAGCTAGGTTTAATCGAAACTAGTTGGACCTTGTTAGGAGTTATGACCATTCAACCTTTAATTTCGACCATATCAAAATTGGTTGAAATTAAGTCTTTTGTAGTTATCACAAGTTAACCTTGCTGGACCATGTCATGCCTACTATTTGATTGCGAAAACAATTAAGATGACTTAGGTTGAGGATTGATAGTACGTCATTATGGATCGAATTGTAACTATATGAATTATAAAACCATATGAACATAGTATGGATCCTCACAGCACGATCAAAGTCCATCATGGTTCAAATTAGCTCAGTTTCTGATCTAATACGTTTTGTCGCTTAATTCCTCATTCTTAAAAATAACACCGTACAAATGGAGGGGAGAACATTTTTGCAGTTAACAACACAAATTTTACCAGATTCATATGGGCTTTCAATAAAAGTGTTATATTTTGTAGTTAAGTTTATAACAACACAAATATCACCTTATAAGTGTTGAATTTTACCCCAATATAGCTGATGATTGTGAGAATCGAATGAATGACTATACCAGATTCATATGGGCCCTCAATAAAATTTTGTAGATGCATATCTTTTAGTCTATAGCAACATATGTAATAAGATTTTTTCCTTTTTACCTGTGATAGAAAAATAATTATTGTGTTACATAGCAACATATGTAACAAATTATGTTATAGCTTATGAGTGTCAGAGTGTCTTTATATAACAAACACCTTATTTAGCATAATAAATTGCCATATGAATACTCAAAACAGCTTAAAAAGTGTTTGGGAAGCTTATTTTGAGCTTATAGAATCTCCCTCACAAGTAAGCAAATAAGGTAACAAAATAAGTCTATTGAAACACTAAATCTCAAACTTATTGTATTACAATAAGCAAATACGCAAATAAGCCAAAAAAAATAAACCCCCACACACCCCCTTGTTGTAACAAGCTAACCCAGACACCCTAACCTCTTAGATACATACTTGAATCCATTCATTAGAAATAGCAGCAATTACAAAGTAAAAGCACTATAAAACTTATGCTATAACTAACCATTAAAGGTTCAAACATCTATTGTCTTAACCTATAAAGGATTTACGAATCCAGAAACTGGACATTAGACAAGGGATCAACTACAAATTGGGCAATGAACCAACCCATTCTCATTACAATCACCACACCTTACCACCACTCTACTCCACCGCTTACCGTCACCGTCTTCCTTCAAATCCACCACCATCTTACAGCTCCCATTACACTTAAAACACGGCAAGAATCTAACACCACCACAACCCTCACACACATACCCACCTTTCGATTTGGGCAAACCTTCAAGCAATTGACTAAAATTTCCGTCTTCCATCGTCTTCACCACCGCATCTGCTCCACCTATGTACCTACCTTTCACAAACACCCTCGGTGGCACCAATTCGGTGCTATCTTTCCCCTTCATTAACTCTCTCAATTCTTCCCGGAAACCTTGATCCATGGATATATCTCTCTCGCAAACAAACACCCCGTATCCTTCTAACACCACCCTCACTGCATTACACGCTTCAAATGTCTTGCGTACCCCTCTTAATGTTGTGGTATATACCACAACCTTGTTTTCACCTTTTGGGGGGCAAAGTTTTTCAAATTTGTCTAGTGAAAACGCTTTAGGTGGTAAAGATTTAAAAAAGATTGGATCTTTATGATCAAAATCTGATTTTTCTTGAATGGTTACGGAGGGTTTTGTGTAAAGGCGGAAACTTTCAGCGGTAGAATCAAGGCCCGCCATGAGTTCCCAAGAGTTGATGACTTCTGGTGGTGGTTCGGACCCTAAGATCGGCAGAAGGGTGGTTTTGTTTTTGGAGGATGATGATTTTGGGTTGAAAGTCAAGAGGCTGCAAATTTCTGGTGGTGGTTCGGACCCAAAGATCGAGAGGAGGGTGGTTCTGTTTTTGGAGGAAGATGATTTTGGGTCGACTGTCAAGAGGCCGTAAGTTGTCGACGTGAGAGAGACGATATGGTGGCCTAAGGCAGAGGTGGTAAAATCTTCATCATGATTTAGCTTAAGCAGATGCGATGAAGCACACCCCATTTTGAAATGTTTCAGAATTCTAATTTGGTGAGAAATGATAGGAGACTTAAGAAGAAAGGACTAAAAGTACTGTGCTTTCAATTTCAAATGTGCTTATGGTTTTAGCGCCCAATTATAAGTATAAAGTTTGAATCAAATGACTAAAGTGGACTGTGCATACCTAAAGTCTTCAAATCAAATTTCTTTTTAGAAAGCCAAAAAAGATGATCTAGCTGGCATCCAAAAGCAACTTACTTCTATATTCCACCTATTTTCAAAATCACATAAAATCAAACTATTTCAACTCTTTATTCTTCATCTTCAAGCAAGTAGTATGACCAACACCCATGGGACTTGCATATAAGTTGAATTGAAAACGTTAATCATCTTCAAAGTACTAAAATCTAAAGCAAAAATAGAACAGCTGAATAAAAACAGATGAAGTTGAAGACCAGCATCACGAGAAGATGTCACATTAAATAGAATGTGGGTCGAGTGAGCTCGCAACCCCTAGGCACAAAGTCTCACCTAACGGTCCACCCAACCAAGAACCCTGGTGCACCACTGGTCTTTGTTCAACATCTCAATTCCCATTTGAAATAAATCACAAGTACCATAATTTCGACGAGGTTGCATTAAAATAAGAGAGCAATTAATACCAATAACCAAATCTTGATGATTTCCCTCTACTGGTTGTTTATAAATCTTTTGGTTTGATGAAGGAATAGTGCCACCGTTGTTAAACTACCTTCCCCAAAACAATAAATAACATCTAACAAATTGATATATTTGCAGATAAGAACAAGAAAACCAATAAATATGTTAAAATTGACAAGCATATACGATGACACATGACAGTGAAATTAATGTTAAATAATAGCATAATACCAATAAACACACCTGAACTGTTGACATGATGAAGTGAGAATTTGAGGAAGCGTAGAAAGGTAAGTATCTTGATTTTTCGCGTTCTGGGATTGGCACTGAGATTGAGATTCCACATACTTTCTTAAACAAGGTCTGTCTTGTGAGCATGGCGCTCACAGTACTTTTGATCAGGCATTAAATCCCTTGAAAACCTTCGTTTCTTGGCATTTGTTCTTTTGCACTTCCATGGCTCCAAATCCAAGTATCCAACCCTATCATTCGACAAATTTAATAAAAACCATGTGAAGTTACAATGACAAAGTACTTATCATCATCTTAAATCCTAAAAGATATGTGGATTGTGGATCTTCTATTATAAAAGATTCTGACTGATCATAATAAGATGATTAGGTGCAACAAAACGTGATGCAGGAGATAATGTTTGTCATGTGCTTATGTTGTTTAGAAATTATGATAAATCGTGTTTGACAAATGACGATCCTTAAGTATTTACATATAAAATGATCATAATCGCAGCTACTCTAAACTATGAGTTTTGATAATCTACTGTATTCAGATTTTGATTATTTAAGGATTTACATACAAAATAACCAATAAATAATCAATATCACTTTTGTTACAACTACTCTAAGCTGTGATACTAATCACCAATTTGTAGTGTCATACCAAGCTTCCATATTGCCTCTAAAACCTCTCTAACATCGGTTACATTACCAACTGTTTTTCAATTATATGCTATAGAATCTGAAATATTATTTAATTTTTTTATCAACGCATTCAGCATATACATACGCAACTGCTACTTGTATTGAAAGTCATTTTTCATTACTGGCCTGAAGCCATGCGGCACCCTCTTCTAATGGACCAGATTCTCCCCTGCATACGCTTAAAGTAAAGAATCTGGAAAAATATAGAATTCCCCAAAAATAATTTAAAAAAGTAAAGCATTTTGCGCAAAAAATAGAATATAGATCGAGAAAATTACATAGATGGTCTAATTTCATCATCCATATCTAAATTTGGACAAAATCTACAAAACTATCTATTTTGGTCAAGGATCTCGCTCCATCACATCAAGGTGGAGCGAAATGTACTATTAAAAAATCTTTGTTAGTTTGCTCTAATTAAATGCCCAACAATTCGCTCAAATTATTTAAAAATACACATGATTTCGCTCAAATGTCTAAAAATTCGCTCAAATGTCGGTTATTACAAAATACACATGAATTTCACTCAAATGCATAAGAATGTGCTCTGATTATTAAAAGATACACATGAATTCGCTCAAATGTCTAGGAATTCGCTCAAATGCTTAGGATTTCGCTATAATTAAAAAAGTACACTACATTTCGTTCCAACTAAAAAAACACAATATTTTGCTCCAAGTTGATGTGATAGAGCAAGATTCTGGACCAAAATGAATATTTTCCAAGATTTTGTCCATACTAAAGATTTCGTCAAATATGACCAAATATGTAATTTTCTTATATAGATTCATAATTTAACATAAAATCGAACCTGATTACATAGATACACAATTTAGCAAAAATTAAAAATTTCGTCAAAAATAATGATTTCGCAAATCTTCAGTTAATGTTTGCGAAATAACAAAATTTTCTCAAAATCGAACAAATAGGGTAGAGGTAGCTTAAATCGGTATTAGAACTCACTTACTTGATTAATCTGTCGATTAAAAATGTATAATTAGTCGCGATTTTGGGGTTGGATCGATTTAGGGTTTATGGGCATAACGTTCAAAACCTTTAAAACCTTCCTGTATATAAAAAATCATAATATTGGTTGGCAGATAGATGTTTGATTAGAAATCGTTCAAGTGGGTGTACGAGTATGATAAAATGAAAAATACAACCAAATTCAATCGTAAACCAAAAAAGAAAAAAAGTTGTGATTAATTCATGTCCCTACATGACTTTATACCAATGGCGCATTTGTCGGTGGTACCTTCACCGCAACATGTGTAACTCACAAGTTAGGCGTCGAATCTCTACTTCAACTAATACGGGTGATTTGTGAATATGTGATTTATCCGGTATTATTGATACTTCTTGTAGGTGGGACATAGGTGGAACGGGGGCGTACATTTGAAATATGGTAGAGAGTTAAGAGGTATCCTCTAAGTTACTTTTTTTACATGGCTGTGTACACTTTTGAATATTAAAATATATATATATATATATATATATATATATGTGTGTGTGTGTGTGTGTGTGTGTGATGAATGTTATGTGTGCTTGGGGATTTTTTATTTGTTTGATTATAAGTGTTTGTATAATTGTATTGATCTAGTAAATCACTGAAAAGTGAAAACCTTTTATTTTCTTCATATACCTATTCTCTGTGCCTGCCTTCATATATTAAAACGAGTAATTAATTTAATTTAATCAATTTTATCCTCCCAATTACATACCAAGTACGTAAATTACTTTTAATTTCAAGTCAACTTTGAAGAAAAACTATTTTATGTAGCAAAATAGCCAGATTGAACGTAGCTGTTTTGCTCAAAAAAGAACGTAGCTATGTTAAGTTGCTCCCCCATCGAATACTTTTCAGTTATCATGGTATACTGTGAGAGCCCATACCATGAAAACTGGGCCGAACCTTTTATTTTTCAATACAATTGTGTATGGGCAGTACCGCCAATTTCAGCCCAAAGAGATCAAATTGGGTTGGTTTGGGTGAATTTAAAGTTATGGCCCATGATCTATTAATTTTTCGAATGTTCAAATTCAATCATCTTAATCTTAATCTTAAATCTTCTCGAATATAATATAAAAAATAATTGATGATGTTATCAGAAATTTAATTGATCAATATTTTAATTTTGTTAAATTGATTAAAATTAAGGAGATGATAACATTATAAATTATAAATTATCATTTAAAAAATAATTAAATTCAAATAAATATAAATAACTAATAGAAAAAGAATGTAATCTTTTCTAATATAATCTAAAAAATCCAAATTTAAAAGACATTTATAATATATTATAAATATGAATATTAATATTAAACAGGTACGCATATATACATAGGTTTAAAAACTATAATAATAATAATAATAAAAGTTATATGTAATTTTATCGATTGTGATGTAACTATTTTAAACCAAAACATTGAACTTTTTTCACACACATAGGTGCATGTTCGAATTTAGGAAGAATATAAAACTGTTAAATGGATGAGGTTCTCCCAATTTTAGGTTATTTTGGGTGTAGTGGTCATTTTTTGATTCAGATATGCGTTATCTAACTGGAATATTCCAAAATCGTTTCAACCATTTTTCCCTGATAACTTGCAACAATAACAACATTAACAATAATATTCAATCCTATCAATGGTGGTGTATGAGTTTTTCCTAATTAACTGTAAGATATTTATATAATGAAGTTTGAATCTAAGATTTTTTGTGAAAATATCACAGCGTCTTATCAGTAGATCGTCACCACTAGGTCGTGTAAGTGACGGTTAAATTTAAGGACCATTTTTATTACTAATACGTAAGTACCATTATATTGGTTGAAGTATTAGATGTTACAACTTGACACGTGTATAGTAATCGGTTCTCTCCTTAAACTAGGAAATTTCAAGAGAGATGTGAATTGAACCAACATAAAAAAAGAGTAAATTGCATGAACGCTAAACTCTCATATACTTAAAATGACTAATATTCCTTTAATGATGCATGCTTAGCAAATCGATTATGCTAGACAAAAAGAGGGTATTTTAGTCATTTGATGACTTAATGTACAACTTTTAAAATTTTGCATTGTTCATATAACAAATAAAATTAAATTACAAGGATTAATAGTGAAAATGTATGTAAAACATATAGACCATTTACTCTTTAAAAAAATTATATAGAAACCAAAACAAAAAATCTTGATAAGGAAAACGAAAATGGTTGGAAGATAATATATAAAAGAGGTCCACCATTTCAATGAGGTAAAAGTGAAGCATGTGCAATTGTGCAAATGGGCCTTAAATCATTAAACATTATTTTGAAACATTTTAATTTACATTTACAACACTCCATCAATATCAAAAACACTATTATATCCCTTGACATAACATATGAAAAACGCACACCCTTATACTCAAATTATGGATTATTACTTGATCACCACAAACAACATCAGTAGTTATAGTTAATCATATATAAAAAGAAGAAAAAATCAATACTAATAATGTAGTACTATATGTAAATAATCATGATCAACTTAACTCATGATAAGAGTATCGGACTGCATTTCTGTCTTCTGTTTCAATAATATCATAAGTTGAGCCTTTTGACATTCGAGTTTCGTACCCAAATGCCTACTTCTCGACCCAATCGCTTTTACAACCCTTGGAAACTCTACAAACCCACGAATTCCTCGCTTTATGTGTGGATTTTCGGGCTCTAACGATACTTTTCTAACGAGCCTTTTGACATTCAAGTTTTCGGGCTCTAGTTTTCCATGATCACAGCTCTTATGAGTCATTTTTGTACTTTCTAATTCAGAAATCTTCTCTTCTAACAAGATTTTAGCATCACTAAGCTTCATATGAACTCTCTCTTCTCTCAAAACTTCAGCCACGCGTAACATCTTTCGTTCTTCTTCCATGTCGGTCTTCAACCTACAAATTTCCGACTTATGAGATGTTAATTCAACCGTGAGCTCTTCACATACTTTTTCTAATGCTCGTGTTTCTTTTCTCTCTTCCAGCACTTGTTTCATCAACTTCTTGGTTAAAGACTCTGCCTTTTTACGAGCTTTACGTTCATATTCGAGTTGTGCTTTCAGCTCCAAGATTTGGGCTTGTGCGGTTTGAAGGTCCGAATCCATAAATGGCTTGATGAATGTAAGATCCCAGAAAGATGCAGCAATCTTGCGAGTTGAAACGGGTAAATGAAGAGTATGAAGTTGCTTACTTTCTTGATCTTGATCTTGATCTTGTTTTTGTTGTTTGTTTTGTTGTTGGTTTTGTGGACAAGTATAGGAAGGATTCTCATACAATTTCCAAGATGGGGATGAGGTAGGGATTAGAGTAGGTATTAAGGTTTCGAAAGAATGGTCATTTTTTTCATGGAAGTTGGTAGTAGTTGTTCTTGTATTGATCATCATCATCGATATAATGTCATCTTCTGTTGTATCAACTTCATTTCTTATGTAAGATTTAATAACCTTTTTCATTTTTCATTTTTTTAATTAATATATATTTATTAAAAAAGAATGTTGCTTTTGTGTTGGCTAGTTAACTTTTATTGAAGGAGGGAGGGACCTATATGATGAATTAATGGATGGAAATTGTAAAAAGGAAGAGGAGACATCACATGCTCTTCATCTTTATTTGTTCACACACTCACTCTCATCATCACTCTTGTTCTTGTATAAGCAAAGTATTTTAAATATTTTTTTACATTTTTTTATATTCTTTTGCTGTTACATATTAATATTATATGCAGCTGGTTTAAGTACTACTTAGTAGGCCCTTCAATGGTGCAAGAAAATTGAATTCATTAGTCAAGGTGACGACTTTTCATTTCACTAATGCAATAAATGATATCTAGCCATATAGCATTGTGAAATAATCATATGATATACATGCAAAACTAGTAAGATAGTTAGATGTGTTTCAGTTCTTATGGTAAGACATGAATGATGAATGATTAGTAGGCCATGCTACTGTATCCCACCACATTTTGAAGCCACATGGACTGTTTCATATACTTCTATCTTGCTACCTTTTGTCCCTATCATGTATCACTTATATATCGTCTTCAATCATACCATCTATTTTGGCTTTTCGGATCAAAAGAGCTAGACTCAGATATTCGGTCTAACTAGCATTTTACAAGTTGCTACACGTCCGAAGGAGGTAGGTATCCATTTCCTTTTCCTCCATGTGTCATTCGGCTAAAAGAAGACGTTGGTTTTACTCTTAAATTATTGAATGTGCTTGTCATTCTGGGTGGGCCGAGGTAAGTTATAGTAACAAAGTGCGTAGTTATATGAACCCCACCGTGATAATTTGAATTCCAGGACCAAGCAAAACGTGGACACCAATAACATCAACTCAATTTCGGCCCCTGCCAAGCTTTCTGGATTTGGTGTTTTCCCTTGTGCAACCTTTAGTGTCATCATGATCCTTAGCTTATCTAAGTTTTAGTGCGCAAACGACATAATGCTATATAGAACACAGAGCAAGGCTAAGAACCTTATAAGGTCTACAAAAAATACAATTGAGATCCAAAGTAAAAGATGACAATTATAACCCATAAATGTTTTAGCTATGCCAATTGGGTTATGTGTTATGTCATACAGATCAGATAGAAAAACTTCAATAAAAGTTGGGACACCTTTTGCCTACATGTGTAGACATCATGTAAATTCCAAATGAATGCCAGCAATATGGAAGCAATACATGTAAATGACTTGGGTCATCACTGCAGGTATTATTTAATATCCATAATGTGCAAACCTACCAAAATATGTCACAACCTCTCCGACAGAACACTCAATGATATGTGTATTATATATGTATCATAATATTCCAAAATAAATTTGGATGGTCCTGACCATAATGACAGTGTGGTCTCTGGAGAAGTTATCTGATGGAAAAGTTTCAAGAACAGAAACTAAATAATAAATCAAAGTGGTAAATTGTGCATTCAGGTACTTCTACTTCACCAGGACTGCTCCACTTAAATGCGTTTCTCAATCCACATCTGTTATTAGATAAAACAAAAATGGCTTGTATACATCACCATCATCGATCCCGCAAACATATAAAAGGATCTGAAATGTAACATAACATACTACAACATTCAATCACTTTTTAAGTCAGCAGATGCTTGGAACCACCAAAGATTTGGGACTTCTTTTATTCGGAAACTTCATCCGGCTTCATTGCTTCAACTTCTTTTAAATTTTCCAATGACGAGATACGTCCGTCCAGAGAT
Organism: Gnaphalium uliginosum; assembly: GCA_963930675.1. NCBI lineage: Eukaryota > Viridiplantae > Streptophyta > Magnoliopsida > Asterales > Asteraceae > Gnaphalium > Gnaphalium uliginosum. The sequence continues at coordinate 10,322,025 of OZ005680.1, forward strand.
TTATAAAGATCATTCATCTAGACCATCATGGATGACAATTTGTTAGAGCTTCAAAACAAATCACCAAATAAATAGCACAAAAGTATCGCAGTAGTTGAATATACACATACGGATCCATACTGAAAGCCATAAAATAATGCTTGAATTGTCTTGTATCCATAGAACATCTGGCGTGACATAGATAATAAATAAATAGGAGTTATCGCTTTTGTTCCCAAATCTTTGGGGTTGCTTTTTCCAATAAACGTTGGTTACATTTCTTTATGTTATTTGGACCGGGGTTTGAAACCAAACTTCTCCTCAGGACATGGTCCTGGATAACAAGTCTCAAGGTTTTGATGATATCGATATTGATGATATTGACGATATTGGAAACTCATATACGACAGTAGGCAAAGTTGGCATGCACATAATATGCTTATGCCAACAACAACATAGATTTCCAAAGGCATGTCTTGGATGGTATAGACAATTTAACGTTACGTACACAGAGGGTCCAATACAGAGAAACAAACATTCAAGAGTATATCATTCTTCAAGGTCTTAATTCATTTACTTAATTACATAGAAGGTGAATGCCAATATTTTTTTTCCAGTGAAATCTGAGAGGCCTGACCAGTAGGCCATCAAATTGCTCAAAATTAATTTAGTCAATATGTCACAACCGTTTAGCAGAATGAACTATATTCAAATACAAAAGGAAACAAAAAAGAAAAGAAAAAAGATACGTTGTGTACAAGGTATACGACCTCGATCACAGTGTCAACAATCAGGTTACCCATTAACATGTTGATCAAGAACACATGTAATCACCCCACGCTCCTTGATTTCGGACATATTTGGTATTGCTTCAGTCAATCTATACAGATGTCTTTTCAATTTATATGGATCAAAATAAAAGTGTCAAGAAAACAACCTAACAATCAGAAGCGAATAGCCAAATATACCTTAAGGCTCAGACTACCAAGCTTAATCATTTGACTTAAACTTTAGAACCTTTCAGTCCAAAATGACACAAATTAACTGACAAATTTGGTCCTCCACTATAGATAAATTTATTGTGATCCGTGAAATATATCACTGAACCTAGAATTAAAATCAAGCTTTGGTTGACCCATAGTTACAACAAGAACGCAGTGCTAGGTTATTTTAGAAAATAAAAAAGATCGAATCTGGATGGTTGTTTCTCTGATGGCACCATAGGTGATTTTCATATATACTTCTGTGGAAGGATTGTACATTGAGACATCAAGCTACAAAAGAGCAGAAAAAATGGCGCTCTGACCAGATAATAGTCATACATTGAAGTTTATTACTCCCTCCATCCCAGTCAAAATGTCCACTTTGACTATGTACACAGTTTCGTTATGGAAGACCAAATGCATTGGTTGATATGGCCTATGTTGGACCAAAGTAGAAATGTTTAGTAAAATGACCAAACCACACTGTTGATAGAGGGAGATTTTTTTAAATTATTTACTCCATTTTTAGCTTGTAAAGCTCAACAACATAATATACATCTCTTAGGTAAACATCAGGCATGAAAACAACATGATCAATGCTTTGTAAACGAGCTATTTCAACCTAAATAGTCTTCTTTAGCAGGTGCACAAACACAAAATTGGGTGCACAAATAAAATGTAAACCATAAGTTAATACATTTTCTAGTTCATTAAAACCGTCACCGCTCCACAATCAAGCTACAATAATACTATTATATCGATTTAGCAGAAGTTACTTAAAACATAATAAAGCTTGACGGTTCAATATATCTTCATTTGAAAAAGAATAATTTAAACTGCGTGTTCATTAGACCTATTACAATGTTATCCCTATGCATTTCCAAATCATAACCTAAGGCACAATGTGGCATCCAATTAACTGGTTTGTGCAATAAATTTAAACAATTTACCCTAATTTCAAATATCAGATACCTAGGGTTTTGATCTCCAACTATATATATACAATCATATTGAAATAACACCTATTTACATTTGCCAATTAGTGTTAGAATACCTATATCATATCCTAAAATTTTAAATAAATAAAACACTACAACACAAAATATGAAACGAAAAAAATGAAGCAATAAATGAAATTAAGTTGGTGGGAAAATAGAAGATAAAAAGATGAAAATGAAAAAACCTGTTGAGAAATTGATTGATGAGCGATTTTGTAATCCTTGTGAAGAAAATAAAAACCTCCAGCCGATGCCACCGCAGCTCCGGCGAAGAAGGACGCGAACCTCACCCGCAGTACGTATCCCATGACTCTTTTCCGATTTGATTCTAGTCAGAAATGGGAATAAGGGGCAAGATGTAACTAATGGGCCGAATTATAAACAAATGGGCTTTTTAATTTACAATAGATTATTGGGTCACATGACTCTTGTAAAAGGCCCACCCAATATGAAACCTTTTGAAAGGGGGAAAAAAAGATAAGTTGGGTCAACTGATTTTTTTTTTCAAGATAAGTTGGTCAATTTTTATTTTAATAGTCTATAAAATAAAATATATATATATAAACTAATAAATAAATTGAAACACTACACAATTAATTTTATAATGATAATTTTTACATCAAACTAAAAGTAATGTTAAATGGGCCTAAAATGTAATTATAAATTTGTATTTAATACTAGTCAAAATCCACGCTATATAGCGGTAATAAGTAAAAGTTATAGTAGTCGATAATGATGATCGGTGTTGTGATAATATTTGTATTAACTTAGATTGCTATTTATTTTTATTTTGTATTTCTGCACTTGTATCAATGTCATTTAATTAATTTATGTTATCATAATAATTATGAATAATAATGATCATAGAAAGGCAAAAAGATTTATTAAATGTTCAAAAACTTTAAATTATCTATTATAAAAACTAAAGTCTGATTGATCAATTTTAGTTGAATGATAGAATTCACGAATCTCACTTATTATTTCTTCTTTCTTTCACCAATCATTCTACCATATCTATCAATCAAATTCTTAGACACACTCTTAGAGATATATTTTTAGGTCATGAAACATTTTTCTTGTACAAATAGGGATTTATCGATTGTTTGATACATGAGGATGAGATGATACAATTTCCTACCAAACTTTTCCATATATCTATCATATGTATATGTTTAGATTTAGATATGTTAGTTGGAGGAGTTACGTTTTTCATGATTTTATGGTGGTGAAATGATTCATTAAAGTTGGTAGTTGAGGCAAACATGAATGTGGAATTAATTGGTCAAACACTAAAAATCGATTACCCCATATTTCAACAAGTTGCATAGATCTTGTGGATGGTACTTTCTGATTCAAGATTTTGACCCTTCATTGATTCTACTAGTACTTTTAGATTCAAGATTTTGATGCCCACTATGTTTCTTTTATTTACTATTTACCGACCGTCGAAACTTGATCAACGGAAACATGTTCATTTTGTCGTTTTGTAAATACCATTTTTTTGCATTGGACTATAACTTTTATTCTCAATCAAACATTCAACTTTAGTTAAAACTATATTTGTATTTTCAAAAGAAAATAATAAAAAAAAATCCCAATAATGCATTTTCATTTATTTCACTGGTTAATTACAATTCTCTTTGTATTTGTATTTGTAAAATAGTGACTCTTATGAGTCAGTCACGAATTGCGAATTAAAAATTGAGATCTTGAGTCATGAGTTAACAACTATGTAAATAGTTACACAAAGTTAGGGTTGCATTTATTTCACATAAATATATGAAATTCAATATAATTAAAATTTCAATTTCATTTCATAAGGGTGTTTTGATTAAAAAATGAATTGAATTATGATTCACCAAAATGTTTTACTCAATGGAATTAACATTACTTGAAATTTTAATTTCATTGATGAATTTTAATTTCGTAAAAAATATATCGCTAACCAAACGCAGTACATTAGATCGATATATGATTTATATATACTCCAAGACTCGGTAATTAAACAACGTTAGTACATTAGATCGATATAAGATTTATAAATACGTACAGCGTACACGTACATATATATACATGAATCATTTTAAATTTCATGGGTGTATTATCCGACATGAGCACAGGGAACACACATGGTGGTTCATAACCGGTGGATCCATATCACAGTTGGCACCCTGAAAAAACTAAGCTCCATCATTATTGATAGTTCATCAGATCAGAGGTCTTTTGACTTGTTTTCATAAATATGGGGTTGACTTTTTGCAAGATATGTATATGGAGTACAAGAGTTAGACTAACTTGTATATTGTGGTCATGCATACATTAGAAATATGCTACGTGGCATTGTTTGTTTCATGGACTTGGTCTCCCTTCAAATGGCCATGGTTTAAAACTTTTTTTTTTTTTGTAGAACTATGTCGCAAAAGTATGATTCTAGTATTTCTACATTTAAAATAATTGTTTTTTTTTTTCGTTTTTATGGTACGACGTTAAGTTATCTAATTGTGGATTTTTGGTACATATCAATTTTCTTTATATATATATATAGATATAGATATAACTCCTAGTAAAACACTATTTTTTTGAGAAGCTACACATTTATCAACGATAAATGTTAGTGAATTCCCTTAATATTCATAATATGATATTATACGTTATAAAATAGTTTAATGATGAATATTAGTAGTTATAACATCATTTTTTATTAATATTTATTGATAAAAATAGGTTTTTATACGTTTTGATTATCAGTCATCGTGGACGAATGTTAACGAACAATTTTTCAAAGAAACTGATAATATTCACTTCGGCTAAAATTCATTAATGATGAATGTTAGAAAATTCTCTTAATATTCATCCTATGATATTATAAGTTATAAAAAGTAGTTTATCTATAAATATTAGTAGGTATAACCTCGGTTATGATTAATATTTCTTGGTAAAAATATGTTATTTTACGTTTAATTGTCGTTTATCGCGAATGAATGGTTAACTACCCTACTTCCTTAAAAAAAATTTCCCTCTAGATCTCTCCCTATATATATATATATATATATATATATATATATATATATATATATATATACACTAGGTCTTTGAGCCCCTACGATGCACAGCCGTATATAAAAGACAATTATATATCATGTAAAATTTCAATAATATTAATACTGTTAATTGAAAACTATAAAATTAACATTAGAAATTAAACAATATAAAACAACTAAAACATATATGAAATAAAAATTTCAAAGGTTTTTTTTTTGTCAATAACGATATGAGAAAACGAAAACAACATGTTCACAAATGCTAACGCTATAATATTACAATTACAAATGTTATATAACTTTGATATAAGCAACATTTGTGGTAGTTGCTTCAAAGCTATTGATGTTGTTCTTAAATTGTGCAATGTCAACATATAGTTGGTCATGAGTGAATTTCGATTGTTGATGAAATAAACCCACATGAGACAATGAGTATACTTGACTATTGTTTTAGTCAATGCAAAACATATCTTTAATAGAAACGTTGCAAAATTCTTATAGTTTTGCAATCTCTCAAATTTGTGTCTAATAATATTCAAACGTTCGGATTAATATTAACACTTCAAATCTAATGTTGTTTTTAACTCGTGCAATGTCAACATATACTTAGTCGTCAGTAAAATTCGATTGTTGATGAAATAATCATTGCAAAATATACTTTTAATAGAAACGTTGCACAAATTTTTTAGTTTTGCAAAACCTAAACACTTATATCTTATGTAAAACTGAAACCTTATTCCCTATATACTTAGTTAAAGTTGATGCAATATAAATTGTAATTTAAAATCTAAAATGAATGTAAATTGAACCGGCATATAACATATATTAGTTGGCAGTTTAATAACTATCGTAATAAGGTACGTGTAATTTACTAATTATTATTTTTAAATGAAATGGTTTATGATATTTAAATTAATAAAAATTGAAAGTCATGTGACATCCCTAAAATTTGATGAATAATTTAAAAACAATTATATTAAAGACGTATAAAATTTTTCATTGATACATAGGCAAACAAATAGAACATATTAAATAATAAGTTAAATCATGTATTAATAAATTGAACCACGACTTAAATAATAAAAAATGTTGGTAGATTGAGCTACTCATTTTGTTTCAAGATACAAATTTATCTTTTAATTAATCAACTTAACAATTTATTTTTTATCTCATATATATTAAAAGTCAACACTCATCATGACACACATAATCAGGAAACGGTGAATTTGATATGTTGATTGAGTAGAAACATGAATTTTTTTTAATATTTCCCGAAAATATGACATTGATTACCTTACGAATTGTGAATTTTATCATAAAAATTTAAAGTCAAAACATTATTAATAATGATTATCTTCTTAATTGTGTTTAGTAAGGAAAGTGTTCATGTGGCATAGATTATAATTGATTAATTAATATTGATTTTCTAATTTTATGATATGTCATACTAATTATTTCTAAACATGCCACGTAAGCTATTAAATCTTTGTTTTATATATATGAATATATATATATATATATATAAATATATAATAAGTGTATGTTTGTGTGAAGGAATCTGGTGATAACTAATACTTTGTGAGAACCGTGAAAATTAGAATAAATGCATCTAATAATCTCTATTTATTTTGTTTGAAATTCGATGTATTTTGTATTTTACATCTAGTTCTCATAATTCTCACCAATTGTTAGTTCTTACAAGATCATTACTATATATATATATATATATATAGCCAAAAGTTCAAATGAGAACAAAAAAAGATACAGAACTGCGAAAACTTTTATATTTTACAAATTTTCACATTTTAATGATTCAATCAAATGTGAATATTGATGTAAATTAAGGTTTAACGCAAAATAGTTTGAAAAAAACCTCAAAATAAGCTTTAAAATCGAACTTATTTTTTTCGTTCACATGTGCATATATGATCTGTGCACATGTGAACATTTCATATATTTCATAATTTAACATGCATTTTGTGATTTTTAACTTTTGTTTGTTAATAATATGAACATTAAATTACACTTATATGTAATTTGTTGTGTTTACATGTATAAAAATGATTTAATTTAAAAGTTTTCGCAGTTCTGTACCTTTTTGTGGTTCTCGTTTGAACCTAACCCTATATTATATATATATATATATATATATATATATATATATATATATATGAAATATATACAGTAGTATTTTGTAAGTAAATTATTATGTAATAGTAGCAAACAGGTGGCATTAAAACCAATTAGAAGGTTTGAGTCTCGATTGTTGAGACCATTTACTCTGTTTGCAGAGTTGTAGTTGCAACAACTCATGACATTTATAAGAAGGAACTTCCTCTTTAATTTCACACCCAAAATCTTTCCTAACTTAAACCTTAGTTCGATCAATTCATTCCCATAATCTTTTTTATTATGACGTAGAAAAAAACCCATGACAAAAGCTCGTTTATTAAAACGGCCTAGAAGAATTGGTACTAATTAGGATGTAAACGAGCATGAACGAAGCTCGTTTACGTTCGTTTGTTAAATCTTTATTAATAAACGAACAAATACAAACATATATTAATTTGAACAGACTTTCGTGTTCATCGATCTCCATTCCTTAACATAAGCTGTCAAACGAAACGAACCTTCGTTTACTGGAAGTTTGGTTCATTTAAACCCTACCATTTATTGAGGTCATGCTGTAGTTATGATTGACCCATGTTAGTCGCTGATGCTGAATGTGGATGTATCATTTACTTGATTTTAAGTCAACTCATATATCGACAAAAGACTGATATTTTCTTCTAAGTTACTGCAATTATATATTGCAATACTATCTCTGACTTTGATTGAAAAGCATTTGAAGTTTAGAGACATTGAATTTATCTGACAATCAATCGGGAAGGCAACACAACACCCATTCGAAACTAAGTGAGAAAGAAAAAAGGCGTATGACGTCACACATGTTGATCGATTGATCATTTCTTCATTTTATGTATTAATTTAAGTACAAAATCTTAATTGTTCACATAACTAAAGATGTATTCTAACACTCATGGATTAGTTAAATAGTGCTAATTTGACAAAATGCATGTCTAATATCACGCGAGTTATCGATGATCTACTACTACATATGACTCATACTAGATCGCTGATCGACCTTAATACTTGCTGAACTATGCGACATGATTTAATCACAATCTTGATAGTTCAAAGCCTGTGATTATGAAGCTGGCGAACGTTTAGAGGAGAACAAATGTTCTCATCGCCATTTAGCATATGTTGCGCTATGATGAAATTTGCTGCTTGTCCAGGATGATACGAGTCAAAAAATAAATACTTTGATCGGTCTTCGCAAAGACTTGTGCTAATTTCACTCTCATCCCCCAGCCGAAAGCAAAATGGCGGAATAGATCCTCCACAACATGGATTATTCACATTCTCGAATCCTACACATAAGTTAACCAACGTTTTTCAACGAATATTATCAAAGAATTTTGAATTATTAAGGTTGGATGAAATAGGACAAATAGCATACCATAATCGCGATAATTTTGTAACATTCCCATTATGACATCATATGAATTTGCATAAACGAAAATGGAACCAAAACCCATCTCCTGGTTTAAGCGTTGAACAACCATACGTAACTTTTGATTGTATCCTTGGATTAACATGTTCATTTCTTCGTGGCATTTTCCGGGTGCTAAAAAGTGTATGTCCCGAACAAAGGGTATGCAACCAAGAGGTCCAATGTCTACTACAACGATCTTTCGAGCCCCTAATTTGTGCAATCGCTTTCCAAAACCAAATTAAAAGGTTAATTAACAATGAACAATAGATATATCCAAATGAAGGCGGGAAAAGGATAATATTACGGAGTATAAAATAAAGTCAAAACTGGTCGATCAGGTCAAGATGCGTTGACTCTAAACACTTGTCAATTTGACTGTGTATATTGCTAAATGTGTCAAACAAGTTCATTGTGAAAATTATGTTATTTAGATATAAAATAAGCTTTAAATGAAACAGTTAAAAATGTTTATAGGGTAAAAATACACATTTCACAAAATTTGACCTGTTTGACTAAATTGTCATGTATTTTTTTAGGCTGACTATAATTCGTCAGTACCAAAATAAGTCTTCACAATTTTTTAATGAAAAAGATTAATTAAAAGTTACCTTGAGATGTAAAGTCATATTGGAGATCATTGTGTCTTGTAAAGTTTTAGGGGTAAAATCGTAGTTTCCAACAAAGGGAAGATTTGGTAGGAAGTAAGTTATAATATCATTCGATCCGGTCGTTAATGAGAAGATTGCATCCTTTAGAAGATGTCTTGTACCATTTTCTCCCATCATTTTCACCATTTCCACCCTGTTTCGCTCAAAACTATAGATTTGTTTGCTCAACGGTATACGTGCAACCTGCACAAGTTACATTTTGTATTTGAAGGTGTTTATGAAATTAAAGTAATCTTACCTAGCTAATTAATGTCAAGATTAGTGAGTCGTGTAATAAATATCGACGTACAAACAGGGTACCGGTGTCTTCTAGTATTCCAGAAGCTCCAGAAGCGTAGTTTATGCCACCACGAATCGCGTTAGATAGTGTGTTACTAGCGAGAGATGGTGTAGGGAGTGTTTTCGCTCCCAATGCTTGCGCTAAACAACAAAAAGGTTATTGTCTATATACAGCCGAGTAATAGTATTACTATTACTATAACATATATAATAAATAAATATATATAGATAACGTAAGTTCATTTGCACGTTAAAAGTAGTGGAAGTTCAATTTTGCTTATGAAAATGTAACGTATAATGAAGATTTCAATGTAGGTAGTCAAATTTTATTTTACCTTTTGGTAGAGAAAATTTAACTCGGACTCATTTTTAATAGCAAAACTGAACTTATAGTCATTTTAACGTGCAAATGAAACTTACGTTTATACCTCAAATTTTTGGATGTTTCGTTACCTTTTTTCTTAAATCTATCATTAGATCAGTTCTACAATCTTTTGACATATCTAAACACTTAGGAAGTATATATGAAGGTGAAGTTGCAAATATGTCGTGACAAAATCAATTTAATCATTGGAGCCTAAAAATGCACTAGAAATTAAGGGAGTCGATGAACACTTTGAAGCATGCATATAGAAGGAAATGGCAGGAAATTAAATTGGTACCAACGATGTCAACAATAGTGAAACCGTTTGTGTATCTTCCCGTAGGCTTCCCACCAGATGGTGTAAAATCGATTCCATAAGGAGAGTAATCGGCCTTCGAGAGACTTGGCAAGTAGTTATTGTTTCCGGCATCCACAACCGAGTCACCAAATGCAAAGTTAGTGTAGCTAACACAACGCGAAAAGTGAACAAAACACGAAATAATGATTAGGAACAATTGTGTACTCATTTTGGTTTGAGGTAGTAGAAGATTGGGGTCAAATAGTGAGTTTATAAACAAAATTACATTACGTAATGTGAAACAATGACGGTTAGCTAGCATACATGTTGCATGACGACCATATATAAAGGAAAAGATACTTGAATTTGAACAAGTCTAAAATGAAATGGTCTTTGCACATATCATTTGTATTGATGATTAAAAACGTACCGCGAAAGATGACGAATTCACGGGACCATTATCGCTATGGAGGAATCGTTGGCATATGGGTGACGAAGTATCGTTGCATGGATGTTTTTGATTAATTACTTACTTTCACATTTTTTTTTTATTCTTATTTAAATTTCCACCGATTATTTTCATACATACACCAATCGAAAATTTTAGACACATATTTTTCGATATATGTAATTAGAGACATCCATGTATCATTTACTTCAAATCGATCTATCGTATATATAAATTACAAGTTTCGTCCTCATGATATAAAAGAAGTCCATACTTTCACCCCTCCAAGATTATCCAAGTTAAAGAGTCGATTTTTTTTGTAATGAAAAAACATCCGGAATTTTGATAGTTGGTCGTATATATATACATAAATAAATTGGCAGTTTATTATACATACAAACCTAATTTAGCATAACAATATAAAATTTAAGACAAAATCAAAAATTAAAACATTATGCACAAAACTTAGTTTTTGTAAGTAATGAAGAAAAACATCAACAATTTCGAAAGTAATCGTGTATATATATATAATTTGTCATCTTAATTGTATAGACTATCTAATATAGCATATGAATATAAAATTTGACACTAAATATAAATTTTAAACATCGCGAAAAAAACTTATTTTTTACGTAATCAAAAAACTCGATTGTTCGCGTGGTGAAAAAACATCCAGAATTCCAAAATTCATTGTTTATAACTAAATTGGCAGCCTAATTGTATATACATACGTAATAAAACATGAAAATTTAAAATTAAAAACAAACTTATAAATTAAAAGATCACACACAAAACTTAATTTCTGTGCGTAATGTAAAAAAAAAACCATCGAAATTTCAAAAGTTACCGTACATATATACATACTTTGTCATCCTAATTGTATATGCATACCTAATATAGCATAAAAATATAAAAATTTGACACCAAATCAAAAATTAAAATACGTACATAAATTAAAACAACCCTAATTTATCATAGAAATATAAATTTTGACACAAATAAAAAATTATAACATTACGCACAAAACTCAGTTTTTGTGTGTAATGGAAAAACATCAAGGTAGATATATACATAATTTGCTATGCTAATTATATATACATACATAGCATAAAATAAAATTTTGACACAAAATAAAACATTTAAGCAATATGTAAAAAAATTTCAATTTTTCATGTAATGAAAAACTCATTTTTTTCAGTAATGAAGAAATATCCAGGATTCTGAAATTTTCGTATACACATATATAAATTGGCAACCTAACTGTATATACAATCTAATTTGTGTGTTAAGAAAGACCTAGAAATTACTAGTCAAAAATATCTTCAAATTTCTCACACACCTCAAAACAAATAATAATAATAATAATAATAATAATAATAATAATAATAATAATAATATCTCACTTAATCATAAATGCATATACGGGTTGATTATTCTGAAATAAACCTTAAGATAAAATAAGTAGAATAAAAAATTAAATTGTTCAATATTGAGCTAATCAAATGAAAAAGTCAATGATCATCAATTATCTCTAAAGGGTAAAAATGATAATTATAAACTTTTCGTATTTATGATGTCATTGATGTACAATTTCGAGTTATAATATTTTTTGATGCACATACTATTTATTTATGCAAAGTGATATAATGCATATATACATATGTATGTAAATAGCGAACCACTAACATGTGATTTATATATATGGCTTCTCATAGTCATAAAACATGTTTGATACATGCATAACCTCTTTCCGATTTTAAATAGCTAAACTTGTTATGAAATATCCTCACTTGTTGATCTGTTCATTTTTATATTGCTAGATCAAAAGCCTGTTAAATTCATATTATACATTATTTATCGAAACTTAACTACCAAATCAATAAATTATTGCTCTTGCTAGTCCGTAAACAAAAGCTTGTCAATTCTTTAACCCTAAAACTCAATATTGCATGTGATGCATGTATGTATAGTGAATAAAAAGATGATGACTCCCACGAGTGGTTGGCCCAAAGAGGTGACTTCATAAACATAATTACTCATTATATGCACACTTTCTTTAACATCTTGTTATATTTTTGTAAATGATATCTATGAAAGAAATGTGAGTATATAAAGGGCTCATGTTAAACTTTGATGAAGGTAGGTACAGTAGTTATTTAAATGCCTCTCAATATTGGAGTCACCAATTCAATTCGATGATGAATCAAGTATTAATTGGGCAACTATATATATGAACTCTCAACAAAAGTCTTGATCCTATTATTAATTATTAGGGCATCTTCAACGTAAAAATTAACCACTTTATCAAATTTAGTATAATAAATGAATCTTTCATTAATATAATTGCACCCACTGTAGTTCATCTCCAATGTACTCACTAATTTCTACACTAAAAACTTTTAATATTTACATATGACCCCATAAATTATTTTACACGCAACTTTAACTCAATTCATTTTCAGATGTTAATTTAACTTTCCAAACTATAAGATTAGTTATAAATATTATTTATTTAATATCGTATAGTGTCAATTACATTACAAATTTTCATATATCAATGTTTTAACTATCATACTTTGTTTGAAAATTATATTTTATCGTTTTAACCATCATATTATGTTACGGAAAGTATAACGTATTTAAACAAATAATATAAATAAATAAGTTTTTTCAAGTTTTGTACTAAAATATAAAAATAATCTAAACACAAGAGATCAAATGAAACATTAAAAATTCAGTGTAATGTATGGTGTTGCACCAAATTTGATGCAAAATATTTCAAAATTTAGCGTAAACCAAAGTTTGCACTAAATTTGATGAGTTGATTGTAGATGATATTTTACACCAAAATACTAAATTCGATGTTTTTGTGCATACATTGAAGGTGACCTTGAGTACATTGATTAAAATACTCTGTTTTTTATATAGAGAAAGAGATGTGAAGGGCTAGCAAAACCCAACAATAATGAAAGGTATACAACTAACTTAACCGTACTAGTTTGATGTCATTCATCTGTCGTTAAAAATCTTGGCTTTTTAACTACTTTGCTAATCTATTGGTGTTAAGTTCCCATTCTATGACTATAGTAGGTTAGAAAAAATTTCCTTATTTATGTGTGTTACTTCAATGCAAGCAATATAATTAACTTCATCACCTTAAATCAATGTATTGCTCTTTACAATCTCATGTAAAACACTAAGTTCTCGCGCTAAGTCATACTCATAAACAAACGAATAGATGAGAAAGACTAATGCAAGTAATACTACTAAAAGGTTCATTGATTCAAAATCAAGAAATAACTCTGAACTAGGAAAGATTGCATTATGCCATCTTGTTGTCTATTTGAATCTAAGAAATGCATACGATCCTTATGTCGATTAATAATGATGAACCATCGATCTTTTCACGAGTTTGTGAGAAAGCTATAAATTGAAATTTTACTATAATACGTGACTCGATAGATATCATGATACAACACTACTCTCTTAGATATATTGAATCATAACACGTTAGGTTTGTGTGGTAAATGAGCTACCCAAAGTTTCAAACTAACATTCAATAACAAAACTTCTATAGAAATGTTCAATAAATTAAGATTGTTATAAATTTACTCAATAATGAGTCAAAAATCAGAGGTCCTAGCTATAAGTTTTGGGTTTGAAGTATCACTCGTTAACATTGGAACTTCTTTATTTACCATGAGTATAATTTCTTTCTTAGCATGTTTTTATCACCCTCGAATTTAAAACTAGTAATAAGAGAAGAGAATAAAGAAGGAAAAAGAAGGTAAGAGAAAAAAAAAATAAGATAAATAATTGATGTTGTCTTCTCAATTCTGAAGGAAAAGAAAGGAGATAAATAATTTTTTCAAATCATCTCACATTTGAGAGGAATATTTAAATTTAAGAAAATAATTGATTTTAATTAACTATCTCTCACTTACTTTTATTTACTACCTATAAATAACTCGAGAACACAATGTAAAGCTTAAATATAGTCAAATCTTTTTTTAAAACAGATAAAAGTATGATTCATTTGCTTTAAAAAAGAATAAGGACAATTATAGGATCTATATGACATGTATAATGATATTTAAAAGGTACCCTAAACTTCAATCTAGTTTAAATGAACTATGACGCCCTTAATATTAAAAACTAATGCAAATTTTGTCAATCGATTAATTTGTTGAGTAAACAGTAAACGAAGAGGGTTTTCTGTCTTGACTCTTCGAGGAAAGTCGATCTTTTTGTCTTAGATGTACTTGACCGGCCCTAACTTGTATTTCCTTGACTGTTTTCAGACTTTTTATTTTGCATTATCTTGATTTTTAATTATTGATGAATTAGTTATACTCCGCGGTAGTTATTATTATATTATATTATATATAGAAATTAATTTCCCAATAATTTAGTTGAGTACCATAAGGAAGTTAGTCATTTAGCCAGTGCAGCATCAAAAGGAAAGGTAGATTTTATACAAGACTTTTCGCTTGAGATATGTGGTGAAAATTAAAATATATAGTATGACAGGGATGAGGTTCAAATGAGAATGAGAAAAGTGTTGAGAATAAGAGAACAAATATAAATGCGCCACGTGTCACAAAACTCACCTTCCCCCATATTTTTAAAAACTAAATATTTCACAAACGACAAATCGAAAAATTAAGAAAATTGCACCATAAAATTCAGCGTTTTCTCCTCTTCGATTTAAGATTTCACAAGCTATACTTTCGATGAGTTTTTTTTTTTTGATGGGTTTTACAAATTAGTAACACATATGTTAGTGTTGCGTTTATGGTTTACGGTTTAGGGTTGTCGAAACCCCAAACCCTAACCCCTAAACCCTAAACCCTAACCCCTAAACCCTAAACCCTAAATGCATTACAAAACCCTAAACCCTAAATCATACTAAACCCTAAATCCTAACCCTTGCTAAAACCTAAACCCTAAACCCTAAATCATGCTAAACCCTAAATCCTAACCCTTGCTAAAACCTAAACCCTAAACCCTAAATCATGCTAAACCCTAAACCCTAACCCTAACCCTAACCGCAAATCAAATGTACAACTAATCCGTAACACACGTGTTACCAATTTGTAAAACCCACTAAAAAATGAAAAAAAAAATCTCGTCGAACGTATAGCTTGTGAGATCTTAAATCGAAGAGGAGAAAATGCTGAAAAATTTGATGCAATTTTCATAATTTTTCGACTTGTCGTTTGTGAGATATTTAGTTTTTAAAAGGATGGGAGAAATGGGTATTGATGAAAATGAATGATTGAGATTGATTTCCTTATTTTCACACAAAATTGTTGTACTCATTTGAACCGTACTCGGTACGATAAATGTTGCTTTAAAATTAATCAAAGGAAAGGTAAAGAGTTTAGTTAAAGCTAATGAATATATGTTGGAAATTTTATAACATTCATGTAATGGTGACATATATTCATTCTCGTCTTTTTATTCATATTATGCGATGCGATGTATCCAAACTTTCGCTTCAATTAAGTTTTATGATCGAGCGCCACACATAGCTTAATCAGCGAGCTAGGAAGGCATTTGTGCTAACAGACTACCGAATGTACTGTCAATGTCTAGATTGTAAGTTGTTCGTACACTTGACATGAAAACGTTGTATATGTAGGATAAAAGGTGATTCCTATTTATGATTTCATTTATTTGCAACATGCCTTAAGCTACTATTGCAAGCTGCATTCATGGATTGAGGGTCCTCAAGCTCATTGAGTCATTTCCATTCACTTTCAATCAATCAACTAATTATATATCTTCTTTCTTTTTTTAATTTTATTTTTTCAAATCCCAAATACCAATAGTATACAAGCTATTCTTGTTTATACCCATTATATTTTCGAGTGTTTAGAGGATCAACGACTGGCGTATTAATACTTTATTTTGTGATTTTTGTATACGTATGAAAGTTGTAAAATTTCAACAGAACACTCTAAAGCAAGAACGGATAAGAACGCTTCATATCACATATATATTTGACCCACAAAATCAATAGATTTACATTGATGCATCTAAATATGTGTAGAAAAATAGATGTACGTGCATGTTTAGAAATGCATTAAAAACGATTCCTACACAATTTTAGATAAAAATTGTAGAATTGTGCATTAATATTTTTTCAAATTTTATACTCCGTACATTTCTAGAAATGTGCATTCATTTTTCTTTGTATATTTAAGATGTACAAACTTTAAGTGAAAATTTGAAGAAAACTATTTTTTGTTTTTTAAGTGTTCTTATTTGATATTTACTTCGTATAAGAGTTCACACATATACTACTGTATTTTATAGTTTTAGTAGAAGAAGAATGTACTACGTAGTACATACCATAAATATTAAAATCAGTAACTCCTTATTAGTTGTAAAATAAATTCATGTGCAAATTATACTCATCAAAATAGTGAAACAAGAATAATAAAAATATTGCGGTAGATCCGCGACTAGTTTGGGTACGTAAATTAGATTTTGATATGAACCATTTACAAAGAGACAAGAGTCATGGAGCATTAAATTCACAACATTTGGTTTGAAAATGTTACCACCTCATTAATTGTACCACCACCGATCGATTTCATTTTTTCTTATTGTTTTCATGAATTTTATTTCTAATTAGTAATTACCCCCAAGATTCATAAGTTATTGAGTACCCGTTTGCTATTTTTAGTTATGTGTTAGCACAAGTACACCAATTAATTAATGGGAAAATATTTCGTGCAGTTAGTTGTACGGATAATTTCGTATTGTTAGCTATAAAGAAGGGTTTATTTATGTATATATGTAAAAGTTGAAGGTTCAAAGTGATTAATATAAATTATTAATTGCTAGCTAATAGCACAAAGCTTTTGTCCTTTCAACAACATCGATCTTATGATCTTAATTAATTGGTCTCTGCAGTAATTGAATCTTTAAAACGTCCAAATGCATATAATAAAGGTCAGTTGCATATGACCATACCTTTTAACTCAAGAGGATGCAAAAGTTTAGTAGAAGTAACGTTAAATAGGCCTAATTATATATACTTAAAAGTAGATCTAATTTTTTAAGGTTAAAATTTCTTTCTCTTTTAATCTTATCCGATCAATTTTTCAAATCTACCAATCACATCTTTAGGTCTTTATTTAGTCTTACAAATTTAGGTTTACCAATTATTTTTCGTCTAGTAGTGTTTGCCATCTTTTCTCTTCTTCCAAAAAAAAAAAAAAGTAAAAAAAGAAAAATTCATCATTAATAAGCCGGAATTATTGAAAGCTGCTCACTTACTTTAGAGGCGTTCACTGTTTGGACGAAATTGAATTACTCAATTGAACCGTATGAATTGGACGATTTTCTTTGGCTATCGGTTTTATAATGGTTTTGATTTGAAACCAAATTATGATTTTTGCCTTTGGAATCGGTAGATATAACTATCGTACAAACTAAAACTAAACGGTCCAAATAAATTGAATAATAATAAGCTTTTTTGTTATATTTTCTTATACATATACACACAAATTAAGTCATTATCTAACTTTAACGTATACATAATACAAATAATCATTTATCAACAAAATCTAAATACCCCGTTATCATATATATATAATTAGCATTGTCCAAAATCCATCATTTCACCTTATATATGTAATCAATTTATATTTTTTGCCCTAAAGTGAGTTTAGTGGTTACCTCCATTGTATTGTATGTATATAATTAAAATATATGGGTTTTGGTCCAACCATATAAACTAAATTATTATTAGTCCAAACCGGTTTATGGGCTTTAGTCATACACATATGGTGTGTCCTTGAAGGCTTGGGTTAGTTAATTAACTTGTTTACATTCGACACGTTTAATGATTTTTATGGTAATGAGTTGAAATTACATTTTTAGCCTTGTAGAGAAATATGGTTTCTTGGGAGCTGCTCATTTGGAGGTTCAACCACCACCAACCTTATGTTTTAAAAATGTTGCCAAAATCTTAATATTTTTAATTTCTTCCAGCAAACTGTTTTAATGAATGCATTTATCTCTTACCTGTTAGTACCTGTCCACACAAACACACCTTTAATACAAGTAGCAAACTCACACTCTTCCCCTTCAAACTTAACTCATTGAAGAATTTAGGTGTGGTGCATGGGTTTAGTTGGCTCCATTTGAGTCAAGTTAGGTCAACATTTTAAGTTTCAAACTTAAACAATATTTGATTCTAACTTGATTTGATGTGGGAGGAGAAAGGTTTTGTTTCTGCTGGCAAAATGGGCGTATTGGGAATTCTGAAGATTATCGGAAGCTTTATTAACGACGTTTTGAGCTTTATTATCTTTTCCATTCTCGACGTACTTGATTTAATCCTTTGTTATGTTTACAAAGTTATCGATTTTCTCATTGAGGCCGAATGGAAACCGTGTTATTGTTCCTCACCAAAAGAAGCCATTATTGGAAGTGGTAAAATTTTAGTGTCCGAAAAAGGTGAATCGAAAAAGATTGTTTGTCTTACATCGACCAAGTTACAACTTGAAGAGATCTCGGATACTCTTTACACTCGGCCATCATTGGTGGCCGATGTGTCAAAAACCACGGTAAAAGAATTTAAACGTCGAAAAATCGATAACAAGACCACCGTGGTCACTTCCATTAACAAGTCCACAGTCCGGTCGACTTTCACGGTGAATAACACCATTGTCGAAATGCTACAAGAAAAAATCGGTGCTCATATGTCACACCCGGTTCCTCGGTGGTCCGATTGCGATTGTGACACATGTAACTCGTGGTCGAACTCGTGTAAAGACACTCTTTTTGTTCACACCGATGGACCTAAAGGTAATTTGCTTTATCAAACTACTAATAATCAACACACACCATTATTTATTTTTATATTTTAATTCTTGTACTAATATTTTATTTTATGTTTATTTATAGAAAATGTGGGAGATGATGTTTTATTTATTCACGGGTTTATATCGTCATCGGCATTTTGGACCGAAACCGTGTTTCCAAACTTCACAAAATCGACGAAATCAGCATACCGATTATTTGCAATAGATCTGTTGGGCTTCGGACAGAGCCCAAAGCCCCATGATTCGCTATACACAACCAAAGAGCATTTAGACATGATTGAGAAATCGGTACTCGAAGCACACAAAGTTAAATCTTTTCACATAGTGGCTCATTCTCTTGGTTGCATTTTAGCTCTAGCACTCGCCGTTAAACACCCAAATGCCGTCAAATCGCTCACCTTGATCGCACCGGTAATTAGCACTAATGTTGTAGAAGCACAAATTATCTATTTAGTATCTTAATAACCATTTCGATACTTTGAAATCAAATGACCAAAATACCCCTAAAACATCTTATATACATCAAGGTATTATAGTCATTTTCAAAAAGTTTACCAAACTGGAACACATATTTAAGATTTAATAGTTAATATTAATAATAGTCATCATTAGAAAACAATATTTAAAATATTAAAGTTGATTTTTTGTTAATTTACAGCCATATTTTCCGACGCCGAAAGGGGAACAAGCGACTCAATATATGATGAGGAAGGTGGCGCCACGACGAGTGTGGCCGTTGATCGCTTTCGGTTCATCGTTAGCTTGTTGGTATGAACATGTTAGCCGAACCATTTGTTTGCTTATTTGCAAGAACCACCGAATATGGGAATTCCTCACCAAACTCATCACCAGAAATAGGTAACACTTTTTCTATATTTCTTTACTCATTGTTTTCTATATAATTTGCAACAATTTTGACCAACATTATAGCTAGTTATATAAGTATTTAAAAATTTGTACTTATTTTATGAATATATCAAATTAACAAGAATATAATTAATACAAGAATGTTTAATTTTTTGATTAAATAAATAAGCAACTTACTTAAATTTTAAATCATTTCACCAAATGATCTTTAGGAATTAGAATAACCCATCATTTCAAATTGTAATGTTTGTTGTTGTATATAATATTTGTGCTAGCTAGGATGTGAGTATTTGTTATTTTAAAAATTAAAGAATAAAACAAAATAAAATAGAAATATTGTCAAAATAAAAACATTATTTATTATTAGAATTAAAAATTAAAAATCTTGCAATATTGTATAATAAATACTATAAATAAATAAATAAAAATATAGTCAATGTCGTGATCACTTGGACAGCCGATTTAATGCACCGAGCTCTAAATTTATGACCTTCATGTAAGATCTCATTCACTATCAACTCTACCCATTTTAATAAATTATATTTTGGTTAAATAATTAAATAATTAATGATGGTTTTGATAAAATTTTGCCAAATTATAATGATTTCACATTAAATAGCACTTGTGAAATTAAAGATGGTAATTACCATTCTATAATCCATCCATCCATATGTATATATGTCGGAAAATAAATATCAAAAAAGTAACTAGGGACCATTTTGACAACCATTGTGTCACGATCAAAAAAATAATAATAATAAGTTGGTTAAATTAAATCGTCTTTAAATATAAAACCAAATTTTAAAATTAAATATGTCACATTCACTAAATGAGGCCATTTAATGTTATTATAATTACGTGTCCCTTTGTGACATATTTTCTTCACTTACAACTATACTCACCAAGTATATATATTACTCCATTATATTTCATACCAAAATTACCAATGAACCCCGCCTACATATAGATCAAATGTTGTTAAGACTAATATTTCCTTCTAGAAAACGACATATTTTTAATTGATTAATTATTCATGTGATGTTTACAAATTGCAGGATTAAGACTTATTTGATCAAAGGTTTTTGTTGTCACACACACAATGCTGCTTGGCATACTCTTCACAACATCATATGTGGGACCGCGGGCAAGATCGAAGGGTACTTGGATACGGTTCAAAACAAGTTAAATTGTAGCGTTAATATTTTTCACGGTCAAGATGATGAGCTCATCCCAGTCGAATGTAGTAGCAACGTGAAGACCAAAGTCCCTCGAGCTAACATTAAGGTTGTCGAAAAGAAAGATCATATTACAATCGTTGTGGGACGTCAAGAAGCGTTTGCCAGAGAACTCGAAGCGATTTGGAAGACTACATCATAATTAAAAGGGTAAATAAAAGATGTAATCCGTTTTAAAAAATCAGGATGGATCAATACTAGTAGCATTAGTACACATATATGTATGATGATTTGGCCAAGAAATCGCTTATTTAATCTTTTCTTGTTTTAAATTTTAATTTTCGGTTTCAATCTCGCGATTTTTCTCTTTTTTTACTAAGCAAATGTGAAGTGTGTAGGTACCAATAACTACATAAATGTTTATAATTTAAGGATTGTTTGGAATATGTTTTGAACTTAATGTCATTATACTCATATGAGTTAAATTTAATATTATTTATATTTATTTATTGTACTCTTTTTGGGCTTTGAATTATGAAGTAAATGTTACACAATAATATGTGAGATTTCAATGTATTTAATTGTCACAACTACCGGTCACTATGCATTGAGTTAACTTATGTGTTGGATATTAATTACTCTTTTAATTTATTTTAACATTTTCAGAAATAATTGATTGATATGACAAAATCTCATTGGGTTGGTAACGATAAGCATTTAACAACCGATGGTAAGAACAATATTATTAATTTGCATTAAAATTATTTTTCCAAATTTGGTGGTGGCATTAAATTTAAAAGTTACCCAATTAGTTTGGTTTAATTATTTTGTTATGTTATACTCTAATAGGTTAGGATATCCATGTGACATTATTTTTTTGTGTGCAATTTTATGAAAGATATGGGACCCCACTATGGGCTAATACAGAGTTTAAAATTTTGTTCTTTTGCAACTAATACTTAATCAACTCATTTGATTTGCTTTACTTTGTAACCAAAACTTTCTTCTTTTTATACCTAATCAATGATCTTAGCTTCAATTTTGGAAAGGGTGGCGATAAGTTTTCACGAGTCAGTAAATCAGGGATCAAAATCTTTGCGCAGTAACTATCTTTTTTAAGCTTACGCTAAAGGTGCATTAGAAGATTGTACTATATGCGTTACTGTTTTGATATTTTATTGTAAACATAAAAAATGATGGTGTATTATCATCTTTTTTTGAAAGTGTTAGAGATTAGAGATACGAAATTGAAGCAAATCTGAAAAACAATCAATTGATGATATGCAGGAGCGGAGCTAGGATTTATTAATTTGAGTGGCAAAGTTTTCTTTTTTTCTTTTTCCGGTGTCAAAACTTACAAAATATCATAAATACAATTAGAAAAAAAAAATTAACATGATTTAGAATATTATTTTTTTTTACAGGGAGGGGGAGGAACTACCTCTCATGTCCTCCTTCTACATCCGCTCATGATGATATGGAAATGTTGGTCTCTATATATGTTTAATTAAATTCAAAGAAAAAGTTAAAGTTACTACCGATTAGAGTTAAAAAAGTACATTACTAACTACCTCAATAAAAACAATATATGTTCAAGATACATAAGTTAAAGTCGAAACCGAAAGACATCAATTGCTACTGATCGTGATTAATACATTTTTTTAAATGATCTTGATATGTAGGGGAAACTTTTTGATGCACACACCGTAAAATCACTCCGTGAAAACATATAATACAGCCTGTTATCACGTATTGTACGACGGGTGCATTAGAAATGTTAATGTATAATCACTTCCCTTATCCGATGATCAAACAGTATAGTTATAAATAAGTATATTTATTATATTTATAATTATAATATTATAATGTAATTATTAAATGGGTTGGCACTTGTCATAAACTATAGAAATGTTTTTTTTGTTGAAATCTGAATCATATAACTATATAAGGCTACATCAGAGTGAGCCCAAATGAAAACGGGCCTGCTTAGTTCAGGATAAGCCCATCCTAATCCGACTAACAACTTTTACATAATTCATACTGCTTTTTTGTTTTTTCTACTCACCGCACCTGCATGTCTTGGAAATCTAATTCCCAACAATTAATAATCAATCAATCAAAATATATATACTCACAAAAAATATTTCCCTCCGCCTTAATTTAAATAATGAATAAAGCAACAGTGCTATTGGTCAATTAACATTTAAGAAAAATTACAATTTTACATTTTTGATCCTCCGATATTTTCTTATATACATAAATTGTCCCTCCAATATTACTAACAACACCTTTTATTAATAATTGTGCACCTTGAATTTTATCCGATCAAAAAATAAATAAATAGGTAAGTATATGATTTTATTAATTAACAGTTTTTAAACTTTTTTTATTTGTCTAGTGCATAACAAAATTTACGATGAAAAAGAGTAATATGAAAAAAGAGAGAAAGAGAATTGTTACGAAAAACATTTCACTTGAAGCATCTTCAGTGTGCGCACTTTTTTAGTAAATTGTATTATTTTAGTGTAAGATGAGAATATTTTGAGAATATATCCGCACTAAACAAAATCGTTTCAACGTGTTCACTAAATCTTGACACTAAATTATTTTTAACTGATTTGAAATACACAAGTCAATGATATATTATTATAACTTTTATGTAATTATTAAATTCTCAGTAATAAATGTAATGAAACGCCCAAAAAAAATTTTTTTCTAAAAAAATACTCTTACTGTTGCCCCATGACTTATATATAAATGTATTAAATCGATATCGTGCTTCTACCATTTAAATTCGAAATAAAATATAAATTTTCTAAAAATGGCAGGGTACCCGCCGGGTAGCTGAGGTACCCGCCGGGTAAACTCCATGACTAAACTTTCTGTTCCAATTTACAAAGGGAGTTACCCGTTTGAGCAAGACTTACCCGCCGGGTAAGCTGCCGGGTAGGGATAGTACCCACCGAGTACCAAGTGTACCCACCGGGTAGTTCTTCCTACACCAAAAACTCAGGTTTTTGACTCAAATTCAAACATGCATAACTTCTGACTCGTTAACAATCAATCCACCAAATTTTGCAATCTCCAAAACAGAATTTCCTAAAAATTAGTTAAGAGATGGTTTTCAGTATCGAGAGCTAAGAAGTCAGTGTTGGAGGGAGACTAATCCCTCTCTTATAGCCAATGCCTGGCAACAGGGTCCCCCCACTGACTTGACCCGGGCCTAGCCGCTAAAGGTATCTATCCAGCAATAGATCCTTTAGATTCAACGTCAACTATGCTACAACCCCGGATCGTTGGTCATCGGTTCGATTCCGATAGTCGGCTTTTCTCTATTTATTTTCTATTTTATTCGATGTTTTACCAACTTTGAATCAACATAATAAACATCTTTCTAGTTTACACTTTTTCAATATTACAAACAACGACGATTTTATGCGTGGGACTAAAACGACACTTTAAAACTAGCTTTTTCACCAATTTTGGCACCAAACCCTTTTAGTGCTTAACCTTGAGTTACAAACATTATATTCTCATTTCTAACTTCAAACATATAAAACAAACTTGACCAAAATGACCCATTTTGACCCTTAGATCAAAACGACCCATTTTGACCCCTTTAACTAAAAACGTAATTTGGGCGATTTGTAACAAGCTAATAGCAACTCGGCAATTTAAAAGCACACTTGTCAAACCTCTTTGCAAGTGAAATCTACGTTCCTTTAGCATAATCCCTTGCTACCTCTAATTTCACCATTTAGCATTTATCCCATAGGCACCTACAATATTAAACAACTAAACGGATAAGCTTTAAGCTTAGCGAGCATACGGACAATCAAATGAGTAATTCACAACAACAAGTAGTAAGCAACAGCTGAACCACAATAAAAACTCAAATCAACAATAACCACTGAATCACAACAACTGCACAAGAAACAATTAAGCACTTAACCACTGAGTAATTGTAGAGATTATTCTTTCACTATGCGGATCCGCGGCCAATTATCACTTAGCACCATACCACGACGATATGCATGCTAAGACAACATAATGTGCTATGCACATATTCAACAACAACACTATACTAACAAAGTTAGCTAATCTCTATGCGGTTCCGCGGTCAATAATCACTTAGCACCATACCACGTCGATATGCATGCTAAGGCAACATCATGTGCTATGCACATGTTCAACAACAACACTAAGCTAACAAAGTTAGCTAATCTCTACATATTTGCTCATTTCACATAATTCATCAACAAATGTCAACAATTAGAAACAAGGTAAGATACAAGCAATACCCCACTTGATTATGTAAACCTTTTGCTCAGAAGCAATCCGGAATTACACAATCATTACCCAATTAATCCCCATATACTCACCTTTATGTCGATTACCCAAAAGCATGAGATACATAAAAGCACCACTTTCAAACGACTTATTAGTCATCACTTCTTATACTTTTATGCTTGACTAACCACTTAAACAACTTCAAATTCACGCTATTGTAAATCAATCAAGACTTATTTCATTCTTTGGGGATTACAACACATGTTTCTTGCTTGTTTTAACCAAAATTTATCAATAATTTCGATTTAACTGTCTTCTTTCATCAATGTTTTTATAACAATTTAAATATCATACGATATACATCTCTTTTAATGATAATATCATCATAAACTTCACCTTATCCACTACAATTATTAGTAGTATTCCACTTCTTTAATCACACGAGTGTTTTAAATTAACCCTCTGCTACATCTTTTCGTTATTTAAACATGCCACTATTGCTCATAAGGAGCCACCTAGGCCTTTACAGCCCTTGATTAATTATTCCCACAACTACTTTATAAACATTCACCCATGTTTATCGTATTATTATCACTTACTATTCTGCTAAAGCATAACATTCTATTGAATCATAACTGTTTTCTCTCTCTTTCACAACTATACATCACTTCTCACTCTTTAAATATTTATCTACTTCTTGTAATTTATAACTATCGTTACATTAATTTCATAGCTATTTGCTAGTCGAGTAATACTCATTCGTCTTATAACGCTTTATTACAATAGTTATCATCTTCTAAACATGTTTATACTCCTGCTTTTTAACTCGACTCACATTTACACATTTCACACATAATTAGGTCCACTATGCCAATTTTGACAAAACATTATTTCATTGCTTTAACTTTTTAAAATTCTATTACAACTCCCATTGCTATATATATATATATATATATATATATATATATATATATATATATATATAATATAGATGAGATTTAGTCCCATCTTTTCTTTTATTACCTGTTATCTTTCGAACTCTATCAACTTTTAATATCATTCTTCTTCTTGTGGTTTCTCATTAGGAGAAATTACTTTTATACATTTGTGTTCATTTTCTTCCCCCGTTTTAATGCTTCCACGTATTATACTTATATACATATACACACATATATTTATTATCGCTTTTCATCTTTACTCAACTAATAAGTTTATATTACCTTTTCCACTTTATAATCAATCACATCAAATCTTTCCGATACTTAATGGTTTAACAATTTCATGTGACACATCGTAATATAAGTACGTTGGCCAGACGTCATTATATTACGCCATTCATACTTCCTTCTCAAACCACCTCGTATCATCAATCTTTAATGTAATTCATCTTATTCTACGACATATCAACAATAAATTTACAACAACATAAAAACATAAAAGCTATAGCTATCAACTTGCAATTATCAATTTCACGTAATTATACAGTTATACTATTATATACATCAACTTTGTATAATCACGCAATTTCAACTTAAGCAATTAATATTTGCTTGATAGTCATTCGACTTTTATTTCAACATTAGTATTTCATTCTCATCATTTAATAGTATTACTACTTCATTTAACTTCTCAACTATCATTTAATCATGCAACTTTTCAATTACAACTGCCAACTCGTATGAGTTCAACTATTCAAGAATGAATAATCATGTAATTCAAACTTGAATAAAACTACATCCTTCCTGCACATAACACTGACATATAATAAGGATAACATAAAGTCACCTTATTACCACATACAACTTTTATCTTTATAGAAGCAAATTGCATATAATTAGCGGTAATAACATCCCGTTAATTATATGTGCAATTTTATTCCTCCACTCATTTACTACTTCATTTATATCACGCATCATAATTTAACTGTCAACAACTCCACATAATCCACATAATACACACAAATAATTACGCTGGCATAGTATTTACGGCAATATATAACTGCCATCTTATATCTTTAAAAGTAACAACCTTTAATTACATCATATATGTGTTATCTTCTTACCACTTATTCGCGACTCTTCAGTAGTCATTAATACTTATTTTAATTGCTCATCTATAAAGGCATCAATTTAACAACTTGTTTACACTTTAACATGCAATCATCAACAAATACATGGCTAAGCATGACAATGGTCATTTAGCAACCACTATACCACAACATGCATTCATTATTATCAACATTATTCATTTACATTCTCTATTCCCATCAAATCAATTGTATCATTCTCTTACGTTCATAGTCATTTTATTTACTCATTTTAATGCATACATGCCATATTCTTCCTTAGGAAGCAAGTATTCTACCCACATAGCATCACTCTTTTAGATTCGGACTAATTTAGCATATAACATTCAACATCTTGTATACTGAACTAACATTTAGCAACTATCGAGTAACTTACTAACGGAGAGTCATCGCAGTCCGACTACATCCACTACACTACTCTACACAATTATTTAATCAACAATTAAAGAACTCACAACTTCAAACACATAATCATGCAATTCATATTGGTTTAAGTTTAAATAATCCTATCGTGGATTATCTAAATCTCTTAAACCACCGCTCTGATACCAACTTGTTATTTAGGTAATTTAAATACTTCACAACTACGTATAGTACACGTAATTTATACAACAACTAATAAATTAAAACAGTTACATATATTATAATATTACTTCAGATTTTGGGGTGTTATATGTAATGATAATCATTTATATTTAATAATTTCAATAATATAAATAAAAAATTTTATAAAAAATAGTGAGTCTTTTTTTGTAAATATGACAACAGACATTATATAGGAGTATATACTAATTTCAAAATACTAATCGTTCATTTCCAATCAATATATCATTATTAATGCATTATATATATATATATATATATATATATATATATATATAGGGTGGGGATCAAGAGGGAAGTAAAAAAATGGGGGAAGGAGGGAAGCTATTCCTAGCCATACATTCTGGTCAACTCAAAAGTCAACGCGGTGACAAAATTGTAAATAACTCAAAAATTTTTCAGAATATTAATATTCATTTGGAAAGAATGTTAATCAAAATTACAACTTAATATTTTTAAACATTCTTTTATGATGAATGTTAACTCATATACATTATTATACACTGATGAATGTTAAATTATCTCGTTCAACAATGTATAAAAACATATATAAGTTAATATTCATCATAAATTATTATTTATGAATATTAATTGTAATTTTGATCAACATTCATTTATTTATTTTTTGTGAAATTCGATAGTTAATGACGACTATAATTAAATTAATTACTTGTTTATAAGTTTTGTATGTTAATTTTATTGTATTCATTGGTGAATCAAAATTTTCACAAAAACCCAAAAGTTATACCCAAAATTCTTAATATTTGATGAATATGAATTATGACGAATTGAAGATATATATGAATATGAATTTGAAGATGCTACGATATACCAAAGAATTGGATATGTAGATTTCCGTAGAAATTTGAGGTGAGTTTAATGCTAATATTGGATTTGCCATTTGACTCAAACTTAAACGGAATTTTATACGTGAAATAGTGATTCACTAAAGCCGGTGTTAAAGTCACGGTTAAGAAGAAAAAATTCATGTATGCCATTTGACTCAAATTTCTTAAGATATGAAGAAAATTATGCGTACAATTCACGTAATTATGTGTACTATTCGGTATTCACGTATATATGACTATATCATTACTTGTAAATCACAAATTCGAAAATTAGCACATATGTGTAGCTTACTAGCTTAACATATTATTCTATAGGATTATGTAGCTCTTACTTATATAATCAAATTAAGTTCATAAGATATATAATATTTCAATTTTTAATTAAATAACCAGATAACTTTACTGTTTTCAATCTATTTGATAGGCAAGGAACTGAAAACATATACCTGAGAATTAGAACCAAAAGGTAAAAAAATAATATAACTTATAATTCATGAATTAAAACCAGTGAATACAAAATACATATCTTACTAGTCATTTTAGGCTTATATTTACATTAAAAATTTGATAACTTTTATATAATAAAATAGAAATACATGGAAACATGATTGTTCAATCAATTAAAGATGAGTAACCAGGTTTAAAACCAGAATCCATAGCCCCGAGATGCCAGATGTTGACTACACTCTGAGCAAGAGAGTCAATGCTAACTAAAAGCTAACATCACTTGTATCTTATGCATCAAACCTTGTACAATTTCATTTAAATATTATTAAATGACAGTAGTACTACTGAATGATATAAAAATGATGACAGTCCTACTCCTACAGCTTCAAGAATTCATGACACATTGACATTACAAGCTTCTGTAGAACTGACTCACAGATGGAGCCTTGACAGCTCTCTTTCACTTCTTGTTTCCCAAAAACAAAATTTATATACTCCCTATTTATTTATATAAAAATAAAATTAAATAAAAAGAAACTTTTATACAAATATGCATACATATATGGGTACTTTACCTCTAGTTCTTTGGGTAAAAACACCAGTATATGCATACGTATATTAGTGTTCCCAACTAAATAGTTGGATTTTGTAGCCATTAACATGAATGAATGATTTACATCTATTTCACTTCTTAATTTTTATCATCAAAATCAATATATACAGTTTACACTCATAAATACTGCCAGGGATTACAAGAACATGATATCAATAGGTTTCTTAAATTTGAAGCCATTGACATGCATGAGCTCTCATATATAATACTTACAGCTCACATATATAACTATCATTGATAGAGAATCAAATTCAAGGATCAAGAATATATAGTTTATCAAGAAACTGTTGATGAATAGAGTAAAATGAGGACAAAACCAAGGTGCATACAAGGGTCACCACCCCCAATCAAATCAATCAAAGGACTAGACTTTTATGCTGCAAAATTCTAGGGTTGAGTTCATAAAATTAAAAATAAAAACTTTGCATCATTTTCACATCTATGAGGTAGGGCTACTAGTAAATGAACACTCTTTTTTCACTTGATTTCTTCAAGACACATCTACCACCTGTGCAAGACCAAGTACTGCTACTTTGTGGGTTAAGTTAAACACTAAATTTAAACATGCACATACTTGATTGATATATCTGAGTTAAACACTAAATTAAACTAGCTATACTTTATTAAGTCACAAACTTGACCCAAAAAACACAGGACACCAATTAAAAGAATTAAATTAAAAGGTTGCCATTTTTTGCAATTTAATCAAGAATCAAGAAATAGCAATAAAGAAGTGGTTCAAGTTAACTACTTGTAACTAATGAGAAACCCCATGTGAGTGATTTCAAGATTGACGAGGGTCCAACGATTTATCTGTGGGAATGAGGGCTGAGGAGTTTATGTGATTAGGCAATCACATATATAAGTTATCATTATATTCACAAATGAAATGAAATGAAAATAAAAAAGAATGCTCAGTACCCAATTATGAACCTTTCAATTTAGTTTGTCAATGGTTAGATCTCATTAGCTAGTAAATTAGATCTAACTCCCCATTGGAAAAGAGAGATAAAACTCTCAAAAAATCAAAGTTCCAAAGCATGAAAACCCTAGCTTTTAATAAAAGTTGGAAGATTTAATTCATCATGGTGTCAATCATAAGGTAATGATGATAGGGGTTGAATGTAAAAGTCAAATATTTGCATCATCAGAGTAAAAAGGGGATAGGGGTAAAAAAAACTTCAGAGACAGACAGATCAGAATCTTGACATCAAACACAATATGTGTAGATCCACTACTTTTTTTTTGGATCTAATAAACTAGCAATGAATTTTTAAATTATTCAAGTGTTTAAATTTCTACCTTTTTAGGTATTTGCAGAGTTATAAAGTATGTCAAAAAAGCCATCATTACACCAATCTTGTTCTTTATCTATCATCAGGTAACCTAGTTTACAGTAAAATCATAAAGAGAAGCTAAAATAAAGGTTAAAATTATAACTAAAAATAAAACCCACATCCAATCTTTCTGCAAGAAAGATTGCTAGTTTGTAAAGAAACAAATTTACACCTTAAATCATGAACTGAAACTAAAAAACAGGTTAAATCAAGAATAAAGTTAAACCCGCCTCAAAGATCCAATCTTTATGAAAAAAAGATTGCTAGTTTGTGAAGAAACAAAATTACACCTAAAATCACCAAAAGAAAATTAAATAATTGTTGAATTCTAGAAGAAAGTAAGACCCACCTTAAAGATCCAATCTTTATGCAGGAAAGATTGCTGGTTTGTGAAGAAACAAATATACACCGAAAAAACACAAAAAGAAGCTTAATATCAAGAATAAAAGTAAACCCACCACAAAGATCCAATCTTTAAGCAGTTAAGAAAGATTGCAAGTTTTATGAAGCAACAATTGGGGGGAATGAAGCCTGGTCCGAGTACACCAGATCCAACGATCAAGATTCTCTCTTTTATCCCTCTATAAATGATTAATCTAAAACTCATAAATTAATCAACAAAGACCATTGATGATTGATCCGTTGACCAGATGAGTTATACTAACATCATAAATTATATTCATACACATACCTATAAATTATTTTTGTATAACTACAAAGAGAGATATAAAGAGAAGATCTATTGTTCTAATGACCTCGAGCCAAACAACATTCCCCTCAAAAGAAAAAGCTTCTTTTTTTTTTCCTTCACAAAGTGGGTGAAATATGAAAATGGTGAGAATGAAAGTGGGAGATAGAGATGATAAATAAAGGGGTGAGAAGAGAAGAGAGAGGAGGGTGGGAATATGGGTTTGCAAGAAAGGACAACAAGACTCGACTCATTAACCCCAAACCAACAAACACTCGCCTCTCTCTCACTTTCTCTGTGTGTATTTGTGTGTTATACACACACTGGACCATAATGTGAGACATGCATTGAGAGTAATGCGATATTTGTTTTGTGTTATATATTTTTGCTGATATAGTGATAAAAGAAATATGATTTTAGTGGGTGTTTAGATGAGTTTGTTTTTACATATTATTTGTCTGTTTGAATAAAATAAACAAAAAAAATTGCTCCACACATAATCATCTTTGTCTTAAATGGTTAGTATATACTTAAAACACAAAACAATGAAAAGTAAAAAAAATAATTAAAGGCACGTTTAGTTACAGAAAACTTCTCTATTTTTCTAAAAACTTTTTAAGAAAAGTAAAAAAATTATAAAACGTGTTCTAAATTGGAGTTTTCCGAAGGAGTTTTCTAAAAAAATGGAATATATGATTTAAAGTTTTCTACCTTTCCTAATTGGAAAAATGAAAACTTCATCCATTATATTTGAACGCATTCTTCAAATCCCTTATGATTTTCAAGGGACAAAAACTTTAGAAAAATGGATAAGGGAAAATGAAGATACTTTTCCGTAATTAAGCGGGCCTTACTAATTTACAATTGAATTAAAATGAGATAATTCTTTTACAAATGACATATTTTACATTAGATCATATTATATCTCTGAAATATCAATAATAGTAACATGCATGTGACGCGAACTTAGCTTCTCGCGAAACTTCAAACCGGCCAGTTCAAACATTAGAAATCGAAAAAGCTACAACCCCTAAATCACAAACATCTAAATATTCTATCGAAAGTCGTTTAGCGTAAAATGAATCAAAATAATCAGTTGCTCCTTTGTGCGGTCATGATACTCGTTTTCAATTAAGTATGTCCGAAATAATCAGTTCAAACTTCAAACAAATTTTTTTTAGAGGGTAACATTTATGATGTTGAAAACATAAAACCTTTGTGTTGTTGCCCAATCATCAAGCATTAAAAGTTTTATATTTTTTATTTTTAACTCCACTTCTACATATAAACATAAATAATGTTCTTCCTTTATTTATATACTAGAATATATGTGAATTTGGATATAGAATCTTGTCATTTGACATCATATATATAAGTACATGAAAATTAGATATTCAAATATCCATTGACATCATGTTTTCAGGAAACGAAATAATCCTTTATTAGTAAACAATCATTAATCTAATCATCTAATCATAAAAGATTAAAAGAAAATGAGATACAGTAAATGAACGTTGAAAGACAAGTGAATGAAGGTTAGAAAACATGAGAAAGTGGGGAAAAAGCGAGCAGTTGGAAAGTGGAAAAGCTGACTTAGCTTTTTACCAAATCCTAAAATTATTCATTTTCAAAAATCACATTTTTTTTTATTATTTCATTTTAAACTTACAAACTAAAAAACATGCTTATTGGATATCAGTTGATAGGTAATAATTTAATTAATAAAAAGCTTATTGAAAAAATTATTTAACTTCAGACTGGAAAAATTGTTAAAAGAAAAGCTTATTGATATTTAGTTTAGCATACTAATTGGTGGTTCATTAGCCAATTAACCAAATCTAACTCCTTGAAGTCTGACATTTTCCACCTATGTATTCACCAATATTAACTAGTAATTTACCTGTACAATGCGGCGGACATTCAATAAATGGATAAATATAGTGTGATTATATATTACAAAATTAATGTAAATAACCACTTTTAGGTCGAACAAATAATGTAATTATGATAATAAAAATTATGACTTGAACATAGTATCATTTTCAAAAGTTAATTTAAAGTTGGATAGAATAGAAATATTTCTAACCTAAAAGTAAGCATTACATTTCATAAAAGATTTATGATTACTTGGAAGTCGATTAAAATAATAGATTACTTTATTTTCTATTTTTTTTAATTGTAAATTGAAAATTTCTTAATTATCTAAATTAGATGTAAGAATTTTCATATTATTTAAAACAACTTAAGGGTAATATCGTAATTTCTGATTTTTCATGTGTAAGTTTAAGATTGAAAAGGTAAACTCTTTATAAGAGTTGTACATAAATTTTACATGTATAAAACATTAAACAAAAATGGAAAAAAATTAAAGTTCGCAAAAATTTAGAAAATAAGCAACCTAGAGGCGCCTGGAACACGAAAGAAACGAAATATATTCCAAGACGAATATATAAGAAAGACATTTACGTTGATAAATAATTAATGATTGTAAATGGTCTAATGACATGCATATGTTAGATCATTATTTATTTACATTAAAAATCGATGGTTTTATTAGTAAATGCATGGTACGTTTTTAATTTGTCCGGTAAATCTATACTATTTTATAAAAGGTTTGAACTTTAAGTCTTAATCCTTTAAAATAGAGACAATATAAATGACTATCGAAAATCAGTTAGATGACATAAAAACAAAAATGGCATATACGATTTCGATTTCTATAGCCTATAGGTTTTCACTTTTTGAAAACACTTATTAGTATTCTAGTTTTATTATCGAAAAAAATAAAACAAGCCTTTACATTACAAGGTATAAAGAATTTTAAAAAGGCCTCACAGATTGTCATATCATACATAGACTACTAAATTTCCTAGTCCGAAAAATTTACGTCTAATATCAACTTGGTCCGTATTTCAAATAGCTCGTCATACTAAAATTAACCTTCTTTCATTTAGAAAAAGGTGGTGATAAAAAATCAGAATCAAAAGTTGACTTAGATATTGGTGGAGAATGAGAATCAGAGGGAGTGGTGACTTAAAGAGGGAATGAGAGACGGATGATTTCTGTCATCTACAACCCAGATTCGTTTAAATTAAAACATTGCATTATAATAACAAGACGTACATTTTACGTGAAGCATTAACACTACATCATAACAACACTACATTTACCCTTATAAATTTGACACATAGTGTCAAGTGATTGGTCTAGTCTCTACCTTCTCTTCCTCCCAAAATCTCTGTCATCCAAAATCGGCCCCTTAGATATTCGATGGTCCACATTTTTTAAAATGAATAGATGATTTTCCTAAGTCTAAGACTCTAAGTCTTGCATTTAAAGTCTAGTTGATTATTCTGATAACTCAATTATTTGTTGGGAGAGTGCTTTAAAAATCAAGTTTTAAAGTCATACTAGTACTTCACAATATGGTAAGATATGTTTAACAGCTTTTCAATGATTATCAGATAGCATTAGTTATACATGTTTGATCAACAATTTACCTCAAAAATTCTCAAAGAATGGCATTTTTTAGTGAATGATGATAGAATTATTGTACTACTTTTGTCGACTTGTAACTTTGTAAGATGTTCGTTACCGTCATTTTTGTACACAACAATTATCATAACATTGAGGAATTTGTCTATATATGTTGATAACATTGATGAATTTCTCTATATATGTTCGGCTTTTTATTTTATGGGGCCTAATTTATATCGCACGGCACCTTCAAAATTCATTCGCCTAACTCCATATAACACTTTTAATCTCAAACACTTCCGGATGTCAATTACAAGAGTTTATACGTAGGAGCGCTTAAGATTCTGTTACAAACACCATAGTATCATGCGACCGATATGATTATAGTATGATATTCAATGCTGTTGCATAAGAGGTAGCAATAGTCTAACTAGAGTCTTCAACATCAAATGCAATATATTCACTAACATTTTATTTATCGGTATTGATTGAGACAATAACTAGTAATAAAACTATAACTTTGAATACAGTTGTTGCATCTATAACAATTTGTTGCAAGTACACAATTCTTTTTAGGAACTCAAGAATCTCATACATATAGGAGGCTTAATTTTCGCCAATGATAAAACCGCAGATGGAAGAATCCACAAACCTTCACCACAAATCAAACCAGAAGCCACTGATGTCGACATTAACTCGGCTTTCTTAAAATTTAGTCTCTCCCATATTAACACAATCAAACTTCCAACACACATATCAATAGCAAAATAGCCACCAATAAGAAAAGGCACAGCCATACATATAGGCAGTGGCATCCATTTCGCTATCTTTTTTGGTAACAAATCTTTAACTATGTTGATCCCCACTGCAAAAGCAAAGAATCCATAACATAACTGTAGACAATGTTTTGGCAATGCTGAAAAACCTTCGACCCCAATAATCGCCATGTTTCTGAAGACTATTGCAAATGGTGCTTTATATTCTCCTTTAGGGTTACCTACATCGAATGCTTTAGTAAATAAAGATAACGTTAGAGGGGATACAACGCAGCCTATTGCGGTTCCAATAGCTTGGCTAAGAAGCATTGTTCTAGGTGAAGTTAGTGTGAGATGACCCGTTTTTAAATCATGCATCAATGTGCTAGAAATGTAAAGAACCGATTTCAGAACCCCACAACCAACCAATCCAGCCACAACTCCTTTCTGCTTTCCAGCCAATGCTGCCATCAGAAAAAGCCCGATTTTTCCATAATTATAGGCCATGTCCCAGTCGTTTAACCCGGTCCCATATGCGTTGCAGAAGGCTAACGATGGAGCAATAATGTAGGCTATAATAACATAGTACCATTTAACCTCTGGAAATATTAAGGGTATTGCGAATGCATTGACAATGGTGAATAAGGTGTATCCAATCATTCCAAACCACATGGGTATGCGTTCTCTAATGAAAACTTCATTTTGCAGTTGTTCCTCTTCTGTAAGTTCATTATTGCTACCTACGGCTGCAGGAAGACAATAACTTTAGGTATTTATTAAAACACTTGAATTGAAGTAGCATTGGAAATAACTCCCATAAATTACCTAAATTAAGATTTTCCCTTTTCAATTTTCCGTAGATGCTTGCATACGTGAAATATAATATCTTGAGGAAGTTATAGAGTCCATCACCTAGGAGAAGCGAAATTGATATAAAGACCTGCTGACCGAGATCTTAGTCAGAAAAATGAATCGAAACAAAAATGTCAGAGAGAAATTTTCATAAGAAAAGTGAATTTGTAGAGTTCATCACCTTGTAACCATTGAGACTTTCCATACTGCTTTCTGACACATTACTAGGAAACCATTCTCCTTTCTGTTTTTCGATAAGTGGCCACATTATACCCCATGATATCACAGCTCCAAACAGCAAAGAAAAACTTACAATGTGAGGGCAAATCATCCCCGTTCCCACATAAGTCAAGCTAAAATCAAAGTGAAATCTACACAAAAAAGAAAGCCCATCATTTGGTATCAAGAGACAGATACCATACAGAAAGAAAAAGAAACCTTACGTTTTCTTCCATGCTTCCAATCCAAAAGTAGGGAATTGGGCAAATCCACATTCTCCTTTTCCAGTGAAGAACCACTGGAAGATCGCCCACAAGAAACTGATCGAAAAGTACTTTGAAAACCCCTTGACTTGCTTCCTGTAATAATATGTTGCGAGGAAAAAAAAAGCACTCGTTAAGGATGTGTCATGCGTGTCATGCCTTGTTGCAACAAGGTTTAAAAATGAGTCATAGAAGACGTACTTTGCCATCTCATCCCCTTGACTATGAAATCCATTGATAAGAACAGCTGTGGCCGTGCCACTTGGGAAAATCAACTTATAGTCGACAATCAAAATCTGTTGAATAGAAGAACTATTAACTTGTCAGTAATCACGACTAGCAAGATGGGCGGGTCAGGAGAATTTTGTATCAGGTCACAACCGGTTTTGGTTATAACGGGTCATTTTTAGTATAGATCAAACCTGGTTGGGCCGGACAGATTAGCAAAAGCTGATTGGTCAATTTTCTTTGATTTTCAAAAATCGTGAATCCATATTGAGTTGAGAGTGATTGAGAAAAAACAATAGTTACGAGAGTAATATAAATCTTTGAATAAAACGATTTGGGAGGTATGCTTGGAAAGCAGACTTGACAACTTCCTGCTCGTTTGACCTGTTACTCTTTTGGCTAGATTTTTTTGGATTTGACCCGTTTACTTCAACTTATCTGTAAGAAAATGGCTTAAAATTGCTAGCTTTATCACTAATAAAAATTTTTAGAGAAGAAATAACACGCACCTTTCGGAGTGGAATCAGTACGAAAAGACCAACAAAACAGATTAAAAAGGAGTAACCGATCATCCAACCGACATGAAGTTCTTTGTAAGTCCCTGGAGACTTTGCTCCTCCAGCCAGCTCATATGTCTTCTTGTTCAGAGCCAGTAAATAAGACCCAAATCCACCTAATTTCCACACAAAAATTAATAAAATTCGAAGTAACAAACCAATAAAATCCATTAATTATCATAATATGTAAAAGGTAACATGAGAATTAAGTTTAGAAGGTTGAAA
Source organism: Gnaphalium uliginosum (assembly GCA_963930675.1). Classification (NCBI taxonomy): domain Eukaryota; kingdom Viridiplantae; phylum Streptophyta; class Magnoliopsida; order Asterales; family Asteraceae; genus Gnaphalium; species Gnaphalium uliginosum. The sequence continues at coordinate 10,361,015 of OZ005680.1, forward strand.
GAACCTCCAATGGCAATGCTGTAACAAGCAACTGAGCATGTTTGAATCATTGTGTTCTCGTTTCTGGTAAAGGGCACGGTGGCAATCCCAGATTTCTGAAGAATCTTTGTATAAGTTTTCATAAACACAAAAGCAAGAAGTGCAGCTGAGACGTTTAAATTAGGAAGAATCCCCGTTGTGAGATTCAATTTCATGGCTATAACAGTGTAAACAATTCCTAAAACAATACTTGCAATAACTCCTCGAATAGTGATCTGTTTTGTCCATGGTTGCAGTCTCTTTGAAACTTGAAGATGATCATAATCATCATCTTTCTTCTCTTGTTCCATCTCATCCATGTCTCTTTCAATCTCTCCAGTATCCTTCATTTCTGTATTTTTCATACAACGAAAGAAATGCTTCCAAATACAAAGGATAACATGTGAGACCTTTTTAATGTAGTAATTACTCACTCCTTCAAAGTAGGAAAAGTATGAAGTGAGCCCAACATATGAAGTCAACTGGCAAATGTTACATTCAAGAAACTTATATTATGTATATGCAATATGCAATTACTATATTCATTTTGTATTGATATATGTGTGTGTGGGTGGGGAGAGAGAGAGCCAATGAGCATAGCTGCATATGAATGATGTCCTCATTTTGATCAAACACTAAAACTAAATAATTGGTGAGATATTGCATGCTTGTACTTTTATACTCACTAATCCACCACCTGCGAGTACAATCATTGACTTGTTAACTATTTAACATTATTTATTCATATAAGAAATTAACAATTATTCATAAGATCCAAAAAAGTGCATCTGATTATCAATTATAGTTGCATGAATAATTAATGTTGTAATATGATTGGCTATAAGGGTCAATGAGATATCTCCTACATGTTAGTATATTCTATATTGTAATGTAACTGTAATTTTGTCTGAATCTGGGGCTATTCTAAAGGAGCAAACTGAAGATATGAAATATGATTATGCATTCATATACCTGAATTACAAGAATTAAGACAAAACCAACAAAAATACAGTAAATTTTGTACGCAAAAACGATTTTTTTTACTAAAGCAAGAACCAAGAGGATGCTTTCATGATAATTGTTGTATATACGAATTGTAACCTAGAGTACAAAACAGCTTCTTGAACAATTGATGCTTTACTCTGTTTTAGTGATCGTTTCAATTGGAAATGGACTTAAAATTCCCAATTTAATGCAGAAATCCAAACCAACAGCAGCAAACAGAAAGATTAAAAGATTCTCTGATATGTAAACTGCACCACTGAAGGCATGTGACAATACGCTACCGACTTCCAACTCCAAAGGTGGTCCTCCTCCTAATGTAGCAAGGCCTGCATCACATACTCGAATAAGAACATATTAAAGTAACAAATCTTCTTTATCACAACTAGTGATGGTTTGCCAGTTCGAAATTTATAACGTAACGATATCAAATAGAGGTGGCAAGATGAACAGGTCGAGCAAGTACAGGAAATGGGTCAAAACAGGTTCAACATGTATTGGATCAATTTTGGTACTGGGTGAAACAGAGCGACGGGTTGACCTGAAAACACTTTTTAACCCGTTCTTTTAAATTTTATGCATAATCATGCATTGAAAACAGTTACAAAAATCTTATTACAATGATAATCTAGTTCTTTAATAAAATGATTTGGAAGTTGTATGCATTAAGAGTACAGTTAAATGGGTTTCATCCTGTTTGACAAGTTGTCCCACTTGTTACTTTTGTACCATTTGAGATTGGAAATGACCCAAATACACTAAATCATAAGTAATTGGGTTGAAACTACCACTCTAATACTGAGTAGTAAACTTAAGGGATGCCAAAGAGTCTCGAAATCAAAGTAAAAGTGAACCCATTAGTCTGTTTAATCAAAAGATTTGCCAAATACCTTTGACAAATCCAAAAGCTGCAGAAGTTCCAGTCTTGAGCTGAAAATTATCAAGATCGCGTCTCACAGCGTAGCGGAAGGTGACACCAAATAATGCACAGCTGAAGAGAGTGATTCCTGAAGGGAGTATTATCTGCGATGTGTCAGTGACCTGAGCTAAGGAAATAGGCAAGCTTGCCAGGGTGCCCACTATTGCAGAAATACAAGCGGCTTTTATAGATTCAAGTCTTTCTTTGTTTTTGTACATTGCTTCTCTCTCTGCTTCTGTCATCATTGAATCTTTATCCCCAATTTCATCTTCAAGAGAGCGTTCTGCTTCCTCAACTAGCGCTCTTGCTTCTGATAATTCCTTCTGGCATTCCTCAATCTTCAGTATACACAAGATATATCTCCATTAGTAACATACAATTTCAACATGGTTTGTTGATCAATTGATGAAAGTAAATGTGGCAACGTGGGCGGGTTTTGAAACTTGTTAGGGTGAAAACAAAATTCTAATAAGGTTCAAAATGGGTTGTGCGGGTTGGGTTGGGTTGACCCGAAGCACTTTTTGGTCAAATTTTTATTATATAATAATGTTTTTTACTATGATTATGGACTATATTTTAACGCAACCTTATTTTTTGCATATAGCATTTTAGAAGGTATCTCTGTCTTAAAAATGCTCTTAACCCGTTAGCCCATAGAGACATCTAGAGATAAAACCCGATCTTAACCGCATAAGCATTCTGTAATCTGTGGGCTTCCGGAAATCTTTTTCATGTAGCTTGGACTCTTTAAGTCTTACTTATTTCGCGAGCGAGACTCCATCTATATCCCTACTAGTGGTTATTCCTAAGCCCCTTCCATTGTACCTTAAACTCACAAACAGATTTCGACCCAAACTGCGGACAATCAGACGGAGCAGAATCTTTTTCCTAACAGCATGTTCTAATTTTGTGGTCAAATTAGTCATTTCCATTATCAGAATTGACAATAAAAATTATGACTTTCTGTCAGCACCAATGGTTTTAATATTCAGATTGGAAATAACATGGGCATGCTGGAATCATAAACTCTTTTGATCATAAAAGTCAAGCCTAAAGATATAATAGTGTCAAGTAGTACTTACACTTTGACTTTGTAACCCCATTTCTATATTATTGAAATACCAATCAATCAATTATGTTTCCCCTCAATCTAGCTAAACTCCATAGTCCATACCACTGACCCTAATTCATAAGCCATTACACTACCACACAAAAATTAACAATAAACAAATAAACTATTGACAAATAATTTAAAGGTTAATAGACAAATTGGTTACTCTACTTTGTGAAAATGTTCAACTAAGTTACTGGACTATTAACTTGTTTGATTGAATTACCAAACTTAATAAATCATGATATGTAGGTTACTTAACTTATAAATACTAACACTAAGATCATTTTACTTAACTTTTGAATTCAAGTAAGCTACTAACTTATAAATATTACAATGCAAAAAAGTCTAATTTAGATATGAAAATAGTTTAGTAATTCAATTGAACAAATTAATAGTACAGTAACCTACTTGGACATTTTGGCAAAGTACGGTAACATATTTGTCTATTATCCCATAATTTAATCAAGCACCTAGAGTGCAACCAAAGTCACATTTTTTCAAATTCAAATAAAACCCTTATAAATTAAACACTATAGAAAAGGGGGGGGAAAAAAGAACGGACAACTAACCTCAGCAGCTCTAATTTCAAGCTGATTAATATATTCTTTAATCTTGTTGTTTTCAACTTCTTGTTTTTTAATTTCCTCAAGTTCCCTTTTAGCCAATTCAACTCTTTGTGCAGCGTTATCTAACCCATCTAGTAAAACCCTATTTTCCTCTTTATTTAACAACTCATCTACACGTTCATCAACTATACCAGATAACAAATTCTTCAATCCCCCATTATTATCATTACTATTAATGGGGTTACTGCATTTGATTGCAAATGAACCAGACCTTGATGATGATGATGATGATGGTGATGATTTAAAGGGGTTGACAAAAATGGGAATTTTAGTTCTTCTGGTGGATTGAATTGAAAGGTAAATGAGTGTTGTAGGATTGGGTGTGGTTGTCATGGTTTTCGGAGAGTTTGAAAATAGATTCAAGAACTCGTGAATTTTACCCCTATACTTCTTTAAGAAATTAGATTTCAATTTTACACAAGTAGTCCCTCAGCTTTCCTTACTAGTGTTTTCTAGTACTCGGATATCATGAAATTTAAAAGATTATGTATGAGATTTTGAACTTTTATAAGCTCGACTGTATATTGATCGAGTCTGTCTATAAGCGACAAATCTAACTTCTATATGAATGCTATTATATTTACATAAAACAATATCATTTTGATAGTGGTTTACTGGGGTTACAATGACAAATGACCCATTGTATAGTCGAGGCATAGCAATTATAATTCTTCAACCTGTTTAATAGCTCTAGCAAGAAGGGTACATCTGTTTTAGTAGCTGAAAAACTAATGTTTTAACTGCAAATAAACTTAAAATCCCAAGTAAAATGCAAATATAGAAATAGTAGTATCAATCAAATGAAAAAATGCCCGAAAGAAATGGCATCGGGCTAGTACTCATTCCACAACGCCTGCTTGATAACTTGAAGAGAGCATTCAGCAAGCAGTATTTGTGCTTCTAATACTTTCTTCTCGCATTTTTCAATCTTCAATATACAAAAGATATAACTCGATTAGTATTTGGAGATAAATTGTACCTTAAAAACATTCCCTTAAAATATCACAGTATCCTCAAACATGAATAAAACTCATTATACATTATACCTAGGGCATATATGACTTATAGGGTCTAGGAGTGACGTAAATGTAGATTAATTCACCTTATGTTTAAGTAGATTAATTCACCTTATGTTTAAGTGATCTTTGACCCAACCATATATACTCATAGAACAATAGACATGGTATTAGTGGGTGTTTGGTTTAAAAGTTGTAATGACTATGAGTATAGGGTTTTAATGGATATGTATGAGAATGGATTTTTATACCCATCATCTATATGGGTTTGGGTTATGACTATATTTATGGGCTTGATTCTTAAGTTTTAAATCAAATTTATCATCCAAACACTTTCAATGGTAATGAAACTCCATTCATTCCCATACACATCGATCAATCACAGCCTTTTGTTGACCTTTTCAATAAATGAAACAAAAAAAGGATTAAATCGTATATCATAAGTGATAACACTATATAACACATCTAGTTTACGAATTTACGGCAGTCAACATGCATTAATGATGTATTCAAACAAAACCCTATTATTCGTAAACAATTAACACAATGATACAAGTATACAACTATTGTGCAACTGAATTGCATTCAACTAACCGGAGTAGATTCAAATTTCTAACATAATTGAAAAGGAAAAGCAAAGTCAAACCTCGTCAACTTTAGTCTTAAGGTAATCGATGTGCTGCGTCATCTTTTCGTTTTCAGTTCGTACTTGATCAACTTTGGTTTTAATTACATGATCAATGTATTCTTTCATGTTCTTGTTCTCAGTTTGTAGTTGATCAACCTCGTTAACTTTGATCTTAAGATGATTAATGTATTGTTTCATCTTCTTGTTTTCGGTTTGTAGTTGATCAACTTCCTTTTTAGCTTTCCCCATGGGATCCGCAAAATTCGACACAAACTTGTCTAACTCCTTAACCCTTTTCAATTCATTCAACCAACTGCCCGACACAGAATACATCATATTCTTTCCCTTTTTTGTCCAACAATGATTACCATTAATATTGCCATCATTTTTGCTGCACTTTATGACCAAAGAACTTGACCTGAACGATGACGACGAGCTTAAAAAGGGTTTGGAGCATACGTTAAACGTATTTTTCGTCAACGGCATAGAAGAAGGTATGGGAGAGTAAAAGGGTGTAGTTGCCATTGCGATTTTTGTATTGAATGATCGTTAATGGTGATACAGAATCTAAATACAAGGAGTCAATGATTTAGTCAATATATATAGACAGTAAACCTGATGTTGATGAAGCCCTACGACCCGTAATAGTGTATTTATTGGGTCTAACCCTAGTATACGTATTTTTCACATAATACGTATTAATACCTTTATGTTTGATGACTAATACGCAATAATACCTCTAAGTATGTCTACGCTTTACTAGCTAGATATTTATTTTTTTAACTATATTTAAGCAATCTATTTCTATTTTTTACTTTAGTCTATATAAGCATAACCAGAAAACCTTAGGTAAAAGACTAATTAACTTGGCCTATTTATGTTTTAAGCATTTACGTAGTTTTTTTTTTCAATTTAATTGTCCATTACAAATTTGCAAATTTGCATATAGTTGTATTGTTAACCAATAATAGTTTATTATTCTCCACGTAAAAATTTTCAGATTAGTTGAAATCGAAGGTGACAATTATTTAACCTTAGGTAAAAGACTAATTAACTTGGCCTATTTATGTTTTAAGCATTTACTTAGTTTTTTTCTTCCAATTTAATTGTCCATTACAAATTTGCATATAGTTGTATTGTTAACCAATAATAGTTCATTATTCTCCACTTAAAATTTTCAGATTAGTTGAAATCGAAGGTGACAATTATTTTGAAACATTCTAAAAAAATTTGAGACACAGATAATATATGTTTACGATTTAAAAGGACTACTTTTTGTTTCTTCGAAGAATTGGCAAACAACATCAAAAAAATAACTATTTAAACTCCTTCCAACCGTGACAGAAACCGACAGAAACCGACGTGCCACGTCAGCGCCACGCCAGCTTTTTTTCACAAAACTGACAGAAATTGACAGAAACTGACGAACCCCTGTCATCAGTGCTCCGTCAGTTTTTTTCTTCAGGAACCCACAACTAATAAATTAAATATTTAAAACACAATAATTTAAATAAAACACATTTCATTAAAATAAAAAACATTACAATAATTAAATAAAAAAAACATTACAATAATTAAATTAAAAAAAAAAACATTACAATAATTAAATTAAAAAAAACATTACAATAATTAAAATAAAAAACGATTACACTAATTAACGACTACGAAAATTTGGTGGGAGTTGCGAAATGTGATCGATGAGAGCATTGCAAAGTTGGTGATGCGTAATTCCTTGTCCATACGCAATTGAGTTTCAACCCTTTCTTGCCACGAACGTCTTGGTGGGATTTCCGGATATTCCTCCTCTAGTTGACACATATTTCGTCCGTTGTCCTCGGTTATCATGTTGTGTAGAATCACACAAGCATACATGATTCTTGATATTTTGTTGGTGCTATATAATCTTGTCGGGTTCTTGATGATACGACCCTAAAGCACACCGAATGCTCGTTCCACATCTTTTCTTGCATAACAGATTTGAAAAACTAGAAACTCAATGTATCTCCATTTTAAGAATAGAGGATATTATCATCTTAAAATTACTCGTGATTTAATCCATGAAGTGATCTCTTTAAGTACGGGTCTCTCCTATACTTAAATCCCCATCAGGTACTCATGAGTGTTGCAGCATTCTCCGTGTTATGTCTAATCTCCATAGACAATCTACTAACACTCCATGACAGTCTTACATCAACACTAACTTCCTGTAGTGTGAACGACTGAGGAGGTTTGAGTAAAACTAATTATTCGGGAAGTGAATTCTAAACATGCAAAACGAAACACAATGACAAACAATAGTAAATGGTAGAACTCCTTCATATAAATAAATCTCCATTATTTAATCACCAAATCTATTACATTTCTATCATTGCTATAATGTTTCAGATTCAAACTAACAACTAAAACTTTATATTATCTCTTAAACCTATGCTCCTAGCATGTTCATCGTGTTTGGACCTTGTCAGTCCCTTTGTGAACGGATCAACCGGATTATCCTCTGATTGTACATGTTTCACAACCACGTGTCCTTCTTCTACCTTTCGTCGAACAAAATGGTATTTCCTTTCTATGTGCTTTGACTTCCCATGATCCTTGGGTTCTTTAGTCAAAGCGACTGCACTTTCATTGTCGCAGAATATAGCAATGGGGTCTTGAACTGCTGGAACAACTCCAAGGTCTCCAATGAAATTCCCCATCCATATGGCTTCCTTTGAAGCTTCGCAAGCTGCAATATACTCAGATTCGCATGTGGAGTCTGCTACTGTATCTTGCTTTGAACTTTTCCATGTCACCGCTCCCCCATTCAGTAAGAATACCCAACCAGACTGTGACCGACTATCATCTCTATCTATTTGGAAACTTGCGTCACTATAACCTGTTACTCTGAGTTCTTCTTCTCCACCATAAACCAAGAACCTGTCTTTAGTATTTCTTAAATACTTGAGAATATTCTTTACAGCTGTCCAATGACCTTCACCAGGATTCTGCTGATGTCGACTCACCATGCTCAAAGCAAATGAGACATCAGGCCTTGTACACGTCATTGCATACATGATCGATCCTATAGCCGAAGCATATGGGACTCGACTCATTCTGTCCGATTATTCCTCAGATTTCGGACACAGATCTTTACTAATCTTTATGCCATGATGTAAGGATAGATTCCCTTTCTTGGAATTTTCCATTTTAAATCTTTTCAAAATTTTATCCAAGTACGTGTCCTGGCTGAGTCCTATGAGACGTTTCGACCTATCTCTGTAAATCTTTATACCAAGAATATATGCTGAATCTCCCAAATCTTTCATAGCGAAACATTTTTCCAACCAATCTTTTACATATTGTAATGTTGGGATATCATTTCCTATTAGTAGTATATCATCTACATATAATACTAGGAAGACTACAACGCTCCCACTGACTTTGACATATATGCAGGACTCATCTTCGCTTCTAGAAAATCCAAACTTTATGACTTTCTCATGGAAGCAGAGATTCTAGCTACGAGAGGCCTGTTTAAGTCCATAAATGGCCTTTTCAAGCTTGCACACTCTTTTAGGATACTTTGCACTTTCAAAACCCTTTGGTTGCGCCATAAACACATCCTCTGTTAGTTTTCCGTTAAGGAAAGCGGTTTTGACATCCATCTGCCATATTTCATAATCATGAAATGCAGCTATCGCAAGCATTATCCTAATTGACTTTATCTTAGCTACTGGTGAGAAGGTTTCCTCATAATCAATCCCATGGGTTTGAGTATAGCCCTTTGCTACCAACCTAGCTTTATAAGTGTGTACCTTCCCATCCATGTCTGTCTTCTTCTTGAAGATCCACTTACAACCCACCGTCTTAAGACCGGGTGTAGTGTCAACCAAATTCCAAACTTGGTTGTCATACATAGACTGAATCTCGCTTTTCATAGCTTCCTTCCACTTGGCAGCCTCAGGGCCTGCCATCGCTTCCTTGTAGTTAGCAGGCTCATCCAAATCAACTAGTGTACTATCACTAATCTTGTCCTCTTCTTCAATATGGTAACCATAATAGAACTGAGGAGGATTGCTAACTCTACTTGTTCTGCGAACGGGTAAGGATATGTCTTCAGGTTCAACAGGTGTCACCACCTCTGGTTGAGTGTCAGTGTTTACTATATGTTCTTCATCGGTCGATTCTTGAATTTCTTCAAGATCTATCTTACTCCCACTGTCCTCTTTAGATATCATTTCTCTCTCAAGGAACACTCCTCTTCGAGCTACAAACACCACATTTTCCTTGGGTCTGTAAAATAGATATCCAAACGACTCTAGTGGATAACCGACAAAAAAACACTTTTCAGATCTGGACTCTAGCTTGTCCTGAGTTTCTCGTCTAACGAAAACCTCGCAACCCCAGATCTTGATGTGACCAAGAGAAAGACGTTTTCCCTTCCACATCTCATAAGGTGTCTTTGAGACCTTCTTAGTGGGTATTTGATTTAAGATATGTGTGGCAGTCTCTAATGCGTAACCCCAGAAGCTTATTGGAAGTGTTACCCGATTCATCATAGACCGAACCATGTCTAACAGGGTTCTATTTCTCCTCTCCACAACTCCATTAAGTTGTGGTGTTCTAGGAGGAGTCAACTGTGAAACTATTCCACAGTTTCGAAGATGTTCGAGAAATTCGATACTAAGGTATTCTCCTCCCCTATCGGATCGGAGTACCTTTATCTTTCTGCCCAGTTGATTCTCTACTTCGTTTTGATATCTTTTGAATATTTCAAAAGTATCGGACTTATGTTTAATCAGATAAACATATCCATATCTACTGAAGTCATCAGTAAACGTAACGTAGTAGCGATTTCCATCTTTTGTGGCGCATCGGAATGGTCCACATACATCTGTGTGTACAAAGTCCAATAGTCCTTCACCTCTTTCACATGATCCAGTGAATGGTGATTTAGTCATCTTACCCAGTAAACAAGATTCGCATACATCATCCGATTTGATGTCGAATGATTCCAACACTCCATCCTTTTGGAGTTGGGCGATGTGTTTCCTGTTTATGTGCCCAAGACGATAATGCCACAATTTGGATTTATCAAGATCATCACACGAATCAACATTTAAAATCACATTGCTAACACATTCACCATTTTCATATATGCCTTTGTAAGAGGAAGCTTTAAAAATAAAACTACCATTTAGATAAACCAAAATATCTCCATTCTCATTATCAAATGAAAATTGATAACCATCCTTGAACAATGCATAAAATGAAATTATGTTTCTAGTCATTTCTGACGAATAACAACAATTATTTAAATCTATCGTAACTCCAGACTTCAGCATGAGCTCGAATTTTCCAATCTTGGTCACGGGCGTGAATTTCCTGTTTCCCATGATTAAATTGAGCTCTCCATGCTTCAAACTTCTACTTTCCTTTAGACCCTGTAATACAGTGCAAATGTGAGTACCACACCCTGTATCCAGAACCCACGAATCAGAAGTTATAGTATTATGGAGTTTGATCATAAACATACCTGAGTGACTACTCTTTTCGACCTTTCCGTCTTTAAGGTCATTCAGATATTTTGGGCAGCTACGCTTCCAGTGCCCCTTTGTGTTGCAGTAAAAGCACACTGCTTCCTTTTGATCATTTGTAGCTGCAATCTCAGATTCAAACTTTCTCTTGGAACCACGACTAGACTTTGCAGTCTTTCCCTTCCAAGTTTTTCTTTTCTTTGCACTGTGACCAATAGCCAACACAGGAGCTGTTGAGGTAGAGGGAACATCAATCTTCTTGATCCATTGCTCAGCGGTTTGCAGCAAGTTATGAATTTCCATTATTGAGGTTTCTTTCTCATTCAAATTCATTTGATATGAGATTATAAACTGATTGTGGACAGCTGGTAGGTGAGATAAAATTATGTTTATCGAGAGCTCGGTATCAAACATCATGTTCAATGATTCCAACCTATCAAAGTACCCTTTCATCTCCAAGACGAAAGCACAAATAGAGGCTCCAGGTTTAGGTTTGCAAGCCATGAGGGATTTAACCACATCAAGACGTTCTTTGCTTGCCTTTGCCTGAAACATTTCCTTTAGCTGTTAGTTCATTTCATAAGCCCAAGTATTCTCAAAAGTCTTTTGCAATTCGGGGCTCATGGAAGATGCCATGATGCAAGACACTTTGTTTGCATCATCATAATGTTTTCGATGAGCTTCAATCTCCTCTTGGGTTGAATCATTATCAATAGTGGGAATCTGCTCATCGAGAACATACCCCTTGTTCTCGCATCCAGTCCATATAGTTTGGACCAGTAAGTCTTTCCCTTCCAAGAACTGAGATTAGTGAGAAGTTCGAGTTATTTGCGGAACTGGGAGTGGGAGGAATAGTACCATTTTCAGTAGACATCTATAATATAAAACAGTTTTAGTTAGTATGAATATTCCTTAATTGTTTAATTACCCAATTCTAAATTAATACTAGGATCCATATTTTCGATTCGTTTTATGAAGCGGTTTGCCGTAATCATATCACGAATTTATTTTAGGTAGACAATGCTTTTGTCAATTTCATTCTTTATGAAATTCCTAGTTCTTTTGAGATTCACTAATTCAATCAATGGCATGTTAATCTCGGATATGCTTATTTACCATTCATGACTGGGATGCAGAGGATCATGAATAAGATAGTGAACTTAACCATGCAAAACCCGCGTGGTCCCCGGCCCGAGTACGCTCGAGAATCGCGAGTCTCACATTACCTCTCACTTATGTCCTCTCATTAATGTGCCGGTAAACCACACACGCTTCATTAATAGTTCATATGAGAGATATGCAGTTTTCATGGACTAGCATACAATTCACATTTGTTATAATTTAAATGGGATTTTGTTTTAGTACTTTAAATCGATACTTTTGATCTTGACATTATCCTATCAAAAGTCCTTGGTAGCTCCATTGAACGCACAAAGAAGCGGAAAAGTAGGTCAGCGCGAAGCATATTAAAAATCCACTTCTTTAGGGAAGTAAAGTGTCCCGCCTTATACTTCTCTTATAGTTTGTTCACCATGGGTGAGCCAATTTATCAATTGACTGACAACGTAGTTAAACTTTAAATGATACATATATATTTATCATAATATATAGGTCTCTTTAAGCTTTTAAAGTTCAGGGTTCTATTTTAAACATTTTAAAATTTAGGGGTATCATTTAAACAATTTAAATATTAGTATTTATTCTAGATCCTTATTAACATTTAATGATCATACAAATTTATCTATGGATTACTATTTACAATTAACTATTAACTAAGTAGTAACTTTATTGTTAAGTGCCTATATTATTAAGCTAAGGCTCTGATACCACTGATGAGTTTTCTATTCCCTTACTAGATTAACATATAATGTGGAAACAACAATTAATCTAGGGCATGAAGGAAATTAAACCCTAAAGGATCTTAACTTACTAATAATATGCAACAAAACAAAATAAATAGATAAATAAGAAAATACTAACCTTTGAGAAAATTGGATTTCTCACACGCAGACCAACTAAGCAGACCTTCTTAATTTGGAGGCGAGTACTCAAACTAGAGTACCTCTAATGGTTCACACCCACGAACCAAAGAGAAAATTTCAACTCCTAAGGTCACGATTAAATCGTGAAACTCTTACAAGGAATCGGAATGAGAAAGAGAGAATGATGTACCTTGAAACCATGGCATGTCCCTTTATTTATATAGGGAGAGGGAAGACTTGGGTTTGTTCTTTGGCCGATGTGGGACATATGGTTTTCGGGTTCCAACCGCCGGTTGGAATATTCAGCCGGCGGTCGAACTTGCCTGTTCCACCGCCATACAACATTTGACTCCAGCCGCCGGTTGAACATTCCAACCGGCGGTTGGATTCAGCTTCCAGAATTTTCCATCCGTTTCATTTAGTTTCTAATTAATTTATCACCATGATAATTAATAAACCAAATAATTAACTATAATATTAATTCCAATTAATATTATCTCTCATTTATTTCTCTTTAACTATTCGTCGAGGGCGACCCAAAAAGGACTCTACTTTTAATGATATACTTACCAATTAGTTATGCACTTGGATACTATATCCAACACAACGTTGACATGCAATTCTTCCGGCTTCATGTACGAGTATCTCCCCACATATAGGGCCTACCATACCCATGTTTTTGCATGCTGTTCCGATTTCCACATGGATTCCATGTATCCGTTCTGACGAGGCATGCTGTTTTCAAATATATATATATATATATATATATATATATATATATATATATATATATATATATATATATATGAGGGTGTTTATTGGCTTTATCACAGGCTTTTTTCCATACATTATGGTGTTTCTTTTGTAGGTAATTGACATTGATTGCTTGTGTCTTGATATCTTAACCATGTTAGTATCACAAGCATCTTTCCATGATTAAGAATCTTTTTTCTTAATGTAAAAAAAAAAAATAGATTTTGTTTATGTTTCCTGAGCACGGTTCTAGTGATGATTTATTAAGAAGACCAAAGAGATAAAAGGAGGAAGAAAGAAGAAAAGGGAAATCCAGCACCATTTCTTAGTATCATCCCTATTTCAAGTTATGTGGATATGAAGATTGATGTTCAACAACAACAAAATGCTTGAATCTGAAGATCCTTCAAGAGTTAAAAAGGGAATCTGTTGTTCAGGGAAAGTAACTTTAAAATTCTGATTATGTTTCTGTGAAGTTGTTGATAAGGGGAAGATGATATTGCTATATGACCATATTTTAGCTTTGGGCATATGGTGTTGATATGATCTAGTATGGGATATGTTCATGTCAATTGGTTGGTAAAGAAATGGATTCGTGCCGGAAGATAACTCTCTCATCAAACTGAGGATGAAGATTACAAGATTTAACGGCAACAACCTTTTTGAAATATACTTTCAAGGTTTAGTTCAAAGAGTGAGCAACAAAGAAGATTATTCCAGCGTTCGTTCATACAAAAGAGTTGTCGTTGATGAAAAGATTTCTACAAGCTGCCGTCAAGGGGAAGTTTGTTGATGCATTATGATATAAAACTTGGCTTGATTGTTCTTAGATATGCGGTACTATTGCTTTTAGCGACACTTAGCTAGTGTCGCAATAGCGACACTTTGCTAGTGTCACAGGCCCTACAGATATATATATAACAGTTCAGGTCGACAGAATGGGTGTGAGTGTGAGAGAAAAATGAATTTAGGGTTTGAGAGAGAGTTTGGTTTTGTGTTCAAACGTTTATTTTCTGTAATCGTGATTGATCAATGATAACATCAAATAATGTCATATTTATATAGTAATATTCTCTTACTTTTAAGCATTTTTATTGCAATTTAATTATATATATTACTGATTTCGTTTATATTTGCAAAAAGGTGTTTAAATTGAAGAAATAAAGAAAAGGATCGAAAACGGGCTGAAAACTTTAGAAAATGAAGAGAAGATTAAAGATCAAGAAAGACTGGGCTTAGAAAGAAGAATAAACCCAAAAGGGTGGATTATTGGGCCAAAAATGAAGAATAAATTCGGATCTCTTAAAATGTGAAGCCCAAAGAAGGAGCCTGGCCCGAAAAAGGAAGATTCTGGAATTTCAATCCAACCGGCGGTTGAACTCATATCTGGAAGGCGGTCGAACGCGCGGGTCAAGATCCGGGTTTCGTGGGTAAAAAGCTAACCCAACAGGCGGCTGAAATATCCAACCGGCGGTTGGATGCGCGATTAGAAGTCTATAAATAGAGGCCATAATCAACCCTTAACCATAGACTTTCATATACGAATTAAGTATACCTTAATTCGGTTTTAGGGTTTAGAAGTCGACTAAAGGAGGTATTTAGAGGCTAGGAAGCTAGGGTTTGAAGGTTTTCAACCCTAATGAAGATTTAGTTCGGTTTCTTGGGTTTGATTCTTATTCTTTTCTATTTACAAGTTTTTAGATCTGATTTGTATTACTTTGAACATGAGCTAATTCTCTAATTGTATTTACTTAGATGAATGATTATTAGATGAAGGTTTTATGATATGTTTATGTTGATTTAAGTTATGAATGATTATTGAGTTTATTTGAAAGATCCATATTAATTGTGTGTTAATTCATTGTTACTTAACGTGGTCAAAAGACTTATGCTATAACTAGGGTTTGTATGAGTTGATTGATTATCTGCAATTAAGTAATTTATTAGTTGATTGTGGTTTGAGACTGTAACCGGTAACAAGTTAAAAGAATAACAGTTAATATAACCTAATTAATGTGATAATTATTTAACCAATAATTATAAACTTGCGTTAATACGAAGTTGCTGAATGAATCTCAATGATCTGTTGATAGTATTAATTGAATAAAGTTTAGGTTAATAACACGTAGAAGAAATTCTAGTGTATTCAAGAAAATCTAGTATTAAGCTAAGGTTTATTAAGATAAGTTAACATTAACAGGAGACTATCTATATTTGTTAAAATCACCATAATAAATGATCAACAATTCAATAAACATATCTGAAACCTGAATCGAAGAATTACGAATCTAAGTAAATACATGCTTCTCTATCTGATTATCTTTAGTTACTTTTATCTTTTTAATTGTTTTTAAGTTTAAATTGTTTTTAATTTAAAATCGTTCGTACGGAACTAAAACGCATCCCTTATTTATTTGTAATTTGTAATTTTAAAGTTTAATTAATTATTTTAATTTACACCGATTCCCTGTGGTTCGACTCGGTCTTACCGAAGCTATACTATAATACGAACATGTATTCTTGCCTGGTTGTGTTTAAGTTAACTTTAGTATTTCCAATCAATTAAAACTTGTTATTTTTAACTTTCACTTAACACGCATCAATCAATAAACAGAAACATTATTTATATTTGCTTGTTCGTATTCGATTATCTATCATATTATATTCACGTCATTGATTCGTTAAATCGAATTTCGCATGTTTAACGAATCGATTCAAACCTAAAGATCGAAGATAACAGGACCTACAAGATGAATACTTAAATGAGTTAAAACACTTTCATATTTATATTATTTAATGACACTTGGTATTCATCTTAATCTTTGTTTTTCTATTTAAACGAAGAATGTGTACTGCTCCAACTATAACACATAATTTCATTTTAGTAAATTTTGATTATTTACAATGAGTTAAAACACCTTCATGTTTATATTATTGTATGACACCTATTGTTCATCTCAATCTTTATTTTTCTATTTAAAAACGAAACATGTGTATTACCTAACTATAACACATAATTTCACTTTAATAAATTTGAATTATTTACGATGAGTTAAAACACCTTCATGTTTATATTATTTTATGCCACGTAGTATTCATCTCAATCTTTGTTTTTCTATCTAAACGAAGAATGTGTACTATCCCAATTGGCAAACTATAACACATAATTTCACTTTAATAAATTTGGATTATTTATGATGAGTTTGTTAATATGTCATTCATAAGACTATTAAAACCTCTTTATACACGTGTACGGATTTAAATCAAACTATTTTTCACTTATTTGATTGTTAAACCCGAATCAAACTATTTCTCATTTATTTGAATGTTAAACCCATGTGTATTTTATAAAATTATATCGAGATTTATGAATGAAAAACAAGTTTGAAATTGAACTATTTTTCGATTGTATCAAAAATAACTTTTTTTGATCCAGTAGGAGGTCAAAACAAATACGGAATATTACATATTTAATTTAATCAATTGATAGAATGATAGAATTTGTAGCCTTGTAGAGATATTATCGACGAGTTAAAAGATAAATATATTTTAATTTTAATTAGATTGTTTTATCATAATAGGGGCATTAAGTAGAATTTTTAAGGGATAAACAAATTTGATTGCTTTTTTTTTCTCAAAAGAGATTTTTCAGCTAAATTTCAATTTTTAATTGGTTAAATATAAGGAAGATTTTTGTTTACTAATTTATATTATTTTTTGACACGTAGTATTCATTTCGATCTTTGTTTTTCTATTTAAACGAAATATGTGTACTACCCCAACTATAGCACATAATTTCACTTTAATAAATTTGGATTATTTACGATGAGTTAAAATACCTTCATGCTTATATTATTTTATGACAGTTAGTATTCATCTCAATCTTTATTTTTCTATTTAAACGAAGCATGTGTACTACCCCAACTTTAACACATAATTTCACTTTAATATATTTGGATTATTGGTATCATTATGGTATAGATTTTTTAGTAAGAATAAGATTCGTTTTTCAAACCCACCATTCCATTCGGGTTTTAACATGTCTAAACTAATGAGTTTATGCATCCATTTGCCTACAATTTCTCTTTTTAAAATAAAACGTTGTACCCAATTGATCACTCAGCAATTGGCCACTTAACTCATGCAGCTAGATACAATTGGTCACTTAACTCACATATACATGGGTACAATTGATCACTCAGCAATTGGCCATTCGGCTTAATCTTACGGGCACAATTGATCACTCAGCAATTGGCCACTTAACTCAATCTCATAAGCACAATTGTTCACTCAGCAATCAGCCACTCAACTCATTCTCATAGGCACAATTGTTCACTCAGCAATTGACCACTCAACTCATTGATATACTCAGTTATTCAATGCAACTTTGTAACACAGTCATTATTAACAAAATCAGCCAATTAAATTCTTTACTTTACTACTACTTACCTCGAGGACGACGATCAGATATTTATGAATTGCTACGCGAAATACCTGTCGAGGCGACCGTATTCAATTAACTCTGATAATAATTAATATTATTTAAATTATCAATTAATCCTGCGACACTACCCCCTAGTGTCGCTATACCTCCTGGCGACACTAAATTAGTGTCGCTCAACACACTATTGCGACACAACCTGCGACACTAGCTCTTAGTGTCGCTAAAACAATAATTACAATTAACAGTGGAAACAAGCGAGATAAGCTGCGACACTAGCTTTTAGTGTCGCTATAGCAACAGTACCAACTAGCAGTAGAAACTAGCGACACAAATCCTTGTGTCGCTAAAGCAACAGTTTTAAATTTGCGACACCGTCACTGCGACACAAGCTGCGACACAAGCCTTGTGTCGCAATGACGAACAGGGCAGCAGAAACCTTCTGAGATTGACAAGTTTCTGGGTAAAATTCACACTCTTCAACTCAATTAAGTTTCTTAGATGATAAAGCACGACACAACATATCCAAGCTTGCTTTAACAAACAAAACCTTTTACCCGATTCTTAAATTTTTACATTTTAAATTTCATCCTCACTAACCCCACAAACTAACACTTTCAAAGTCATAATAAACTCAGATTCTTACCTTGAGATAGCTTGTAATTATCAATCAACACCTTCAAGACTCAATTCCTTAACAATTCTTAATTTCTCCTTGATTTCTCTTTGACTTTGCTTACTTTCTCTCTCTAAAACTTTCAAAACACATACAAGATAGGTTTCTTCACTTGGTACCTGATTCTGAAAATGTTTGGAATATGTTTTATTTTTAATTTATCACTTAATTACACAATTAACCCCTCAAAACCGACTTTCTGCCCGACACAAGCCTTGTGTCGCACTGGGCTCTGTGTCGCTACCTGCGACACTAGCCCTCGTGTCGCATAACAGTACACAACTTTTTAAATTTAACAAATTTTGGGGTGTTACATCAGGTTTAGAAAATCAGATGTGAAAAATGTCTGAATTAATGAGTAACATCTAAACAAACTACTTTTAGGTATCATTATGGTATAGGTTTTTAAGATTCGTTTTTCAAACCCACCATTCCGTTCGGGTTTGTAACATGTCTAATGAGTTTATGCATCCATTTAAAAGCCGTCTACACACGAAAATTATAAAGATGATTTAACATTTCAAGCTGCGAATATGGAGTTATTAGATAAGTATGCCTAATTGTAATATTTTTGTGTAAAATATATAGGCATTTATTTGTATTAAAAATACTCTAAATGCAAGATATAAAGTAATAATAAATTATTTGAAAGTTTGTGAATTTAAATATAGTAGTCTTAATATATGATTGTAAGGCATCATATTTTTACTATGTAACCTTTTTGTATACTACATTTGTCATAGTATTTGTAAGCTTGCCTTATTCGTAAAAAATAAACACATTCAGTCCCTTTTTAATGTACCAAAAGTTTTATTTTAAACCCGTATTTTAAAAAAATATTTCAATAGCAAGAGTTTTTAATTATTAATTTTATTTGAACTCATATTTTTCAAAAGAATTCCATAGCAAAAACTTTATTTATTAATTTTATTTTAATCCCGTATATACATACAAATATAATTTGGTTTAAATCCTACTTTATATACTCAATATGAGCTAATAGTAATAGTAATTAATTAATTAAATATATATTAAATTAATAAATTTATTGTGTACGTAAATTACTCTAAAAAATTTAATTAGCAAGTTAGGGAAATCATTAAAAATTATTCAACCATACATTTCAATTATACATTAAAATTGCTATTTGGCCTCACTATCATTCATAATTGGTAATAACCTTTTTATCAAAGTTTTTTTATGTTATCTTTTTATGTATGATATAGTTTCATAAGGTTCTTAATATTAAAGGTTTGTTATCAAAGTTTTTTTTTTTATTGTAGATTCAGACTCGTATATACAGACGAATTTTGTAAAGTAAAATAATTGTACAAAACCCGTGTATAACTAACATAATGCATTATCCGAAAACATGAAAAAACTTATTTTTCTTCTTCTTCTTATGTTTTATTGTGTATGTAAGTATTTACGAATTGTCATTAACAATTAAAATAGATTTATAAAACTTAAACATACCATGTTTATTATACATTGACTTAACATTTTCTTAGTATGTCTATTTGTTTTTTATATTTCTTGCAAGAGTATTAAACTAAATTTATAAATGCATAAATATAGAAAATGAACTAAAGTATATTGTGTATCAAACTTCATTTTGATATTTTGTGTGTAGCAAACTTTTAATTATTGTTAGTTTATGTATCTAATAACCATATCAATTGTCACGTCATCGCCACATCATTAAATGGAGGCGCCACATCAACAATTACAAGTATAAGAGGTTGATTGAAATCTAAGGGTTGGTTAAATAGACAAATCGTGGAGTATGCGAGAAAATAAAAGCTCTAAGAAATGCACTAAACACGGTAAGAAAAACGCACTTAGGTTGAATTTTAGATTAAAGAAAAGTGTGAAAATCAGGGCCCTTTTGATATAAATAGAGTCGAGGGTATGACACTAAGCATGTGAGCTTACTGTGAAAGATACCACCGCGTGAGCTTACAGTGAAGAATATCAACACGTTCACATCATGTACTAACGTTTATCAAATGCATTTTTACTGTACCATTAATTGTTTTTGTTTAATTATAGATTGTCGAGGGTAGGACACTAAGCATGTGAGCTTACTGTGAAAACTACCAGCGCGTGAGCTTACAGTGAAGAATATCAACACGTTCACATCATGTACTAACGTTTATCAAATGCATTTTTACTGTACCATTAATTGTTTTGGTTTAATTAGATATTTTTATTTCATAAGTGAAGAAAAATATTAATGGTCCTGGTAGTACTTCCTTGCTTCCAAATTAAAAATCAATATTTCCATTTTAATTTATCTCAAAATAAATGTCTAACTTCTAAAAATAATATATCAGTTTTACCCTTTAACCCTCTATATATTTTCTCACAAGAGAGATTAATAGAGACTGATGCAAAACGCAAAGATAAAATCGTAATTTTATACTTATACATTATAATCATCATTTGTTTTATTTTTTAATTGTACACACTTTATTATGGAACATTGAGAATTATGATAAATCATATAATGGAATAACAATTCAATTACAAAGGTGAGTGGATATAATTTACTTTTAACTCATTTTCAATTCATATTCAAAAATTTTAAACATATAATCAAGTAGAACATAAACGTAAACTTATATTGTCAATGAATTTTTTATTAATTGGAAAAAATTATTTAAGTTTGTTGTAAAATAGATAAGACATATTATTTCTTTTGGCTAAGTTGTATAAAATGATGCTAGGTTATGGCAATAGATAAGACATTGGGTTAATGGGAAAATGCTATCCAATTGATCTATTAAGCCAATTAATTCTAATCACTTTTGGTTCACTAAAAATGCTAGTTTTTAATTTTAAGATTAAAAGTAACTTCATTTTTGTGTCTCTAAATCAACCTAAGAATGTATCCAACACCACATAAAATCATTTCCCAACTCTAAGGGCAAAATCCAACCTATTGATTATCTCCGATATAAATTGTTCACGAATATTATTATATCAAGTAATGGTAACAAATATAATAATAATAATAATAATAATAATATAGTGTAGATAACAAATATTATCTCCGATGTAAATTGTTCACGAAGATTTATTTATTTATTTATTATTATTATTATTAGATTTAGATTTAGATTTAGATTTAGATCATATTATTATATTTGTTACCATTAATTGATATAATAATATTCATGAATGGAATTATGAAAGTATACGCATTCTCTTTTTATTATTACGTAACTATTTTCATATTATAAAATAATAATATAGTGTAGAGATTTTTTTCATCATATTCTTATTATTCTTTATTATTATTATTATTATTAATTAATACTATTACTATTTTACCGAAATAGTTTAATTTTAGGTTTATCAATCTTATTTTACTAAAAATATTGAAAGTTATTAACCAATCAAATTCTTTAAGTTTCCAAACCCTTCATTTCATTCGGGTTTGAAATATATCTAAATTAATGAGTAACATCTAAACAAACACCCTTAGTATCATTATGGTATATGTTTATAGTAAGAATAAGAATTGATTTTAAACCCACCATTCTATTCAGGTTTAGAAAATCAGATGTGAAAAATGTCTAAATTAATGAGTAATACCTAAACAAATAACTTTTTAGGTATCATTATAGTATATGTTTTTAGTAAGAATAAGATTCGTTTTTTTAAACTCACCATTCCATTCGGGTTTGTAACATGTCTAAACTAATGAGTGTATGCATCCATTTGCCTACAATTATTATTTTATAAAAAGGGGTTTACAATATAATATTATACGGTTAAATAATTTAATCCTTAACATTGTTAATGTTTATTTAACAAATGATTACATATTGACAATGACATATATAATTTATATATTTGACTAATTAATTAATTTATCTTACATAGCTAGCGTATACACGTGTCTATAATCTAGACTTTAGACCGAAATATGTCTAAACTAATGAGTAACATCTAAACAAACAACCCCTTAGTATCATTATGGTATAGGTTTATAGTACCATTCCATTCAGGTTTAGAAAATTAAATGTGAAAAATGTTAAGGAAACTAAAATGTTATACCCAATATTAATAAAAGAAAACATTGCGAGTTTAATTTTGCACAAAATCAACTCTAATTAACCAATCAAATCTCTTAATTTACTCAACTTCCAATTAATCAGTCAAATCTCTTAATTTATTTATTTTAATAAACTTTCGATTAACCAATCAAATGCATTGAAAAAAAATTCTACTTAAATATTGAAAAAATAGGATCTCATAATTCTCTATTTAATACTCCCTATATTCCAATCTTAGTTATATGTATCAGTTTGCGTGTGACAACAAATAAATGATTGAATATACTAATTTGTGACAAACATCATCACCTTACAAATACTACAACAAATGTCGTATATACAAAAAGGTGCTACAATAAAATATGATGCCTTACGATCGATGTTCATGACTATTTTATTATCATTTTCTTGCTTAACATTTTTCAAGCTTTGAATATTTTTATTTATGTATGTACTATTTGATATTTCATTAGTCTTCTACAATATTTATTTTCACTATTAATAAATGCGTGTCTATATATTTTGCAGACATAATCTATAATTACACAATCTAATCGATAATTTAATAAATACCTACCTAACTAATTTTGACATTTAATGATTACATATTAACAATGACAAATATCACTTATATTTGAATAATTAATTTATCTTACACAGCCCGTATATACACGAATCAATAATCTAGTTTACTAAGAAATAAAAATGTTATTGTCTAATCTTCGGAGAAGAAATATTTACACGTAGCAATTGACGTGACCAAGTCCCATGTGACCATGTGGGTGTCCATTTCCTATTTCAAATAGTTGTCTTCATGAAAAATAAAATCATTGGTAGGGATTTCGTATATTATGTTTTGAAAATAAATTATATTAAATAATCACTACAATAAATATGTCAATTATTCACACTTTTGAAACACACGAATTATCAATTTTTAACATTTTCTTAATAAAGCCTATAACTCGATTACTTTCATTTTTCAACGATAGTATACAGAATATATTACTAGAAAAACAAAATTCCAGACGATCAATGTTGGAAATAAAGTTGTTCATCAACGTACCCGAATACACAAACGGAAGTGACGAATCATTATTTAGATCAACGGTCAACGAAAGTAATCATGAGCGGAAAGCTTTCACGATTCACAACTTAATATTCCCCGTCGATCGAACAACACGATCAAATGAGTGCTAGCTCGCCTATCTATGATCGATTATCTCTCGTGTGTGAGTTTTGTGTGTATTCATGTGTTAACCCTTAATACTCTCACTTTACATAGTTATCACATGTAACCATTAAGCAAGCGAACTAATTCCCATTAAGTACGAACTTAATTGGATATTGATATTCATTAGTATTCAACTCTAGCTAAAATGCAATGGGGTTTAGCTATTGATCAATTAAATATTACTTGTGGTCTGGTTAGATCAGGGACAATTCGGATTCATGTTTGAACACTCGATTTAAAAGAATGTGTCATTACATAAATTATGAAACTCAAAATATTATATTTAAAATAAAAGCATTTAGTGAAAGATTTATCGTCATAGGACTAGCTGATTGTAGTTTGAATAGTTTAATGCCATAATTACAATCAAGGTTGCAATCTAATTACCATATTCTTAAATTATCGAAGAAATATTGTTTATATCTTCGTAATCGTGATTTAACGAGACTAGTAATTTTTTGAGTTCTTCTTTATAAAAAATTAAGTTTTCGTGGTTAACTTTAACATATTAAGTAGTTCCATGATTCATTTATAATGGCTCTATGAGGTCGAACGCTGTGTATTTGAGGCTTTTGGTTCTTTATTATTTGTAACACATTGTTATAGTAAGGTTAAGTGTCTGTAAATGTAAACTCCCGGAGGGATATGTGCATCTAAAAGATCTTTCATACTGTGCCCAATCCCAAAATAATTTATGGTCGAATAATTATTATATTATATTATTATAATTTGCATTGTTTGTATACAACTCTTTACTCTTTGTATGTAATTCGTCACGTTTTCTTGTATAACTTGAAAAGTTTATGATTTTCAAAAGTAAATTTGTTATTTTAATTCAAAGATTTGACCCACCACTAAGTAGGGGTGTTCATCGGTTTGATAAACAGTTTTTTCAGTTTATTCGATAAGGGTTTTCGTTCTTGAAATTTTTTTGAGCAAAACCGAAAATCGAGTTCAAATTATAAAACCGAACCGAAACCGAAAACGAAAATCGAATTCGAATTCGATTAAAACCCAAAAAATCAAAAAAATCCAAATTTAACCAAATACCTATTAAAAATCGATTTCGAATTGTAATTATTAATGTGTTTGGATTTCACTAGTATGGAAAATGAAAGACGTGAAGTTAATTTAGGGTTGAACTGTGAATACACTTATTTAAGAAATTTAAATATCACATATAAAATACATATACTAATAATTTAATATATTATTAATCTGAATTCGATTTTGAATTCGTTTTTCGGTTTAATCAAATTCAAAATTTTAAAATCGAAAACCGAATTCAAATGTGTAAACCGGATCGAAAACCGAATTCAGATGTGTAAACGAATCAAAAATCGAATTCAAATGTGTAAACCGAACCGAAAACAATTCGGTTCAATTTTTTTCTGGTTTTAATTCGGTTCGATTTGAATTTATAATTTTCCATTACTAGTATTATTATTATTATTATTATTATTATTATTAATTATTATTAATCTATTATTATTTGTTCTAGCTATTATTTCATCCGTTTCATTTTTATTGTCCAGATTATTATTTATGTTTATACCAAAAAGATTGTCCACTAAACTAATTATTAATAATCATTAAACTTTAATATTTACCCTTATTTATTACTCTCAATCATTTATTTTACAAAAAAAATTCAGTCAAATTTGTCTTGAATATAAGAGTAAAATTGACATTCATTTAACGTATCATAAATTCAACAAATTTTACTAGGTGACGATAAAGTGGGACGAACAAAGTAGTATTTAACATAGAGTAGTATTTAACATGTCGGACTCGTTCATTAGTTTCACCTCAGTTGAATTCCACATCCTTGAATTCGAATTTGCATTAATGGAACGTTATATAATCAATATCTTTCCTATTTCATCTATCTAGTCATTTGAATAAAAAAAAAGTTCGTTCAATTACCAACAAACAATATTCAATTATTTTATCTTCAAAAATACGCGTTAATCTTTGTTTTTAATCATCAACAAAAATACAAAAACAATAAAAAACTATACACCCTACCGACACTCTTTGGCTACAATTGTTGGAGACCCATCGACTCCAGATACCGTTACCCGTTATTATATATACTCACATCTTAAATCTTGTTTCCATTTTCATCGTATAAACAGAGATTATTACAAGATCTCTACTACTTTGTGGTCTTCTCTTTTTCCGTACAAACACACATTCTTATTAAACAGATCCAGATCAAATTCAAGATCAAAAAATGGAGCTTTTTTACTTGATAGTGTTTGGGGGTTTAGCTGTTGTTGTTGCAACAATGGAGCTTAGCAAGAATAATAAAGATAGAATCAATACTTCTTCTGCTTTCAATTCATTCAAGAACAATTACCTCCTTGTTTACTCTCTCATGATGGGTATATTTCTTTTATTATCATTTTATATAGTATATCTTGCACATTGTTGGTTATTTTTGTGTATGTTTGTTATTGAATGTTGTTGATTTGAGTTACCCATTTGTGATTTGGTGTTTATGAGGATGATTTAGATCTGGGTTAGTCAAGATTTGTGTTAAATGTTGAAAAAGTTTGAATCTTTATGGATCTAGGATGCTAATCTTTAAGATCTTGTATTCAATTAAGTAATATGGCTAGATGTATTAATTGGATCCATAATGGGGTAGCTAGTATGGGTGAATTCTTGATCCTTTAAACTCAATTGTTACTTTAATGAATGAATTACACTATAGTAATAAAACTGGCTAATTATTGTTCTTTTTCGGATAATCCCTGAGTTGGTCTCCCATTATTGTTCTTCACCGTGAATCACCTTCGAACCATCAAGAGACCCGCAGCATAAGGAACACAAGGACAAGAGCCCGTAAACGAGTAGTGAATCACCTTCGAACCATCGAGTAGCTATAGTGATCAGTAAACGAGTCGAGCCAGATTTACTCGTGTTAAAGAGGCCAGATCATAACAAATGCAATTTCCTATTCATATTTTAAACTGATATATATGCAATGTACTTATTTTTTAAATGGATCATACTTATTACTTTAAAAGATGGTGAATTTGTTGCATCACGTTTTAAAAAATGGTAAGTATGCTGTACCAAATGGTTTACACATTGCATATTTTGGTCAGAAATGTTAAGTCTGATCCATCAAAATGGTACCGAAAAAGTACTTTTCGATAAAAAAATGAATAGTACATTACACTTTTGTTGCTGTTTGCTTTTTTGTAGCAGACCTATGAAGCCTTTCTTATCCATATGTGAACATAACTTGATATAGAGTTTTAGTTATAATTTTCTGAACACATTTCATGGTGGTTGTAGCTGGTGATTGGTTGCAGGGGCCATATGTGTACTACCTTTACACCACATACGGTTTCGGGAAAGGAGATATCGGGCAGCTATTTATTGCTGGGTTTGGATCTTCCATGCTGTTTGGGACAATTGTTGGATCCTTAGCTGATAAACAGTAAGTTTCCTTGATCTATTTTCAGTAAATTCTTTGAAGTTTAAATACTTATTGTTGTTTATTTAACTTAAAAAACTTGTTATTGTGATTATTTTCAGTGGTCGAAAACGAGCTTCAGTTACTTACTGCATAACTTACATTTTGAGTTGCATCACCAAACATTCACCTCAGTACAGAGTTTTGATGGTGGGACGTATATTGGGAGGGATTGCCACTTCTCTCCTCTTTTCAGCCTTTGAATCATGGCTCGTTGCTGAACACAACAAGGTGAGATGTAATTTCTGGATACGTGTTTTAAAAGAAATTATGTGACATTGAATAATCAGAATTTGGTGTTAGCTGTAACAAATTGAGTTGCAGACTGTAGTCTTTATGTGTGTGTTGACAGGGTAGTACAAGATTCTCGAGTTAAGTTAAAAGAGAGGGTCAATAGGAAATATTTTTCCTCCTACATAATCAGTTTTGTTGCAATTAGTATAAAATTGATCGTTTGACACCTACATATGAGATAGCCAGAAGCATAATCTATTCATTTTCATTAATAATAGACAGAAGCAGAATCTGTTTATCTGAACACTAGAAACTGTTTTTTTATGATTTCAAATTGCAAAATCAGATACTCTAAGATTTATGCTATAAGAGATAGCAGATATTACTTGAAAGAAGAAGAGTGTGACCATAATGTAGGTTTTCAGTATTATTATGTTTCTTTATTTTCCAAGTGCTCACTTATCTTTTTTTGTTACATTGTAGAGAGGTTTTGAGCAACAATGGCTATCAATAACATTCTCCAAGGCGATATTTCTTGGAAATGGGCTCGTTGCCATATTGGCTGGTTTATTTGGGAATCTGTTAGTAGGTTCATTAGCTATGGGACCTGTTGCTCCATTTGATGCAGCTTCCATCTTCCTTGCCATTGGCATGGCTGTCATCTTATCATCTTGGACCGAAAACTACGGTGACCCATCAGAAAGCAAGGATTTAATAACCCAATTCAAGGGAGCTGCTGTGGCGATTGCATCTGGTCTCTTTCTCTCTGTCTCTAATTTTGTATAAAGAGGTGGCAAAATGGGAGGGTTGGACAAGTTGGGTAATGGGTTTGGGTCAAAATAGGTAGTTTTTTTGTTGCAGGTGGTTATGCTTGGAGTGGGTTTGGTTGACCTGAAACACTTGCTACCCAAAAAGATCTGCACCTATTGAAAAATTAAGTTGTATGTCAAATATGATGACCTTCACAGATTATTTCAAAACCCATCTAATTTCAAAATAAAATGATTTAGAAAGTTTTCATCCATTGTAGGTACACTTTTTGGGCGACTTTTGACATGTTCGACCCGTCCATGATTTAACACGACCTGATTCGACCCGTACAAGATTAAAAACAATCTGAATCGACCCATTAATTGGCACCTCTATTTTTTATCCTAAATGTTTATTTAATATTGTCTTTTTTTCCCCTGTGACATCAGATGAAAAGATAGCATTATTGGGTGCGATTCAGTCCCTATTTGAAGGTTCAATGTACACTTTTGTGTTTTTGTGGACTCCTGCTTTGAGCCCAAATGGAGAAGACATTCCACATGGTTTTATTTTTTCTATTTTCATGT
Organism: Gnaphalium uliginosum; assembly: GCA_963930675.1. NCBI lineage: Eukaryota > Viridiplantae > Streptophyta > Magnoliopsida > Asterales > Asteraceae > Gnaphalium > Gnaphalium uliginosum. Next base: position 10,390,065 of record OZ005680.1, read on the forward strand.
TATCCTCCATGTTGGGAAGTTCTTTAGCTTCTCGGCTTTTGGCCCGTGCATCAATTAAAGTTGAAAGCTACATGCAAGTCGTTTTTGTCATCTCTTCCGCATCTCTCTTGCTTCCTGTCATCACAAGTGTATGTGACACACTTCCTTATAAGCTCATTTTTGTATTAATTAGTACATGTCAACACAGATAATTCTCAGTGGGGGTTGGTTTTTGTTTCATTACCCTGAGTTCTATAATAATTATCGCCTTGAATATGATCAAGTAACTATTTTTTCGATGTTAATCTAAATTTTCTGAATAAAATACACCTTGGATCACTTTTAACCTGGTTGGCCTATAAGATTATAAATCATAATCCATTTCTAAGTAAATGGGTAAAAAAGGCAACCACTATTAGTTAATGAATGTAAGTGATTAAACGTCTTCGATTTTTATTCTTTTCCAACAGTTTTTGGTGGCTCCTTCTGGAGAAAAGGGTGGAAGCATAAAATTTGCAGGGTGTATCCAGTTGATTGGATTCTGTGTATTTGAAGCGTGTGTTGGTTTGTTTTGGCCATCAATAATGAAAATGAGGTCCCAATACATTCCTGAGGAGGCTAGAAGCACAATTATGAACTTTTTCCGCATTCCCCTCAACATTTTTGTATGCATCGTTCTATATAATGTAAGTATTCTTTATCTCTAACACGTTCACATACATATGCACTTGATCTTTATTAATTGTTTTTATTTTCTTATTACTTCTTTTGAAGGTTGATGCATTCCCAATCACTGTTATGTTTGGAATGTGCTCTGGTTTCCTCTTCATTGCATCTATCTTACAAAGGCGCCTTTTGGGTGTTGCAGAAAGATCAAGTATGTTATATATATCTTTTTTTTAGATTATACTTTCATATTAGAAGTACGGAAATTGCATACTTTGGTGTAAATTGAAAGTATGTTGCAGTTAGTGGTTACAAGTTGCGTACTTTAGTTGCATACTTTGGTGAAAATTATTCACTTTTTTTTACTAATATATGCTCACCTTTTTTACTAATATGAGCAACGTATTGCATATTTTGGTACAAAATTGGTAAGCATGATGCATTAAACAGTTGCACAAAGACTACGTTGTGTAAATATGTGAAAGGGCAATAGCACATTGCATTCCTTTTTACTGTATGCCATTCTTTCATTCTAAACTCAGTTTGGTTGGTAAGTCTGTTCATCTTGTATGTTTGGTTTCAGGGCAAGACAAAGTGAGAGAATTGGAAGCTGAACCACTTAATATCTAGAAACCTATTGTGATTTATGAAGAAATGGTCGAAGTTAGCAGCTCATTCTTATTTAAAGGTGTGTGCATTGTGCAATATATAGTTGGTGATGAAGAACAAGAAGACAGAATTAAAAGTTCGTTGAGAATAAGGAAGTTGGTATACCATTAAGATAGAGTATCATGCAGTTTTCATAGTCGAATTAAACATTAACAATGCTTAATTCTAACCTAAGATGTTTCTACATTTTGTAATGCTGTTCTTTTTGTATTTATCAACATTTAAGATGTTCATCAAGTTCATTAAGAAGCGAACATTTAGTAGTTTAGTACTCCACTTGTCTGATCTACTTTTCTAGTAACATACTTTACAACTAGTATTTCTGTAAATCTTTACAACTCATCTTTTCTCTTGTGCAAAAAGATGTAGGCTTAAAGTGTAAATGATCCCTACAGTTAACTGCATGGATTATTATTGTCTGCTGTAAAGGGAAGAAAAGGGTGCGATCAGGGTTTATATTTGTTTATCTTTTAAATAATTCAAATATTCTTCATTTACTCAAACGTTGTTTTCATATTTCAGTTTTAGCCCCTAATATCGTTAAACCCTTTAAACAAAATACAACTAAACCTCTTTTGTTCAAAAGAAAATTAAACTGTAGGAAGCCTCTTGAACTGGGACTTAAGGGTTTTAATTTAGCTTGTTATTGTTTATTCATCTAAGGTTTAACCGAACAAATTAACTGAACATATTTTCGTGTTGAATACGTCTAAAATCATAAGCTTAAAACTAAGTCTAACCAGACAATAGTTGACACAGATTTTACTTGCTTTTTCTACGTTAATCTTTAGACTTTAAGTCTATATGTTAGGCTTATCTAGGAGTTTTTCTTTCCTGTTTGTTTGGTTAAGTTCAACTAGTTATACTTTACATCCTAAACCAAAAGTACTTTCTATTTTTGCACCTACCAACAACTTCCAAGAAAACTCAATAATAATGAGGAAATATGGACCAAAATGAAAAAATTTAAGAATACAAATGGATAATTGAAAAGGAGTCGGCAAAAAAAAAAAAAAAAAAAAAAAAGAATGTAGAACACACCTAAATCCGACGCAACTCATCTAAGTCCAAAAATAAAAAACCTTACCGTCTCTTATTGCTTTCATTATTTTTTGTTCATAATCATATATAATTCTGAAATTTAGAATACCCACGTCACGGAGTTAAAAGTTTCCGTGTAGATTACCATTAATCAAACAAAAAGTCATCATTTTTTTTTGCCATAAATATACATACATATACGATACATATATACACTCACAATAATTAAATGAATTCAGACTTTAGATCCTCATGTTCTTCACTTTCTACTTCTTTCAGTTACTGGGTACGCTTTCTTTAATCTTGATATCAATATTAATGGTTTCTTTTTTACTTAATTATTATATAATTATTACTAAATACCCATTTCATATTTCATCTTTTTGTATTAAAAGAAACTAAAGTTTAGTCAAAGAACTGCGTACAAGTTACGTATCAAGATTTCTTGTTGATGGGATAATATGAAAAAGACTGATTGTTCAGCTTTTTTTCTTTGTTTTGTGTGATCATCTGATTTGGGTATTTTTCTTACATGTTTTTGTAACAGGGTTGATTTTGACAAATAAGACAGTTTAGTGAATTTTTTGGTGTTTGATCATCAATGGCTGATATGGTTGGTCCAAGGTTGTATAGTTGCTGTAATTGTAGAAACCATGTTGCTCTTCATGATGATGTCATTTCTAAAGCTTTTCAGGTGAGAAAAATGAATTTTGTTTTGTACTTTTGTTTGTTTTGTGTAACAGAACTGATGATTATTAGACTTGACTTCTTTTTAAGTAATTGATGAAATTGTTGGAAGTATAATTTCTTATATTAATTGTGGGTTCCTGTAGTTCTTTTATAAATCTTTGATAGTGGCTGTTAAAGATGGAAACATGTGATTTATGTTTGTGTATGTATATGCATGTGTTACTGAAATGGATACTGGAAACAAGTAACTGAAGATGAAAGGAGGTAATATGTTAAGCAACAAATGAGTTGTTTCAGAGTTCTGTTTTTTTCTTTATAAGATCATTATGCGGATCATATCGCTGCCTTGGTGATATATGAATAGGACAAAATGATAACTTTGAAGTTGTCTATGTAAGGGGTTTTATAATTTGCAGTATGCAATTGCTTTTTATTGCAATTTGCAGTTGCAGATCCTTATATTTTTGTATAATCAGTTTCATACCCTTGCATCAAAACTGATTATGTAAGAGTAAAATAGAAGTAGCACTAATTTTGAACTTGGAAGAAATATATTTTCATCAACCATCCCTCTACATGTTTTCTCAAAATGTCATTTTATCATTAGTTTTTTTTTTTTTTTTTTAACTGCAAAATTTCATTAAAAAACTAGCAAGACACTAGAAGGGTGAAACAAGTACTTATCATTAGTTTCTTAATAATTAGATTTTGATTAAAGTTAATAATTAGAATTTTGTTAACACTTAAACACCCTATTATAATAGCTTTAAACAGTAGAAGCACATTCAAACACTTATACTAGCCTTTTTTTTAATTACAACTAGTTATCTACTGATGGTTATTTAATAATTTTTATACGTATCCACAAACAGCCCTTCTGGTTGAAGATGTATATCTGATCTTGATCCGTTTGTGGCTATAAGTATCAAGGAACAAACAACCATGTGATAACATGACAAGTGGTAGATAGGTTCTTAGTAAATGGATGATGCTTGATATGAATCTGTGCTTAGTTATTTTGCAATGTTCCAAGTTTGTCGATAGGATGCTATTCTTGTCGTTTTTTCAATAGTATCTCAAACTATGGGACTTTAAATGTGAATCATAAAGGTACATAATTTTGAATCGAAATTGATATCAGGGGAGACATGGTAGAGCTTTCTTGTTCTCTCATGCGATGAATGTTTCAATGGGACCAAAAGAAGACAGGAACCTCATGACTGGTCTCCACACGGTTGCTGATGTCTACTGCTCTGACTGCCGTGAGGTTTTGGGATGGAAATATGAACGGGCTTATGAGGAAACACAAAAGTACAAAGAAGGCAAGTTCATTCTTGAGAAGTCAAAGATTGTCAAAGAGAATTGGTAGTAATTAACAGTCATATATAAATACTTCCTTTTTATAATATCCTATAAATGCTAGTTGCTGTCCAATAATTTCATGTTGATAAAGTGTTCTATTCATTGTCGATTTGTCTGTCCCATGGAAACCTGGATTTAAGATAATGGATCGTTATGAACAGCCTCTGTTGGGTTTTCAGGTTTCTTGTAAATCAAATTTGTGTAAATAATCTTCAAAAAATTGTAATGCAGCCGATGAGCGTTCTTGGTTCTGTTTACTTTATTTTAAATGCCTTACATTTTTGTTGATCATAGTTGTTGCAGGGATCATCTAATGCCCTTTTTTCATACCGGAATATGTACAAAGTGAGTGTTTTCTATATTTGATAATAGGTGTGCTCTACCTACAGGTGTGCTCTACCTACAGGTGGCAAAATAGGCAAGTCATACGGGTCCGAGTAGTGTGTCCTAAAGGATTCGGGTTGAGCTATGGTTTGAAATTCTTGACACGACTTGAACAACCCTCATTAAGAGGGGAAACCTGACACAAAATTAGATTGGGTCAAGAATGGGCTGACACTATCAACATGAAGTTAATGGATATATAGAAGTATATAAAATTGTAGGTATATCTACAATCAAAATAAGTAAAACTCAATGTATATCTACAGCAGGTTGCCAATTGTGTGAGGATAGCCACCCATTGGCCTGACCAGTTTAATTAAGCGTGTTGTGGGGTGAAACACAACGAGTGTCGGTCATGTTTGGGTTTTTCAGAATGCCCAACTTTTAACACATTTAGCATATTTGACATGGTCCTATTTGACGAGTTTGAGGTATGGACAAGACAGATCGACTTGTCAGTAAATAAATGGGTTGAGATTGACACCTCTATTTCTACCCATTTGTCTTCACACAGCAAATAAAGTTAGTGCATACACAAAGAATGATGTTCAACAACAGCAACTTAAAATTAAATCAATCGTTAATAATAACTCTGCATTCACAATTCATAAGACACACAACCATGAAAATTCAAAAGATGAAAATTGGAAGAGAAACAAAACAGCCAAGTCATCAGCAAACTCTGACCGGCAAAACAAAATGTTAGCAGGAAAACGTTAATGCAAATCTCACTAGCTGGCTTTTACACCAAATCAAAACTCTGGCAACTTCTTCTTCGACTCCCATCTTCTCTTTGCATCTTCAATAGCTGCTTCTCTATATTTTTGAAGTTCGCTGTACATTTGATGATACTGAGCATCAATTCTATCAAGCTCTTGCTTCAAATCTTCACACACATTTTTGTCGTCGTTATCATTTAAGGCCAAATCATTGGACATGTTTTTGTTATAAGAATCATTGGAAGACACTCCTGGGCTCTTCATCCAATCACTTGAATATGTAAACGATGAGTTTTCTGAACCTTTGCAATCATGATTTTCCGGTTCATGAACGTTTGTAGGTGCGTGTGCAATTTGACCATTTTGAATGATCATAGAACCTTCCGGTGAACTCATTCCTCCACTAGAGCTAGATTTCTTGAACGAGGGTTTCCAAGTTGGCACAAACTTGAAGATCAGGTCATCAATCAGCTCTGCTATGACAGCAATGTCTTCATACACTAGCTCAAGTTGTTCAACCATCTCTTGAGCTATTGTATGCGCTGTATCAGAATCTAGATAGAATGAGAAGTCGATATTCTTCACACCTGTTAAGACAAAACAATAGAATTCAATCATAGAGAACAAAATGTAAAATATAGTTTTTACTAGAGGTGGCAAATATAACCAGATTACTTGTGAATGGTCGGTCAATTTGGTTATGTTTAACTCTAATCTAATCAGTTAACACAAATAGCCCACGGTGTATTTCCCAAAATGCCTAATTCATCTTATTGAGACTGATAAAATAATATAACTTTTGGAATTATACGTGACTCACTAATTTTATAGAACATTAAATTCTTTTGGACAAAGAGCGATTTGGGTCATCCTAAGCCGACCTAACAATATGCAGCAAAGTCACTTGATCCAAAACCCATTTTACCATCTCTAACATTTACATATGGACTTACCATCATCATCAGCTATTCTCAAGGTTAACATGAGAGAGTTTTTTTCATTCTCCTCGCCCCTCAATCGGATATGGTTTCTCTCAGTAACACAATGAAGTTCAAGTGATGAAGAGTGGGGGCTGCTTGTGTTGCTCTTTACACACGAGCTACCAGATGACACCTTACCGTCAGTAGGGTCTATGTCCATGGGACATGAAATGGGCTTTGACAGGTTTATCAAGTCAACTTTGACCGGCTCATGTACACGCTCCTTTATATTTTCTGGGGCAAGAAATGGATCTTTCAAGAGCTCTTTTGCAGACAACCTTTGAGACACTGGAACCAAACACTTCTCTATGAACTGCTTGACTTGTGGATCCTTAACTTTTGAAAGACCAGCAGGCTTTATACCCTGCAACACATGATGACCAAGATTACACATCCACATTCTGGGAAAATATGTCTCTTTGTGGGAGTAACAGGTAGGTGTTTTTTGGATTTGTGTTTAATAGTCATTATGTGATACTGAATTATGATAATCAGATAAAAAAGACAGTAGTAATAGCAGCTGTGAAAGATAACATTTGGATCAGCTATCAATGGCTGAAATTTTGATAGGCCAAGATGCAGATATAACGTGTTACATATTCTGTGATTATGTAGTGACATATATCATCAATGTATGAATAAGAATGATTAAAAATCTATTTAGCTAGGTTAGAAGAAGGGGTACATAATGATTAGTTGTCAATAACTAATCAGAGGCATAATCTGTTACAAAGATTATATTTATAAGCTACTGCAAATTCAAGTCACGATACTCAGATAACTAGTAGCAAATAGAAAATCTAAACATACATGTAACAGAAGATAGTTACAATGGTAGGAGAACTTACCGAAGTAACCTTCCTATATATTTGTGCTTGATTTCTACATTCACTGTATGGATATTCGCAAGTAATCAACTCCAATATGCACATTCCGAATGAATAAATGTCGACAAGCTCGTTATATTCCTCTTCATATAGTTCTGGAGCCATGAATTCAGGGGTTCCTGCATCCAATAAATCAACCACAACTTAAAGCCAAAATCTAATTAATCAAAGTTGTGACACTTTCAAATGGATCTAAAATGAATTACCAATCAAACTTTTGGCAGTGGGGCGTAGCATCAAAGTTGCTAATCCTAGATCTCCAATTTTCACTTCTCCATGATTTCCATTGACAAATATGTTGTCACATTTCAAATCTCTATGAATAATAGGTGGCTCGTGACTGTGGAGATAAGCCAAGCCTCGAAGGATCTGTCTTGCCCAATTCTTAATAGCCTTCAAATCAACACTCTTATGCTTCTTGCGGTATCTAAATGCAAAAAGTAACATACTTTATTACATATTCATATGATGAAGCTTAAACTAAAGAAAGAGTAAAAAACAAGAGGACAACTTACTGCCTCAAACTTCCGGAGGTGAATAACTCAGTGATCATGTTAAGTGTTTCCTTCTTATCGTCTACCCAAGAAACATACGACTTGATTATGTTCTCATGTCTCAACGTCTTCAGTAAGTGAACCTCAGAATAAACCCTCTCCAAATGTTCGGAAGATTGCATCGCGTCATCTAGCATCACCTGGTTCCAAGCCACCTCAATCCCTTCAACTTCATCAAACCCCTTATATCTATCCACACCAACAACAAAAAATCATCACCACAATACAATAAATATGTACTCCTACATAAGGAAAATAAAGTCACATACAATCTATAATCTACACAAACTTAATACAAAAAAGAAATAAGAGCATAAAAGTCTAGAAGTCATACACAGACTTGAAAGCGCCTCTCCCCAGCATTTCATTATACTGAAGACATAAAACACACAAAAAACTAAGAAACTCGCAATTGTTTAGCTAACGGTAGACAAATCATGACATATATATTGCTCATATTCACAAAATTCAATTCAATGCAATTCAATATAACTTCAACTTATCTATTATATATGTAACAGAAGCATTAAAAGATTTGATCTTACCCTAATGTAACGATTTTTAGGGCACCTTTCAACAACATCAGAATCTTCGACATCTGGTTTCGCATTCAATTTTAATTTCGAAAACAAATCAGCTTCTGAACACATTATTACCACCAACAATTCACAAAAATCACGGAAAACGTAGAAGACAACAACAACAGCAGCAGCTGATGATCGATCAAATTGATCAAAACAAAACCCTAGAGTTGACGGTGTTCAGAAAACGCTTCACAAGCAACGGAAAACGAATCCATTGATGATCGAATTCTAAAGTAATTTCCAGCAAATATCATCGGCAATAATGTGTGTGAATTCTTCGAAAGAATCGAAATTGTTGAAACGATTCGTACTTCTTCGCCAAAAAAACTATCCATACCGCGAATTCTTTAGATCCCTAATCATGCGTGTATTTCAATTGCGTGATACGATTGAGAGATTTATAAAACCCTAATTCTCCGAATTAGCACGTGAATTCGAAGATTGACAAGAGAAAATTGCGATCCGTTGAGAGTAGGAGTTGCGTATTGAATCAATTTTTGGTAAATTGGAATGTAAGCAATGAGGGAATTATAAACCCTAATCCCCACATTATAGCGAAAAAAATGGCAGATAATAGTTGTGTTTGTGTAAAATTAAACTTGCGATTTTATAGGAATCAGTGAATTGCTTTTTACAGAAAACGTCCCTCTAGTATTGGATAGATTGTATATTAAAACCTAATAACTTTATTCTTTTCATTTTTGTACTTTCATTTAATTGTTGGAACTTTAAATAATAGTATAATAAATCATAATCCTATCCTATTCCTATATATAACAATAAAAAGAATACAAGTAAAGTGTTAGACCTTTATTTTATAAATAATTTCACGTCCACTTGATTTGTCTTTTGTAAACTTTACTATACATTAGAGATACTATTATGTCTACAAATGGATATCAAACAAAGTGTATAACTTTCAATATCAAAATAAATGCCCCAGAAAAATTTCATTTTTAACGGATTTGGCGATAATTTCAGTTAACATCGGATAACTTCGAATATTATATACTTTATTTAATTATTTATACATAGATTCACGATCTTCATAAATGAGGCAAATAAATCGAATGTTACTTACTTTATACAAATTCGCTATCATTAAAAATGATGCAAAGAAATAAAATAAATGAGTAAGTGAATTAGTTGAGAGTGAATATTCGCACTTAATAGACATTAAATTTTGCTGTCATCCTTTTCGAGATTACATATTGTCTTCATATACTGTGAAGAACTTCATCTTCATATATTTATAGTTCTCATCGGAAAAAAAAGAAGGTAAAATATATCCATTAAAGATCATTATCCAATCTACAACATGCCAAATATCTCTTCCATATAAAAATCTAAACTATTTAACCAACTTCTATAAACACATAACTATTTCTTTGAGTTTTACCATTTAAATAGTATGTTTAAGTTTAAAATTTTAATTAATAAATGAATCATGATCATTATTCTAATGCAAGCCCTCCTCTAAATGACTTTCACATAATGGTAGGTTTTTTATTTTTATTAAATTTTATAATTATAATTGAATCGGACTTTTCCTGTTGTAATTTACAAAGAACCCGATAAAATTCACATCATTGATAAATTTGATGGGCGAAAGAATGAATGCAAGTTTGTTTACGTGATTTCAAGGAATAAATAACATAAAACACTGGAAAGGCAAAAAAATGTAAGGTAAATAATAAATAAATAAAGTATATATAACAACGCGGTCTATTTTCATAACTTTTATAAGTTGGTAGTAACTTATGCAAGTAAAGCAAACTTAAAGGGTGTTTTGTGCAACAATTCGTACTTACCTAGTCATCCAACCAGGAATAGTATATCCAACATCCGTATTTCTTGCGGTTCGGTCGCCGGCGCAATTCTAAATACTTACGTCACCTAAAAAAATAATAATATTAGTTAATAATTAATAATGCTTCCGATTTATTAAATTAAAATTCAAAATACTTGTAAATCTTTGAATTAATAATTTTTAATAACAAAATGTGTATTAGTGAACTTAAAATATTAATTAATCGTATCTATTATTTACCCTATAAGATCCATAAATTTTTTAAGGACATCATCACATAAAAAATAACAATAAAGCATTTTTTATGTTTACAAAATAAAAAGAAAAGGTAAAATCGACCGTTAGCCGGCCCTCCACTAACCGGTTCAATAATATGAGAGGATAAAATTGTGTAACCCGTAGTTAAAAGAATAAGTAAACGGAGATTAAACTCGTAACTTTCGCATTTATGTTCCAAATCCTCAAGAACTAGGCTACCATCACATCGCACGAACACCGTTACAAAATATATACAAACATCACTTTATGTACACATAAATAAACCAATTGAACATAGCTCAAGTGGTACCGACACTGCAAACGTCCAGACTTCACGTGTATGACCTATATGTAAGGAGTTCGAATTCGTTCCTCAAAATATGTAATTGATTTGTGGACATGTGATTTATCCGACGTTGATGCTCCTCGCGAGTGAAGCGGACGCGTACCATTGACATGTTGAATGTTTTTGGGGTTCCACGTGTGAAGTGTAACCTATTTTAACATGTTCACGTCTATGAGTCTTCATTTACTTCATGCTTACTTTTATGTTCATAACACTACGGTTTTATCGTATGTTAGGAAGCCTTAAATGAACTTCATTTATACTAAACATAATGTGATCAATAATACTTTCCATGATTATTGTTAATTTTTAATCCAATTCTTAACAACATTTTTCTAGTGTAACATATTTTGCGTATGTTTTCTTCTTCTTTTGTACAACCTAAAATCTTGCGTTGATGACCATGAAGACGTTGAATGTTTTGTGGGTGTAGCTCGTAAATTAATTCTCCACTAGTATTTGGTTTTTCTTTCGACAAAGTGTCTGGTTACTTGTGAACACGTACACTCCATAAATAGCAAAGTTGTTACAATCAGTGAATTATTGTATATTGTATTGTATACATACATACATCCTTATACCATACCCAAGTACGGAGTACTACGCAATACCAATCATTTTATATAAGCATTTTAAAATGAATTTGTAGATGTTTATAGATTTAATTGCATATCATTCGAGTTTACTAGTAGTTTTTCAGCTTAAATTTATAAGCTTGATTACAATTTACATGAGTGATATTTCAAATTGTATGTTTAATTGAACTATTTTTATATTTGGTTTTTATTTTGTACCAAGTAATGTCAGTTACCTACCTGCCTTCATAAAGAAGCCTGCACATAGCATTCAAGTCAAGAGATAAACCAAACTTATTGCAAGATACATTTGTGAGAGTATGTGTTCCAACAAAAAAAAAAATGTCATTCTGTTCGTCAGATATTTTATTTATGGGTCAATACGTTTGATCTAACAATAATCTGCAGGATACACGACGAAAAGATATTTCTCAAGGTTAGATGGAAGATGTGATTAACAGTAACAGATATCCTATACCACAAAATGACTAATATGACCTGTGATAAATCGCCGTTTTCTCATGATTTCATCTCCACAAAAAGACTGGCTTGGGGATGTAGTCCAGCTTCTTCGAGAGTCAAAGAGAGTTTGTCTTGACCATATAGAACGCGAGGGAAATTGGTGACAAGGGTGTAACTTTCCATTTCGAAGCATCCTGAAGAATCAACAAAGTCGTATAAAGATTGTATTGTTGAAGTAGAATGAAACCTCCTTCCCTTTCGCTCTCCATTTGGTAGTCTCACCAATACCTACACCATATAACAAAAAGAAATCACATGTAAAAAGTATAAATTGAAGATAGATGTCGTAGTTACAACCCACTTGAACGTGTTGATTCAGTTTGTGTTTTATCTCTAAAGGTGCAAATGGGTAAAATAAAATAAAAATAGTAAAATAACAAACAGTTCAAACGGGTCAAAACTCGCCCAAAATGATGCATAGTCCATGATTCCCATCCACATCTTCACTAATTTCTGATGGTTTTTAACATACCCTAACTACTTTGGAATGGAAGATTTATTCCTTTGGTACAGAGTAATATCAATTAACATAGTTGAGTATAAACCCAAACAACTTCACAAATTTAACATATGCAATTAATGGGTTTCTAAAGCAACAAAAAAACAGAGTACATATATTAATAAAGGTAACAATTACAAACAATTTACTAATAGATGGACTAATAAATGGGGTTGATTTGGGCTATGTTTCATATCAAACGGGCCAAATGGGAGTTTTCAAAAATTAGCTAAAGAGGAATGGATCAAACGGGTTGGATGTCGCAGAAGTCTATTTTATGCATAGAGCATCCTAATCATTTCATTTAGCACTTGCTTTCAGGTCAACCATCACTTACCCAACCTGTTTTGACCTATTAGCCAACTTGCTCATCCCCCAACTCTACATTTTTGTTATGGAGTTAACTTGTACACCACCAACGTTGATGCATACACCATCAAAACATTTTAAATTTACAAAAAATGTCATGTTCATTAAAATATACAAATAAATTAAAATATTGGGTAAAGCTGTAAAATAGTTTTGGACTTTTGGTGGTTAAAAATCACCTGCTGTTTTGTTATTTGTACTGAATGTGTATTTCAAAATGTAAGATGTAAAGGAACCGCTTTCTTGCTTAGTTTTTATAACAAAATTCTCGTTGAAGCTACTACAATACATTAGAGTTATATATTTCTCAGGAGAAGATTCAGACCCACTGTTACAAAATTTGAAATACACCTTTTTTTCTTAGAAAGCTAACATGCACATTTATTAGCATGGGAGAAGGACAAGGAGTTTGGAATACCTGAGTTACATCAGGCCCCTTCTCTGGTTCTGTGCCCAAAGACAAAGACTTTTCCTCCCGCAGTTTGATTAATGCAGCTTCTCTTTCAGCAGCTTCACGTGCTGCTCTCTCACGTGCTTCTTCTTCTTCCTTTTGTTTCCTCTCAGCTTCAGCAGCTTCTCTTTGTAGTCGTTCTTCCTCTTCCTTCCTCAGGCGCTCCCTAGCCTGATTCGGCACAAACAAGTTAGGAAATTGGAAATCAAAGTATATAACATTAAACTCAACATGAACAACAAGCCTTTTAACCCAAACTAGTTGGAGCAGGCTAAGAATTAGAGGTGGCAAGATGGGTGGGTTGTTTAACTGGTCAAATAGGTTCAAGGTCAACAATGGTAATTCTTTGGTATGGGTCACACGATCCGAGTTGGATTGAAAAGAAACACTCTCTGTCCAAATATATTACACTTTTTATAAAAAAATTTATAAAAACTTATGATTACTAAAATTTCAATAATATTCAAACTTTTTGAAACGGGTTAGGAGGTTATGCATTAAAGAGAATTTTGGCACCTAATGACCCATTCACTTCCAATTTAAGCTTCTTTTTTCTCTTATTTCACCTGTTTGACTTGTTAAATATAGAACATATAATAAATACACCGATTCATAACTACATGGGTCAAACATGCGACCTCTAATCTGCACAGTAATTAACCATGTCCTAATCATCAAATGACTATTCAGATAACAAAGTACATCAGGACATACTTGATCAGCTTCAAGTGCAGCTTGATATGCTGCATCTTGTTCCTCCCTCAATCGCATGCTGTTTCTACGTTCCTCAGCATCAAGTCTGGCTGTTACAAGGACCGGAGCACTTTCTTCAAGAACCCTCTGCAACATTGTAAGCATTTCTTCTGGTGATTTTGGCCCCTCAACCTACAATAAGTATATATATATATGTGATATACCTTGTTATAATTGTTGAACTTCATAAAAGTTTCACATAATTTTAATATGACACAGGAACTGAAAAGACCATCATATAAAACACATAGACGGAAAGAATTAAGAGGACATTCAGCTGTCACTCCTCAGGATAGTTTGCGTGCAGGAAATTATGTTTTTAAATTACATGACAAGAATAAGAGTCTGAGGAGTAAAAAGACAACCAAAACATCTATACTAAATGTCTTATGAAAGGTATACGTGAGCTACTCGACACAGGCTGAAATCCATATAGCTCTTTGAGTTACTTCAGGGCATCTGGATGTCGACTTAAAAGTGAATACACGATTTTGAATAATAAAAAAAAGATAATCAACTGTAATAAACCAGGTCACTTGCAAAAAACGTTTGGATCTGCCTTTGCTGTTTGAAGTTATAAAAGAATCAATTAATTGAGTGTTTGACAAATTCTAGTTATTATAGAAAAAAAAAGAAACCAAAATGACCAAAACGGACATTAAAAACCAATTATGGTAACTGGTGATGCCTCACTAAATTCCATGCCAAAGTTTTTAGAGGATAAACAAATGAGGAAACACTTGCAAGTTGCGAGGATGTTTCAATTACAAACACTGATTTCCTAGTACAAAAATATTGCCCACATCTATTAATTTGGGCAATCCCATGTACCCAGCTAGAAGATTATCCTCGATCAATTTCATAATATTGACACCATTAAAACATCCACATGATCTTACAATACATAGAATGGAACTGACGCCTAGGGTAAATTCAGTCCTACATAGGCCATAATCTTTCAGATGTATTTGTAAAGTATCTCTGCCATATTGGGAACCTTAATAAACGATCGCCTTCAAAAAAAAATTAAAATAGTACTGTATCTAAGTTTAACCACATCATAACTCAAAGGACATGTTGAACAACCCATCCTACAACATGACACCAGGAAATCAGATAAGAAAGTTTCGCCTAGAGTTTGGTTATTACATCTATGCATTAAGCTTATAAACAAGGCACCAATAGTAAGAAATATTAATGTACCCTAGTCAACATACAAACGGACAAATGAACACAACAAGACATTTACATAACCAAATGTACCAGACTATAAGTAAACACATATATATAACAAACACCGTATCATAATATATTTGTTCAGAAGTCTTGAGATAAAGTGTTATATACCTGCTGAAGCAAAGCAATTCTCTGATTAGTTGCTGCCATAACAACAGCACAAAACGGAAACCTAGAAGCTTTCAAACTGTTACTCATCT
Source organism: Gnaphalium uliginosum (assembly GCA_963930675.1). NCBI lineage: Eukaryota > Viridiplantae > Streptophyta > Magnoliopsida > Asterales > Asteraceae > Gnaphalium > Gnaphalium uliginosum. The sequence goes on from OZ005680.1 coordinate 10,405,599, forward strand.
TAAACCCTTCACTAGACCTAATACTCCCACCCCAGGCAACAAAATTCTCATTCACAAACTCCAACAAAACCTCAGAACACAAACTCCCTTCACAAAACCCTGGTGTATCCGGATGATCAGGTGAATGCAAGTACACAAACAACAACTTAAACTCACGTCTAGACCGCTGTAACGCATCCATAAAACCTTCCAGCACAAATCTCGGATGCCTATCCCCATACTCCCTCTCAAATTCCGATACAAAATCCATCGCTTCCGTCACTGCATTTGACACTGAAACTAACGGCTCAGACGACGATCTATCGGAATTAGTTAAACCGATCATACTAAATGAATAGGATAACACACCACCAACGATCCATAAACCGAGCCCTACAGCACCGGCAACTAACCCTAGGCTACCAGAAACGATTGAAAATGGTAACGTGATGAGCTTCCAGGCTAAACCTGGTGGACCGGCACCGTCTGTAGCTATTAAACCTGATTGCATTTCTGATTGTTCGACGGTTGCGCCGGTGACGGTGTCGGAGTGATCGGAATGTGAAGTTGAAGTGATGGTGGAGATAGCTTGTTGAAGGTCCCAATTATGAGCGGAGAGGATTTCGGTGCATAAATCGGTGTCTTGAAGACCTGTAATTGCTTGAAATTGAGCTAATTTATCACTTGTTGTACTATTCATATCTGTATATATGTATGTTGTACTCAGTTTTTGTTGGATATTTTAACTCAATTTTAGAGATTGATTGATTGATTGATTGATGGTGAAATGGTGGAATTAGGGTTTGAGAAGTGAAGTTAAGAAATGAAGGGGATTTTACTATAGAAACTTCTGAACACAACGACGACCGAATCTATTACTCTATTTTTAACAAAATTAGAGTTTAAGAATGATTTTAACACGTGCCACTTCATTAGAGGTCCTCACTCCTATTTATTTATTTATTATTTATTATTATTATTATTATTTACAGATTTATAGATAGATTTTTGTGAAAATTACAAAAGATATTTAAGATACTATTAATTAACTTTATAGATACGTGAACATTAATATTTATTCGAGTGAGAAATAAAAAATGTCAAAAATTACATATAAAAATACATAAAAATACATATCTTCACAACTGAACAGTTCACATATGAGCAAATCGATTAAAGTGAATTAAATAAATTTTAACAAATAATTTTTCGATTTTTAAAATTTTGTTGACTTTTATTAACATTTTTATAAATATTTTGACATTATACACATATGAACAAGACCTCCTACTATTTATTTATTTGTTAATTTATCTGGAGTATAATAATAATAATAATAATAATAATAATAATAATAATTTTATTATTATTATTAGATTAGACTTTAAATCGTTCGATCACAACAATTTAAATTACTCGATCTTTGCGTTAAGATGTTTTTTTTTTCCTTTCTGAATTTAAGACTTTTCTAGGAACTCAATTAAAAGCAAACATAGAATTACAAGAAGATATCAAAACTCTCAAGAGGAGGGCCAAAATTCAATGTGCGCGAATGTATTAAATTATAATATGACATTGTATCTAGCGAACTACTCAGACTTCTAACGAACTTGTAATTTCTTTACATTGTATGTAATTTACGGTACTTTATTCACGTGTCGACTATATAAGCTACCACGTGACGTCCCCTGCAATCGTTAATTTGACCAAAATACATACAATGTAAAAAGGTTACAAGTTGGTTACATACAATGAAAACCCGAATAGTTCGTTACATATAATGAATGTGAGACTATAATTTAATATATTTGCGCGCACTTAACTCTCAGTAAAACAATACGGAAACTATGAACAACCTACCAAAGAGACGATAACAACCAACGTAGAAACTGAATTCCGTAAGACTTTACTTTTCTCCAATTTTTTAACATTTTCTTGAAAACCATAACAAATAGGCTTATGTGTTCATTGCAATGAAAGAGGTATCGTTATGCTCGTTTAATAAAATTGTTGAACTTACAAAACACTATTACTACAAAAGAAATCAAATAGTATAGCACATTAAACCTTTAAAGAGTCAAATTGTAACACAATGGTACTAACATGAATATGATGGATGAGGCCTTTTATGTTTTTCTAACAGAAAACCTGATGTCTCAAAGATAATTCAATCTGACATTGTAATAATTGTTCTTTTCAAAATAGTTTTACAAAATAAATATATAAATAAATAAATTTAAAATCGATAAATAAATTTAAAATCGATCGATCGAGATCATAATACATCCATTAAAATTAGTTGGATATGGATCGGATCACGATCCATTCTACTGGATCATGGACCGAATCAAGATTCATTTAAATTGAAGCAATACCGGAGCGGATCAAGATCTGATCCGTATCCATTGATTGACACCCCTATTTTAATATTGACATGGATTGTGTGATGAGATTAAAGAGGATGCATCATAAGTTCATAACTGGTCTCTAGGCAAAAATTTATGTGAAGAAGTTTTCTAAACAAGGAGAATAGTAGTTTAGTACATCAAATAGAACATATAGTCCATGGAATGAGGTTCAGCAGATCAGCAGATATGTTTCATCAACTCGATTCACAATTTGATGTTTGAAATTATTATACTATGGATAAATTTAGACCAAGTGCAAGGTGTGTGCACGTAACCATAGAACGGCATAGCTTTAATGGCAAAGTAATGATAAACTTGTTGATAAATCAGTAACTGAATCCTCCAAATCATTAGCAGTATGTTATAATTCTGTGATTAAAGAATACAAACTGATGTCGAGCAACAAATCCTAAAGCTAGAACCATAAGATACAAACTCGAGGCGAGTGTATATATACACCGATACAACCTGTATTTTTGACAAAAATGTGCACCAACATAATGGCTTACATGACCTCTTCGATTATAACCTTCCCCTTGTTTTCCACCTTCTTTTCGTCTCTCCAACCATCCTTCCTATTACCCATATAATCCATCGCCACATTCTTTTCGGCCATCACCAGCCCAGCCAATGATGACCAAGCCTCGTGTGGCTGCTCATGCGCCCAACACATTAAAAAATAAACTTTCCTCTCACCCGACTTTAACTTCCCTTTCGTCTCCATCTTTTTCACATTACGTGCCTTTTCCAACTTCACTTCTTTTATACCCACTTTCATCATCCTATACAGGTCACAAAGCCCACAAATCAAAGCATCACCTCCAAGAGACAATAAGCTTACAACATCATCAAGAACTCCCAGACCGAATTGTGACCCGCCCACGTGTCGAAAAGCAGGCGAGCAAGTTTGTTCCAAACAGTAAGACAGGGCTTCGGAAACAGTCTCAGGTTGACCACTTTGACCCAAAACATTTGATATGCTTAAAATCACCATGACTGAACCCATGGGGTCTGATTCCCAATCTCCGTTGTATAGCCTAAGGGTGAAACAGTAGCTATATAAGATGTCAACTAGATGCAGTGCTAAAAGTGGGGATGGTTCAGTTGAGGTAAGACTGTTGACAGGAGGTAATGCGGTTTCAGGGCCTGGCGGAACGTCACGGGCTTGGTCTGATGGGTCTGGTTCTTGTTGTGTTATGGGTTGAACAAGTTGGGTTCCTTCTGGGCTGAGAGTTATTGTTTTCGCGGAGGGCTTTAACCACCATGCTTCCCATGGTTGAATTAATTTGCTTAGCTCTCCAGAAGCCACAGCTCTTTGAAAATGCTTTTTTTCGTCGGTGGATAAATCTTCAAAGTTGATTTGTACTCCTATAGAGGTGAAATAAGTTATAAGAAGTTACTCAGATGGAAAGGAGAGCATATCAGTTCGGTAGTAAAAGGAAAATGATCAGCAAACATGCCTGACATGATCTTGTGAATAGTCTCCTCTGATAAGGCTGAATCTGCCAAGCCTGAAACATTCAGTTTAGTAAGAGAAGTTTCCATCAAGCGACACAGTTTGAAGTAGGTGGTTGCTAAAAATGTGAGAATACAATGCAGAGAAAAATAGCAATAAATAAAATTTCCATCAAAATGAGTATTCTCTGTGCAGGTCAATACGGGTCGGATCAGCCAACACCCACGTTTTTCAATCCATCTTTCTTGAAGTCTATACATACTTGATGTTTAATAAAAATTTATAACAAAACCTACCTATCACTATAACAATCATATTCGGAGCATTTGAATACACTTGCAACGACTTATACCTGTTCTAACCATTAGAGCTAAAGATACACCAAATTAACACATTTATAGGCCAATAAGTCAAAATCTCCACATATACCAACAATCACAGTAACATAGTTCGTTTAGATTTTAGAAGCACAAGGAGATAGTTGTTCTAAAAGCAAGCAATTTAGTTCAAATAAGAATCTAACAACGATGCAATTCAAAAAATCCCCCGCCTCTTTAACGAAACAAAAAATTAATAACGTACCGTCATTTTCATCATCATCCGAATTATCAGCCTCTTCTTCCTCTGAATGAAACCGTTTAAGTATATCGAGCATTTTTTGCTTAGTTTCATCACCAGGTTCCAAATGCTTCATTTCCCCCATCACATTATCTCTCATAAACGATTCTGTACACCTTAGACTATGCGACTGCAAACATCATCATCATCATCATCATCATCCATAGATTTTACAAACACAATATAAAGCACCAAAATTCCAACAAAACCAACTATTATATACTTATATAGAGCATTTATTACCTTGTAACATGGAAGGGAACAATATCGTGTGTTACATCGCGGACATGTATATTGTGAAAATTGTTTCTGGCATCTACACAATTATAAAAATATTACTTGAAACACTATTTATTAAAAAAAAATTACAGCATCATAAGCAAAACCAAATCTATAAAATCCATGCTTATATTATATTCATAATAATAATATTAAAGATATTGAATTACAAAGGGTCTAGAGAGCATACACACGACAGATAGTACGAGATGGAGGATTCAGTTGCGATGAATTTGATGATGCCTCTGACGTAAGTATTGAATTTGTCATTATTTCACTTCCTGCAAACAAATAAATAGAAATAAAAATACATAAACAAAGCAAATTTCATCATACATACAGACAAGATTTATATATACTGGGAGCGGGAGCGAACCGTATTGACGAAGAAGTGAGAAACCCCTAAAACCCTGAAGAAAACGTTTCTACTTTCTAGGTCTTTCTTTGAAATTGAAATTTTAATTTTTCTAGATCGCCTTGTGGTTTGAAATATTTTCAATATAAGCCCTTCACATTTTAACCATTCGTAAAATATGTTTTTCTTGTAGATATTGATTAATTTAATTCATCTACTAAAATATTTACACCAAAAGTGATGCAAACTATTGTGTATACAGAAATGGGGATATCTCTCTTCGTCATTATGGTCATATTGTTGAAATGGAGCCTGGGTCAGGACTTAGGAAACATATGGTGCATGTTAGGACCGACATATGGTGCATGTTAAAACCGTTTCCAGCCCAATTACTCGTATTTAACCCAATTATTAAGTTCAATGTAGTTCCACTTAAAATTAATTGGATTTACATGCTTGTAAATTTTACATGTTCAATGTGTAACTAGGGTTTTACACCCACAACTCCCAAAAGTACATACACGAGAATATTAAGTTTGAGGTTAAGTTATCTCTAGGATCATGACAAAGGTGACCAAAATAATGTATTAAAATTTCTCGCTTCATTACGGATTTGAAGCAGTCTTTATGCACGATACTTCTCTTGCACTTTCAAAAGACAGTATGTAGTCAATTTTTTTCCAGTTCACGAATAACCATTAATTTCACATAGCAGTTACGGACGTCCGATGTACTTGGTGAAATTTTTATGCTTTTCCTCTGTGTTACATATAAATTCACATTAAGTACATCAATTCGCTAAACCTAAAGATCCTTAGAAATTCCTGTAAAAGAAGAAATTGAAAGCATATTTCAGACATTAATTTGGAGGACTTTCATCTTTTCTTCTTTATTCACAATCTTGGTGTCAACCAGGGAACTTTGGAGCTCTCTTTCATCTTTTGCCTTTTTGAATTCAGCCATGTGTGCTAATTCTTCTATTACTTTTACAATGCCTCCTATCCTTGAAGTAATTTCAATCAGCAGAAAAACAAAAGTTACCAGTGGGATGACTTCTAGCAGCTCTTGTTTTGCATGTGATTGAATCAGTAGATCAGGAACGGATTTTAAGTCATTTTGTAACTGTTGAACAGCGTTCTTCATTTCTTTAATGGCACTATCCATTTGGGTTGATTGGGTCATTGAAGATACAGTTGTCGATAGTTTTCTTAAAACATTAGATGAGCTTGAGCTTAGACTTAAGCATGATACACTAAGATGATTTCTTATCGTCTCAGGGACCTGATAGAAATCAAACCATCTTGAATAAAACTTTCAATAAAAACGACCCGCGTAGAAAAACCAAGTGAAGTAAATCAAATAAAACTTCATTTTTTTACCTGATTTTTATAATCCAGGCGACTTATGAGCGTTTCAATGCAATAAGCACAACTTCGTGATGATGAGCCTATTTTGACATAAATCTTCCATGGATGCCTGAAATTGAATTGCCCATGTGCAGGCTCCCATCTAGCAAAGTTTGACTGTTAAAACATTTCAAATAAATATCACCAACCCATTTCTGAAAACAACCCTGCAGGTTGACAATGCTAAATTAGCAACTCCATATATATATTTCTGAAAGCATACCATAGATTCTTCAGAGGATTTTGAGTTCAAAACACATCTATAATCTTGAAGTTTTTTCTTGGATTCTTCATCACCATCACTAAAATATTCGGCTACGCAAGCTGCATATGTACAAAATATGCAACATACATAAGCAGTTAGAGTTCAGATGTTTTGTGGTGAAAGAAACATATTAATATAAAAATTAAAGTACTTACAATCTAGAGAGTCTGCAAGCTTATTCATGTTAGAAGGGATGAGAAGATGGAGCTCCATGCCAGCCCAAACGGGAAACACGAGCATACTAATGATGATGCACAAACAAGTCCCTAGAATAATTGTCGATAGCCTTTGCATGGCCATATCCATAAGTTTCTCAACACGGTACCCCGAGACTAAAACTAGACCATAAGTGAGGATGAAGATGGTGCATCCATAGTCATACCGAGCTTTCACTAGTGGAATAAATCTAGAATAAGTTGTAGCTGAAGCTGTAAGAATATCAATACATAATTAGGCCATGCATGCATATATAAGAATAACTACATGTTTAATAGAAAAAGCTATATAAAGTATTACCTATTAGGAAGAGAGATATTCCCATGATAACTGGTTCAAATCTATGTCCCGATCGGGCAGAAACCCAATGTACGCCTAGTGCAAGAAATCCCGCGAGAGAAGTTGCACAAATTCTGTTTAAGCACTTGTAAAGAGTTCCACCTGCATCAAAATTATCAAAAGCGAAGAAAAACAACGTACTTTAGGTCCTTTTCTGATCTTTTTGTGGGTTTCATCTTTATTTTTCAGACCCACGGAACCGTAAGCAAAAAAGATGTAATTTGATGGTTTTGGGTACCTACCAACAGTGTACTCGAAGACGACAACAACAGTCATAAGAGCCCACAGTGCATTTCCACCAAAACCATCATACAAAGGTCTTATATAGTAAAAGAAAGAAACAAGTGTCAAAGCTACCCCAACTTTAAGACAATGAAACACTCTTCGAGGGTCATCTATACCTAAATCCCATGCCTTAATTAAGAACCTCCTGACCCTCAACGCAAATCTCATATACAAACCCTTTAATCTAGCCCATAGTCTCATGAATCCAGATTCGGTCTCAGGATCCAAGATCTCTGATGATTCATCACTAATCTTTATATTCCATTCAACTCTGTTTTCGTTAGCCATTTTTTGCATCTTAAGAAAGGAAATAAAACTGTCAGGGGAGAATAGGAGTTTTAGGAAGTTTTCAGATGTTAGAATTCTATGTTTTTTCTTGATCCATTGATCACAGTTGCAGCCTATTTATATATATTATCTCCTTTAGCACCTCATATCATCAGAGAATAATTATTACAAAAACCATACAGCTGATTTAATATTGCTAACATGTCCAATAATATCCAAGTTAATGGATGGATCATCTTCTGAGGTAGGTTGGGATAGGGTACGTGACATACGTCACTAACTCTATCTATCTTTTGCTTTAACTTCTATTATGCAAGTATTCACAAAATAAGCACTAGAATCAAGCACAAAGCAAGTTGTCAAAGATATAGTGTTGAAGGCACTAAGCATTGGTCTTAAAAATGTTTAAAGAGCATATAGAGATCAAGAGAACATACGTAGCAAAACCTTTTTGTTTTTATGATAGATAAAGACAGCATCCTAGAGTATAGTTTCTTCGGTCCAACTTGTACGTACCTGATCTCATTTAATACAAAATTGAAACCTCGTCCCATAATATTTGAGAAAAAGTGACTCATGAATGGTACCTTTTCAAAGTTTCCGTTCTCCTTGACCGAATTTTTTTAATTTTTTTCATTGCAATTGGAATGCCACTTATCCAACCTTTTATGCACTAACTTGAAAGGAAACCAAGATATCAAAAGCTGTATTATGCTTTTGATTATATCCTCCATGTATAATTTAAGCTATATATCTATCAAAAGTACTTTTAGCATTATAGTAACACCTAAAAGGCCTTGGATTATTCATGGTGAACTTGATTTCATGCATATTGTTTTGTTATTTTTATCAACTTCGGCAAATAATCAAAGTTCCATCTCTATAATGTGAAGGTAGTGAAATCAGGAGTACGTATGAGTTTTAGTTATATTTTCTTCCGCTAGAATATTGAAAAGATTTCTGATTTCTGCTACAATTTACATAATGAAGTTCATTGGTTAACTGAACAGTCAAATTAGGTGTCAACTGTAAACTAAAGAAATGTGCATATATATGCCTTCTGCATATACTTTTGATGTGCAGTCCCCAATATATATAACTAAAAGGAGTATAGAAAACAGATACTACCTTCCCCCAAACAGATACTACTTTCAAGTGTACTGTCACTACCTAGAAATATAAAGTAATAGAGTAAAATACAATTTTATTTCCTGGATTATATGCCAACATGCAGGTTAGTGCAATGTGTTCTTTTTTGGCACTTTAAGTTTAAAATCATCTATGGGCCCTCTGACCTCACCTCATCTTCTTTAACTCAAAGTTCAACTCATCCTTCAGTTAATCTCGTTGAACATAAAGATCAACACAACTATGCGTCGAGTAAGAAAGTAAAGTTATTTTGATAGCTTTTGTGTAAAATAAATAAATTTACATATTCATGGGTGTTTGATGGTTTTATGTGTATGTAGAGATGTTGATGATGATGATTTATGTTTAACTTGAAAAAAAGAAAACCAAACCTAACTTATCTTTGGGCTCTTATTGTAGTACCCATACAACGTCATTTTTTCAGCCATACCAACCCCTCCATAGAGTTGAAATAACGATGTTGGTGACACTGGCTGCTAAATTCTATGTTAGTTTTTGGTTGTCTCTTTTGTCTCTTTTTCTTTTTTGGTTACAGTAGTGGTGGTGGTTGAAGAAGAACTTTGGCCTAGTTTATGATTGTCTGTAAATCTCAATACAAAAGCGAAAGAACGATTGAATATTGAGAAGGGGAAAAGGTGAAAATGTTCCTTCGTACACCAACCCATATGGTAGTATAACAATCTAAAGTATTCTAAACAGTGTCTGAAACAAATGAACTACCTATATTATTCACATTTTGAGCTTCAAGAATACTTAGCTCCGATCTTTCTGCGTTTTAATGGATTTGGTGAAGTAACATGTCAAGTAATCTTATAATGCAGAACGGAAGTAAACACGCAATATATAAAAATACGCTATGAGAAATAAAATCTTGTGATAATTCAGAACTGTCTCAAACTTGACATTAAAGGGTCCTTTAAAGATTTGTTCTGTTTAACAGATTCTGTCAAATTTCAAAAGTCAACCATAACTAGCAAATATCTATTGTGGAAGATAGAGATATAAACAAAGTAAGGAAAAGTAAACACAAGATTATGTAAAATCCAGAACTACTAATATCAGAGTAATAGATAATTACGTTTGGCCAAACCACTGTAGGCTATCTGTCAAGACATGCTGCTCAGTTTGACATTTTGTGGGCTACTCACGAGCTCCAACAGTTTGTCTCTGTGTTTCCTGTGTTCCCAAATATCAACTAAACCTTGCTTAAATGTTAGTAATGACAAAAGATGGCTGTCAGCCTACAACATACATCTGTTCTATCTGTTGGTTTAATATGAACATGCCATTAAAACTTCTGGCACGAAACCAAATCAAGGAAAACAAATATATCTCATGTCTACTTACATGCCTCTTCTCCTGTAAAATCAAGTATTTTGTTAGGAATAAAATATTATTCTCTTGTCTCTTCTCAAATCTCTATTCCTTTGGCTGAAAGAATATTTTACCTTAGATTCGACTATAAAGTGTCCCCGTATACTATCACGTACTTCCATCACTCCTTTCAAGATGGTCACACCAAACCCTCGGATTATGTCAACCATCTTGAGAAAGAACCCATGTTCTTCACAGAGAATCTGAACAAAATCTACAAACAATCGGTAAAGATTCATTCATATTGAACATCTGAAGTTGAGTAGAGGTGGCAAAATCGGCAGGTTGGACAAGATGGGTAACGGGTCAAAACATGTGATTTCTATTATGGGTGAGGGAAAGTAGGCTTGACCCAGAACAATGTCTATCCGAAATTTTGATATATTATACACGTATATGATTATTGTGTCAAATATGATTACAAAAATTATAGATTATACTATAGATCTAATCTTCTGAAATGATCTAGGAGGTTTTATTCATTAAATGGCATTTTGGACAACTTTTGACCCGTGTGACACGTTAATAAGTGAATGGGTCTAAATTGCCACCCTTCAGTTGTGAGTTACTACCCATATGACCTTCTTCTTTTTTTGCCTTTATAAGCATTTTTCCAGGGGTGCTAAGGTTCTCTACTATTAGCGGACAAACCATTGTTTGGCACCCCAATTCATAAGCCCATGTCACATCATTAGAGCTTGAATCATTGTCTTTGTATTTCTGAAATCACTTTGAAACCACGGTCTTTTCTCCAGAAAATAATTTGATGAGCAACAAGTATTCAAAGTTGAAAAAAAAGTTATGCTCATCTTTGGTTCATCAGCCTGTTTGATTCTGTCAGCGTGTTTTGAACACTTTGCAAGAAAAGCTTGTGCCTGACAGTTCGATCCAACAAACAGTCGATACTCATCTGTGATGATCATCACGTCAGTGAGAACATCACATTCAATTCCTCGGATAATTACATGTTTTACTGTTCGACTCCTGAACATAATTTGAAGCTTATATTAATGGATAAAAAATCTATATACATATTTGATTGGATTAAATAGAGAGAAAAAGGTAAAAAGGTTCCAAATGTGTGTTTTCTGCTCATAACAAAGTTTTTGTTTTATAGAAAACAGTTAAGTTAGTTAAAAGCGGTTAACGGTAAAGGGTTCAAACCTTCATCCGTACTATCTGCCAGGTTCAGATGTTCATATCAACTGATGCAGATATGAGATGTGCACTTCAAACCTTCTAACCTGTAATGGAAAATGATATGAGATCTGTACGGTCCGGTGCAAATTTCAATTACCAAAAATGATCTTTATATGAAATGTTAAGAGTATCAATAAACCGAAAAAGTAATAATAAGTTGATAATTATTGCAACAAATTTGGTAAAATGCCAACCTAAATCACATTGACGTTGGAAACAAGTTGATAAATATTGCAACAAGTTTCTACTTTAAGGTTGTCTACAATAACAACTTTTGTGTAAATATTGCAACATATTCACGTGTAAAACACTAAAAACATACCTAAAACTATGTGGTTTAAAACTTCAAACTAAAGTGCTTAGTTAAAAAATATTACATCCCTTTTGCTAAAAAATAAAAAATAAAAAATATTACATCCCTTTACATAATGACACGGATATACATAAATATTTCTTACGCAAAAGATTAAACACCAATACAGGTGAATACACGTTAAACAAATACGGATTAGGAACGTAGAAAAATAATGACTAATTTTTTTATAACGTTAACAAAACATGTATCATATTTTAATTTGATTCATAATAAAAATTAAATTATGAGCGTTTGAAATTGATTATCTGTTAACATACAAATAAATTCAAACACCTTTTAAAATTTGCTTATTTTTGTTAATAAATAAACAACTAAACCTTTTAATCGTTAGTTATCAACATTCGTTTAAAATACAACAAGGTCACACATCCATATATATGTAATCATTTTAATTTTATTAATTCTTAAGTAAGTGATAAGTATAGAATTTTATGTACATTTTGGTTGGTCATACGTGACAAATACAATTATGTCTAACTTTGCGTGCTAATAATTACCACCACACTACACCACACCACCATTGCCGTTACCAATTATCATCACCGATCATACACCTACTTCACCATCAAATCAAAATATAGATATACACCCACAACAATTAAACCTTCAACAATCACAATTCACAAAATGAAAAACTTATATGTGCAAGCGGTACCGCCAACGGATCTTAACAGGAATACGGAGTGGTTCATGTATCCTGGCGTTTGGACCACTTATATACTGATATTATTCTTCGCTTGGCTCGTTGTTCTCTCCGTCACCGGTTGTTCTCCCGGCATGGCTTGGACCACCGTTAGTCTCGGTCACGCTCTCGTATGTATCTATTTGATTTCAAATTTTTAGTTTTAGGGCTAATTAGATCAGTAGGTTATGGATTGTGATCGTTTGGTGACTAATTGCTTTAGTTCAACCTATATTGATGTGAATTTGATGTGGTGCTATGTAGGGTAGGGTTTTGGAATGTGAACAGTTCGTTATAATTGAACTTGATTCTATGATGTATTCCGGTTCATGTTACTAGTTTTAGTTCTCTGTTGCAAGTTCTTTGATTTCAGTTTTTCCCGGTTTTGAATTTTGACTGTAGTACAACATGCGCAATCACTTTATTTAGTTTGTTATGATCGAGTTAGAGATGGTTATTTTTATTTTTGTGTGTGTGTGTGTGTTGATGTGATTTTCGTGACGTAGTTTAGGCTTTTGAATATGAACATTTGAATAGGTTGGTTGATCTGTGTTGATGATTGTTTTCCATGTCGTAATTGAACTCGACTTGTATGACTAACTTTGGGACTTCACTGTTTCTTCAAGCTGTTACCGTATAATCTTTGATTGGTTGGATTAAGTATTGTTGTCTGCTGGATATTTGATTTATACATAGAGTTTGGGTTATGTGTTAAGCTGTTCATGAGCTAATAATGCACATGGAGCTGATTGAGCTTGAACTATTAATGTTAATTGTGACTCTTACTTGTGTGAGAACAATTTTGGCATTATCTATTGAAAGAGTTGGGTGCTACTGCGGGCTTATAGAGGTGCATACTGATGTGAAACTGCACTCATCTGTCTATGTCACTAGTAATAAATATGTATCTTGTTATGTTGCGAACAAGACATGCTTGAAAAAATAGATTTTCATAAGGATCACACACTTGTGTACTCTTGAAGTTTGATGAGGTATCTCTTGCATCTACCTCATGTGTCAAGATCATGTATATCATATTTGCTCACACAAATACATTTCTTAACCTTTGATGATCTGTATTCTAATAAGGTTCACAAACTACCATTTAAAAGATTAGCCATTTCGTCATGCTCTATTATTTCTTTCTTGCGTTCATACTTGATGGCCTGCATATGTGTGCAATTTGTCTTGTATTTTGGTAAATTGGAGTGTTAATCTCTTTTTATCTTCACATCAGGTTACATATCACTTCTTCCACTGGAAGAAGGGAACACCTTTTGCTGATGATCAGGGTATCTACAACAGGTTGACTTGGTGGGAGCAAATTGATAGCGGCAAGCAGCTGACTCGCAACAGGAAGTTTCTTACTGTCGTACCTGTGGTGCTGTAAGTTCTCTCTCTTTCCTTAAGCCTACAAGGATAGTCATCTTATTATCTTTTGGTAATGTATGCGCATTTTTCATTTAAGGAAAGTTATGTTACCTTTGCAGCTCTGTATATTGTTACTGGCCCTCTCATGTATTACTACTATAGGTGGCCAATGGGGACACTGTTCCTTTTTCATTAAGTGTGTCATATCTGATATCCCATAGATAGTTTAAAGAAGCATAAATTTGTTTTCTGTACTGTCTGTTTACTTTATATATATAAACATATGACTAATGAACTCTCACTGATGATGGTTAACAGTAACTGTTCTCTGTAAGCATCTGTTTAGGACTTGATACTGTTATCAAATTGAAATTGTTTTATTATCTACTTGATGATGGTAGAAACCCATGGCAAAAGAAGAAGTTTTAGGTTGGTTAGATGGGCCATCTGTCATTCTAGTTGTGCTATGCACTTGCCTTTGTTGTATGTACATAGTTTGGTCTAGTAGATATACATAAGCAAAATCCAATCAGGTTTACATATTCTTCTCCGAAGAAAACAGAAGTAGCTGTTAACATGCAAATTCTTACATCACACAAACATGAAGTCTTTAATTTGACAGTCTTATGGAGTGAGATTCTAAATTGCAATTGCATATACCATTTTCAATCTCAATCCATATGTGTATTTGGTTAGAGAATTCTTGTTTGTGTGATGCAAGTATTTGGATAAATAGGCATCTTTCATACAAACAGATGTATGAACAACAATGGAAATAGCATAACACTCGTAGAGTCAGATCGAAAAGGGTTCTTACCACTCAGAAAACCAAGATCAATAACGTATCTATCTAATATAATTAAAAAAAATTTGCTTCATGGGTTTTTATTATGAACATGTAGGTCCTGAACATTTTGATACCGTTTTGTATACTAGATTACTAGAAAGGTGCATCATTACAAATAACATATTGGCTCTTAACATAATCTGTGGGTGATGACTGATGAAAGACTAAGTGACCATATGCCGATATATGGAGTAAAGAAACAATCACTAAAACTGTGGCAGCCCTTTATCAAATTATTCTATGGGATCTTGATCATAACGACCTTGATTGAAAATGGACTTTAGGCAACTTGTAACTCTTTTGACTTGCTTCCCTTTCACCTAAAGGTTTTGGTTTGACCTGTTTCAGATAAAACATAACCCAATGTGACCCATTCAAAAGTGAATGGGTAAAACCCACTTGTAAGTCCAAATGTATCTCACTATAGTTATCATAGTTGTATTGAAAGATGACAGTTTATGTTGCTTACTTTGATTTTGTCAAATTGCTCGACTGGCACTCTAAAGTCCATTAATTTTGTCTTCACTCCTCTCTGGCTCTCTAAACCCCTGGGGACTGGGAGTGCATTTGTAAGATTTAGGTTCCTTAAGCCCTTTAAATTTGCTCTCAAAATAGGTATTTATGTTCTAGAATTGACTGCATTACATCTGAATTTGATTGTGAGGATTGACATACATGATGTTTATCTTTTGGTTTTTTATCGTTTATTATGATGGTTTATCCTCAAATCCTCAATGCTACGTTATACAATCCTGAAGAATATGTTGATTGGTTTTCACTGGATAACGAATGCTATCCAATCGTAAGATGGAATGGTAGAATTAATATTTCATTTATCAACATCCTGCTAATTCCATTGAATGTTTATTCGTATTATTTAGTCGATATGATGATTTTGTTTGATGTAATCTCATCTATTGTCATCTTGATGTTTCTAAAGGTACTTGATAGCATCCCACACAACCGACTATCAAAACCCGATGCTCTTCTTGAACACACTGGCGGTATTTGTGCTAGTAGTTGCCAAGTTCCCTCATATGCACAAGGTCCGGATTTTTGGAATCAATGCTGAAGAGTGAAATATGTCTAGAAAGGATACTAGTTCAGTTCCATCCATGAATATATGTGCATCGTTAATTTTGACATATCACGACAAGTAAAAGGGTACGGAACTGGTAAAAGCGTATATTAACTTTTTCGTTTTGTCATTTCCTCTTTTTCCCTTGTGTTTTGTGGATGATCCTAAAAATATAAGAAAAGGACTTGGCTTCCCTCTTTTGGACCGAAAAAAAAAAAATACCTTATGCGAGAGAGAGAAAAAGATGCAAACTTGGGTATGCAATAAGTTTGTTTTTTACTTGATAATTATTAGTCTTGATATAAGAATTCTGATTATCTATAAGAACAAATAGATGATAGATCTAACCTAATAGTTGACCTAGATGGAAACATGCTAACCAAGTCAGAAAACTGTCTTAAGTTGTATTAAAATGGATGAGACCATCTGGACCTTTAAATAGAAGGTAGTTGATCAAAATAATACTCCCTCCCTCTCAAAATAAATATCCACGTTACTACTTATATCCGTCTTAAAATATTTGTTCACTTGTAAAATATAACCATTAAAATCATTAAACTCTCCGTATTACCCTCATTTGTTATTCTAAATTATTTATTTCTTAAATAAATTTAGTCGAACTTACCTTGATTATAAGGACAAAATCGATATTTATCCAATCTATCTTAATCCTAATAAAAAAAATTGTTAGGCGACATTTTATGTGAGACAAAAGTAGTACAATACTATTATTGTAAGCGTATTAAAAGACTAATAATGTATTTATGAAATTTAATAAACTAAATGACAAAAATGTGATGGTTCAACCCACTCGACTTCTACCAAGTAGTTCCCATTTTAACACGTCACCTAGCTTGCTAAAGTCGTTTAATATTCCACCTTAATTAAGTGACTGGCCTTTTGTGCTACTCAATAATTATCCTGAACTAAACATGATGGACATAAGAGGTTTGAGTTACCACATCCATGCATCTACGTTAATCCACTGGAAGATGTGAAGAGACGGTTGAACAATAAAGCAAACAACCACATCATTAAAGTTGATGAACATGGTAGGATTAAATTTCTCCCATTTTGTATTGATATCCAAAGTTTAGAAGCAAGTCAGCAACCCGATAACGAAGAAGAATGTGTTCCTCGGATATTTGGGCATCTTTGCAAACTGGATATCTCATTGAGGGTAAATCAATGTCTCTTGTATAGTTGTATGTAAATCAATTCGTGTTTGAAGCCTTCTATTTGCAATCCTCCCAAGATATTGGGGTTGAAACGCACTTTAGTACTCATTAGTAAAACAAACTTTATAAGAATAGCAATAAGCTAGGTGCTGGTAGTAAGTTACACCAATTTTGCCACCTTTAGGCTTTAGGCCAATATTCCATGAAAAATCTGATGAAAAAGAAAAGAAAAAACCCACCGCAGATATCATAACAATATTCACCTTTCGATAATCATAACTAGAATAGAATATATCACTTGATGAGTTTTCATTTATCCAAGTATAGTTGCTATCACAACATACACATTGAAAGACACTCTTTGTAGAGACTGTAAAATATAACATACAATACTCATATAGTACTGTAGGAAGTTACTAAGATTGCAATTTCTTCTTGTAATCCTGGAACGTGCCACTAAAAGGCGTTACCCTGCCTTCCGACACCGCCCACAATTGGTCAACACTACCGGAAATCAGATGCTCATCGTGACTTACCTGCAAGTTAATACATTTGTCACAAAATATTAGAGCAGGTGCAACGATGCCTAACTTGAAGAATCTGACCAAAGGATATAGAAGAATATGACCCAAAATCACATGTTCATTTTCCTCATATCATGTGAATTAAGACAGGCAAGATAAAAAAAAATGTTAGATAGCAAGAACATGCTTGATTCTTAATTCTGTATACCAATTTCCTACGTTCTTCGCTATTTATATTGTAATTCTCATTCTTCTTTGATTATAAAAATGAGACCCAAGACACATCAATTTTGAAGTCGCTAGAAATAATGAAAGCCTAAGTGCTTATTTCTTTATAATGTCCTTTGCTTTTCATCTTTTATTTATAGGTCCGACTCCTACCATTAAGTTAATGGGACCTAGATTCACATCTATGCCCACCTCAAACTGTATAGATTAAACAAATAAAATAAAAAACATAGACAAAAAATGAATTATGGTCTAAATACCATCAGAACCCCTCCTTGGAAGAGAACAAGACCCTGTATTAGTGCTTCCACAGCATCCAAATCCTGCATTTAGAAGACAAATATAGTTAAACATTTAGTCACTGGAGTTTACCCATTCTGGAATCCTTTGTAACTCAGACGGCATATATTTATATCTTCAAATCTAAAAAAGGTATAAATCAAGTACAGCAGGAGTAAGGGTAAAGACTTACAAGATGATTTGACGGCTCATCGAGCAATATAATATGAGGCTTTTTAAAGGTTATCTTCGCAAATGCAACCCTGCTTTTCTGACCACCTGTGACACCACCCAGAACAGTGAGTACTAAATCTATGTTATAACTAATAATGTAGTTTTAGTACTACAAATCCAAAGTTTTAGATGGTGCAAATGAAACATGATCCACAACCACGAGAAAAATAAAATACATGATGAAAATGTAATAGAACAATAAACATACCAGACAGGGTGTACATGGGCTGAAGAGCCAGATTCCCAGTTACACCAAAAGAACCTAAGTGGCCACGAAGTTTTTGTTCAGGCACTCCCTGCGGTAGCCAAAAACCATTAATAAAACCTAATATACGTAAAAGCATGACAATAAACCACTTGTAGGCTTGTAGCAAAGTGCGTTAACTGCATTTAGCATGCAATTGCTAAAAAAAACTCCATTAGAAGTATATCTAGGCGCTTGTGAGTGGTGATCTGTAGCATCATAATTTTACAAAAAAAAAAAGAACTCCGAGCATATATGTGAACATCCCAAACAAGAACTTTACAAGCACATACACACAATAAAAATTGACAGATAGGAACTCACCGGGAAGCAACGCATCATATATAGAAGTGGATTGGAGGTTAGATCAAGGCCATCCACGTGATGCTGACTAAATACCGCAATACGAACCTGTTTAGGATATTGACATACAATCAGATGTATACATGTAGAGAAAATAAAAATAGGCAGTTTCGAACAGTACTATAATCTAGCTAGCAAAAAGATATTAACCTAGAAGCAAGAACATTGGCCATAAGGTTGTTATTACTTCAATTTGGTAGATGATTGTAGTATATTTACCTTAGCCGAACGAAAAACTGTTCCTGAGCTTGGTTGAAGCTCCCCTGAAATCAACTTAAGTATGGTGGATTTACCAATACCATTGGGGCCAACCACTGAAAACTCATTTTCATACCATGGTTAGAAACTGAAGCATATGAAAGTGCAACATGAAGCCTTAAATAAATGGAATGAGCTATTTCGATATTGACATTAGATCAAAATAGGTTTCTATCACATATGAAAGTGAACTATTTTGATACTGACATCAAATGAAATGAAATATTGTGAAATGCAGCAAAACAAATTTAGACAATATTGGCTCTTCAAACATATGGTGATCGAACTAAAGAACACTGATAAATATCCACTTTGGAAAAAAGCCACATGTTATAATTTGATTACAGAAATCTAGGTACTTGATTGGACCAGGATATGATATGTCGCTCGTATTTTCCTTACAATTAGTGCAGACATTACTAGTAATAACTTTCAATATATAATATCTAACATTATATATATAAACACAGACACGGGAAAACATTATATATAGACATCCATGCAATATACCCATACGTATATGCATAAATACACATATACATACATATGCACGCTCGCACACACCCACACAAATAATGACATTAAACTTGATCATATGCATACAACTCCAGAAAAGAAACTTTGAAGCAGAGTCCTTACTTGCTACACGACTGTCCAAATCTATCCCAAAATTCAAATTCCTGAACAGCAAGGGGCCTCCGGGATAACCAAATGAAGCATCACTGTGATCACATTGCAAACATATATAATAAATACTAGAAATTTATTTAGACGTATTAAAATAAAATAATTACCTTACCTTCTTAATATACAGAAAACGATAGGAACCCATATAATCCGTTGATTTAAGAACAAAAAGTCAAATTGTTCCTCAGGGATTAACCAATTGACAAGGACGAATCATAAAAGATTCCAGGGTAAAACAACAATTTTCTAACAAACCTGAAACTTATTATAGGTGGGCCAGGTCTATCATCTGGTGTAGGAAATTCAAACTTGTAACTGCATACACAAAACAAACAGGTAGCTAGTTAGATAACCAAGATGTAATCAATACTATTAACCCATAACGTATAAAGCATTAATACATGCATTCATCAGCGAACACAATTATATAAAAGAGGTAGTAGTGGTACACACTCTGGATCATTAACAACTTCATCAACATGTCCTAAACGTTCCAGCGCCTGACAATAGTGGGAAGAAAGAAACATTATTACAACGGAAAACCTAGTGATTGATAGTATGAGGTATAACATTTTCAATAAACTCTACCTTGATTCTAGATTGAACAAGAGATGCACGTTTCGCATTGTATCGAAATTTATCGATGAAAGACTGCAATAAAAGATAGTGATAAGTGTTGATACCAAATGAAATCGCTACAAGAAACACAACAAAAAATATATCTTTGAAAAGGTAAATATTGTATTCAATCCATCAACAAAATATATTGAAAAATGAAAGCTAAAGACATCTTTAGCCTAGCACTTTTTTAATCAGCTAAACACAAACAGACAACCCACTAATTACCCATGAACTTATATTTTCGCTATATTAGATGGCATACATAGAGGTAGAACCAACTGTGAATGTATAATATGCCAAAACCATTGTTATAAATAATTTTTCTAATCAACTATGAGGCTCATTCTGTGTATATACTATATAGCAAAATCAAAACCTGCATATGTTCCCTTGAGCGCTCATTGGACTCAAATGCTTTCTGTTTGTTCTTAAGAAGTTCAGCTCGTGTTCTCTCAAATGTATCATAATCTCCTTTGTATGTAGTCAGCTTCTGCCCTTGAAGGTACAAAATATCTGTGACTACCTGCAACATAAAACAAGATATATGTCAAAAGATTTAACTAAATACTGTGCTAAAGAAAAGTTGGGAACGAAAGTGTTACCGTGTTCAAGAATTCCCTAGCATGAGAAACAACAATAAATGTCTTCGGCCACTTAGTTAGGTAAGCTTCCAGCCACAGAACCGCATGAAGATCAAGATGATTCTGCAAAAAAAAAAAGATGTTAGAGAAGGTTCAAACAACTCCCACTTATAATTTATTTTGTACTGCCAAAAAGTATCATCAAGGCAGTCTGTGTGACAAACCGTAGGCTCATCGAGTAGTAACAGATCAGGCTCAATGAAAAGTGCACGAGCAAGCGCAATTCTCATTCTCCATCCTCCCGAAAAAGCTCGTGTTGGCTTCTTCTGCATTTCTGGTGTGAAACTGAGACCCTGAAACTCTAAAAGTTAGCGAAATGTGAAATATGATCAATTATCGAGTCAGCAACAAACATGAGAGTGTATCTTCTACAAAAAAAATCGTGCTGATACCACAGCAAAACTTGACGATATTGACAATTTTGCACCATTTGGGTAATTCAAAAAACCAACCATGTCTTTCTTTAGCTGACGTATCAATTAATTGATTTAATTTAGCAGAATGGAACTCTGTCAATTTACTAGCAAAGGCATGCTAACAAGATCTAGAGATTGAATCTATGATCATATTATCATAGCCCGCAAATCAGGTAACATAAACTAGTTACTAAATCAAATGAACATAAACTAGTTACTAAATCAAACGGAGTAGGGCCTGACCGCAAGAATAGAAGCTGCACGAGACTCTGCAGAATATGCATCAATGAACTCTAGCCGTTTGTATATCAGTTCAAGCTTCTGTGCAATTCCATCATTGTCATTTACTAGACTTGGGTCCTTCTTTGCTTCAGCATCTAGCTCAGCGTCTCTCTGAAGTTATCATAACATGTCATCCCGAATCGGTAAAGAGACATGACACATGTTAGTCACATATTTTTCGACAAGCACTACACACATACAAAACTTCAAATACGGAACACATAGTGAACAAAACCATATTAACATAGCAACACTCTGTAATAATAAATCAACCTGTAGTTTTAATAAACGCGCTTCTTCTTCCAAAAGCTTTGCTCTCTCAACATCAGCATTAAGGACGCATTGTAAAGCTGATGTATCATCACCAACGACCTCTTGCTCCACATGCAATATCTGACAGTTTTTAGGAATACCTTCGATAGCATGCATAGCCATATACCTTAGGAAAGTTGTTTTCCCTGTACCATTCCTGCCAACAAGACCTGTAAAACATGTAGCATGTCATGATGCCATCCAGAAATATATCAATCCTAACCAACCAGAGAGAGATGCCTTTAATAGTTGCTTATAAATATCACCAATACACACATATAGATTCACGAAAGGCAGACATACAAGAAAAACAATTGAAAGAAGCACTTGATACGACCAAAATAGAACAGAAATGAATAAGATATTCTTCATTGAGAACCAAGATGTTAAGATATGGATGTTATGAACTGTTCAACTTTCGGCAGTAATCAATCTCAGGACATTATGATTTAGGTCGTCATACTTTGGTGATAAAAAGATCAAAAAATACTACTTTTTATATTTCAAATATATATTATACTCTCTTTATTCATACAAGGCCTTCAGTTTGGTTAACTACTTAACTTAGAGTGCCAAACCAAAACCGAAATATATAATATGGATTGTTGTATTCTCTGAACCAAAAACACAAAGATATAAATTAAACAAAGCAGGTATTAAACAACCATCCAATGTACATAATAAAGAATCATGTCAGAGAGCAGCGGTTAGCGTGGACATAGCCACCAACAAAGCGAGCAGATGCTCACAGTGTAAATATATTGCTGCCATAGATCAAGGGCAATCCTCAATTGAGAATCAGACTCACCATAATGTCGTCCAAAAGAAAGTGTTACGGTACAATCGACAATAAGTTCACGCCCACCAACAGACACATTAAAGTTCTCCATATGAATATCCCTAACTGTAGTTCCTTCAGCACTATTGTCATGATTTACGGATACAACAGGCATTCCAGCCTTCGCTGCTTCCATTTCTGCTACATGCATCTGGTATTGCACCTGGCAAATCAAGAAATATACATGAGAACACAAGAATAAAACTAAGTGCACTCATTGAATCAAGACAATGCTAACAAATTATGGTACTAGCATTTGTGAGAATTTAATCTTATAAGAACTTAAACTGACAGGCACTTCACACATGCATCGAAAACTAAATGATACAAAGACATACAACCACATATATGAACGGAACTTACCTCTCGTTGACGCTCATCCTTCCTCTTCCTCCTTTCAAGCTTGATTTTGTCACGTTCAGTTAGCAGAGGACCGTCAACTGGCTCAGGCTTCTTTTTTGGAACTTTTACTTCCTCCATTCCCTCATTCATTCTGAATGGTGTAGCAAGACTTCTAACAGCAGGCTTTTCTTTTATTAAACCATGCTTATCAAATTTCTCAGATAGCCTACCACAAACCTACAATATTGTTCAAGGAGCAATGAATGGAAAATATAGCCTATTATCCAATTTGAAATTATAGATATCTATATACATATATACATACATATATATAGGAGCAGGGTAACTGTAAAAATGGTTAAATTCCTAACAAAGGTAGAAAGGACTCTAGTACTGATACGTATCATTATATGCATCATGACAAAATGTCCATCACAAAAATTTGTACATCATAAAACGTATCAGGACCAGAGTGAATCATACTCCAACACGTCATGATGAACAATATTTCATGACGCTCATTTTCTCATGATTCACAAAAATTGACACGTTTAAGCACTAGAATAGTAGAATCCTTCCTGTCCTTTTAACGAATTTGAGCCTTTCTAATTAAGCATCCCTCTCTCTTTATACATACATATTGTTCTCTCACTCAATGTCATTCTGCATTCTTTAAGCAAACAAACAATATTGCACCATTTCTATGCACAAGTATATCATTCCAAACTCGATATACACATTTTCGATTTTTTCGCCAATTAAATTATTTGCTTATCAAACTATAACCACTTTCATTTAGTACTATTTCATCTTTCACCTTATCAAGGCATCATCATTCATCAATGATTAAATTTACACAAACTTGAAATTGGCAGAAATAGCATAATAAGTTAAACACAACATAATTAGAGAAATAATTCATACAAGTTGACATTCAGAGAAATCAGAAACGCATCCAGAATCAACGAGAAGTTCACCGATAGCATCGAAAGCACCTTCACCGTCAAATCCGAAATCAAAATCTTCATCAGCAAGAACGTTAATTATGTAATCGATGATCGGTTGGTCAAGATCTTGTGCTTTTTGACCTAATACTTCGTGAACGACGTTACTAGCTACTTCCGTCATTTTGTTAACGGAATTTATTTAGTACGGTGCCCGGAACTGAAATTATTCCGGCTGAGATTGATAATAAAATCTTAAAACCCTTTGGATTTAGCAGAAGCAGAGGCACACTGTTTTCACTTTACTGGGCCGTTTGATACCATTTGAGAAGTTTCGGCCCGTTATTTGAGTCCGAAGTCCGAACCACTGGCCCAGGTGTTTGTGCATTACAAAGTCATTGACTATTTGACCGTTTTTGAAGACCGAAGTTGTACACATTTTCAAATTTGGTCAAGCTATATCTTTCTTACTTCCTTACGACACACACATGATTACGTTGTTGAATCTTTGATAGCTAGTTGTATCCGAATATAACTAACGCAATTTACTGCTCGGTACTATGCG
Organism: Gnaphalium uliginosum; assembly: GCA_963930675.1. Taxonomy (NCBI): domain Eukaryota; kingdom Viridiplantae; phylum Streptophyta; class Magnoliopsida; order Asterales; family Asteraceae; genus Gnaphalium; species Gnaphalium uliginosum. The sequence continues at coordinate 10,430,526 of OZ005680.1, forward strand.
ATTAATTATTCAAGTTCATGTTAAGATAAACTTAAAGAATAAATATGAATTAGTGAGTTTGGCGGTAAAATTTGCGAAAAAATATGCATTCATAAATTTTTAATGATTTAAGATGAAGTAATAAAGTACCACATATATGGTAAATTGGTAACTAAACGAGGTTCTGAGTTTAACTTTAGAAATATAGTTTTTGTAGAATGAAAATGTGACATCTTATTTATACGTGGGTCATGATTAAACTAAACTTATGCAATTTGTTCGTTTAGCCTTATTATTATGTCTATAATTCATATGATAATTTATTGTTAAGAGTGTGTTTGACAAAACTATATGATAATTGAAATTTAAACTTTATAGTTGGAGCTTATAATTAGAGCTTATATTTGAAATTGAAAGTTAGAACTTATATTTTATTTGAAAATATTTGTTAAAGTAGATGTAGTTTGAGCATATAATATAAATAAATATCATATAAATTGATATAAATTGATATAAAAGGATAAAAATATATATATAACTCGTATAAAATATATTTAATAAGGAGTATTTATGTAATTTAATATTTCATAAGCTCTAAGATTTTTAAAAGCCAATTTGATTAGCTCATTTGTTTAAGATCTTATCTTTTAAAGAGCTCTTATATTTTTGTTTGACAAAAAACATTATTAGCTTGAGTTTATGATAAACATAAGCTCAAACTCATATAAACTCCAATAAGCTAATATGTCAAATAAACCTTAAGTTCATACGTGTCTCTATGGTTTGCAAATGACATAAAAAACTTATAATATTTGATAAAATTAGACAAAGTGTATGATTCACTTTAGAAAATAAATAAATAATACATATTAAATATACGACAACAAAATAAACTCAAAGGACTTAGGTTCAAGATTTAAAGTTCAAGGTTCAAGGTTTAAAATACATACAACTTCAATTCCAGAGTCCTCGTCGACTTTATTGACAAATTGATACTATATTATTTTATTAAAAACTTCCTTCTTTATCAGCAAAGCAAAAAACAATATAAAAAGGAGAAAATAAATGCATTCGCTTAGCTTCCGGTTCAGAAGTCTACTTAGTTTCACACAAAGTTAATGACGTGAGTTGCTTAACACAGTCAACACGTAAACAATCTGAAGAATGCCGTTAGTAACTCGTGTAAATTGATAGTTGTTTTGGGTCAAAAATATCACGGGTTCCAATCCTGTCATCCCTACCTATTATTTTACTACATTATTTGTTGGATGGTGATTGCAAAATTTATAATTGGTTGCACGACGTGTGACATGGAGGGTTCAAGGGTCAAGAGTTCAGGGTCCATTTTCAAACGGTACACTAAATTATATACATTAAATTAAGTATTTGATTTTTTCTGGCTTAGACCACTCTCAATAGTGAGCACAACACTTCAGTTTTTTGTGGACCCCACATTTACCAATATACTTTTATTTCTATACACTAAACAATTAAAATAAAAAAGTGACACCCGTCGATTTTTCGATGCCCACCAAACCGACACCAAAGTGACGCCATGGTGCCAACAGCTTCACTAAACTGATGGTGAAATCGATGGTCACTCCATCGAAGTGACCGTTGTCAGAGGTCTTATATCACTATTAACAATTACTTATGGAAAAATTGCGAAAACGATAACATATAGATATCGTATAGATATTATTATAACTTGACCCGATATTTGTGTTTTTTGAAGAGCAGAGAAAGCGAAAGTGTAGCATATATATTTTATTATTATAACTTAAAAAGTGTAATTGGTATTCGTTAAAAACACACTATTGATTAGATATTATATATTTCTTTATACTATACATCTAACGAAGAAAATCATTATAATCTGATGACTTGAAACTTGGACTTTGAACCTTGAACCTTTTACCTCATTTATCCACATATTTATCACCATCGCCGTCACCGTGATCAACACCATCATACATATCTGAATACAAAAAGTTTAGTATTAGCCGACAGGTGGCATTATAACTCATGCTTGAAAAGTTAATTACCTACCTTTTTTATTAATATAATAAAATTAACAAGCATTTTTTACACTAATAAAAATATTATTGGATGATTTATTAAACCATTTTTAATGCATTTAACTTTCAAAATTTATGTTTATGTATTTTGTAAAACCTTTTGATAATGTGTCAACTTTTATGGATGTTACATGTTACTTTAAAAGTATCACACATCAGCAAAATACATAAAGATGATTCTTGAAAATTTAATGCATTAAAAATAATAAACGTAAATTGTGTACACACAATATACATTAAGAACGATTTAGATGCATTCTCAGATACTTATCATCATTATAGAATACGATAATATTATTCTTACCATGATATACTTAAGAATATGATATATATATACAAGGGTTAATAGACAAATATGTTACTGTACTTTGCTAAAATGTTCAAATATGTTACTGTACTATTAATTTGTTCAATTGGATTACTAAACTATTTTCATATCCAAATTAGACTTTTTTTGCATTGTAATATTTATAAGTTAAGTAACTTACTTGAATTCAAAAGTTAAGTAACTTACTTGAATTCAAAAGTTAAGTATAATGATATTAGTGTTAATATTTATAAGTTAAGTAACCTACGTATCATGTTTTATTAAGTTTGGTAATTCAATCGAACAAATTAATAGTCCAGTAACTTAATTGAACATTTTTCACAAAGTAGAGTAACTTATTTGTCTATTAACCCTATATACAATGTAACTACTTAACAATCATCTTATAGGTAACTTTATTTATTTCTTACGTAATACACATATAGTTAAGCATATCAATCAATAAGTTTGTTAATAGAAACTCATAATTTGCTAAGAAAGAATATCAGTAAGTACCCCTTGCTCTCAAAAGAAAAAAAAAATCAAACATGATTGAACGCCTTTTTATGTTCATACTCGCTAGTCGGTAATACTATCTCTCAGATATATTGAATGCGAATCTTTACGTTGGATTATTAATCTTTAAATTATACCATTATTGGACTCCAAATGAATTTTAATGACACCTATAATCTCGTATCAATAGGTAGTTATTTAATGTTTATTATATAATTTAATAGCATAATCGAATAAATATTTTGACCCCTCCAAAAGAATTGTTTGAGCTCCGTCCTATGTATCTAAGGTGATTCACCAGAAAATGGTCAAGGGTTCAAGGACCATGGTCATATGGCTCGAGCTAATTTTATTGCTTCCGTTGGTTCGTCCCGGGGTTGGGTTAGGGGAACCTCCTACTTATCATTCACTTTGACCCATGCAACAATGATATAATTAGACCTATGTTCATGTCTATATTAATTTTTAGGAGATATCAATTGTGATGTGAATAGTGCCGTTGACCAATCACCTTCATAATAAAATTAAATATTTTACACTTTTAGTCTTTCAACTTTAGTCTTTATATGCAAACAGTCATTTATTTATAACTAACTGCACAATTTCATTCGTACAGTTAACCGCACATTATATTTTCCCTAGTTTTTAAGTGTATAATCATTTTCCATATAACAATTCCCTAATCAGCTCCCTATCAATAAGATAAAGACATGTATGTATGTGTATATGTGTGTTCATTTTTTCAATCTAAATAGAAATTTATCTACCATGGCTGATTCTGATTATAAAGTCGCTAAATTCCTTCAAACCTTTCCAAACTATCGAGTTCACAGAAAACCTGAATATAAAGATGAATTGTGGGTTTTCGAAAGCCAAGATGAAGGAGTAGAATCTCAAAGTAATGATCCTGGCACTTCTCAAATGATCTACAAAAAGATAAAATCTGCTTTATCTAAGATATTAGTAGATCGTGGAGAACGATTAGTTCAGTTCTGGGCCCCTGTAATACTCGGCGGCAGACGGCTACTTTCAACTTCTGGTCAACCTTTTGCAGTCACCCATCCTTATGCCCAACTCTCCAGTTACAGGCTACGTTCTAAGGATTATAAGTATAATATCGATGAGTATTATACCAAGCCATTAGACATCAATACACATGATCAGGATGAGGAGGATGAGGACCCTAACCATATGATCAAAACTAGTGGTCCACCTGCTACTGCATTCCTAAATCGTCTGCCCCATATAATTAACATCTCCGATAATACGAGGGATACATCGAGTCATTTTTCTTTGGAGTTAGAACTGGTGGATTCTGTTATGATCCCTATTCGTTGTCCTTTACAAAGCTCTTCGTCTTGTATTGGTATTCTCGAGTATTCTACAAGTTGCGCTTATAATAGGGAAACTACACAAAGCGTGAGTAGAGCACTAGAGGTATGTACATATTACGAGTTTCTACTACTTTTCTTATATCCACTTCTAGCTCCAACACTCAGAGCGGAACTTGAGCACATTCGTGGGGAGGACCAAAATAATCAACGCTTAAAGCATTTCGATGCAAGTTTTTAAAAGCAATTATTATTGAAAAACTCTTTTCCAAAAGCTTTTCATCATTGTAATACAAGACTTTTTAATGGAATTGAGGTGTTCAAAACTTTACTGCATAAGAGCAAAACTTTGTTCAGTATATATTTTTACCACAAACAATACCATTGAATGGCCTAATATATAAAATCCAGTAAATATATATAAATAGAATGATGAATCAAATTAAACAAAACAAAAATTAAACTTGACTTTTAGGCGACCTTCACTATTGTTATATTTTACTAAATACATATTAAAAATATGTAACAAATTGGATTGAAAATACAAATTTTGATAATAATTTATTTTAAATTCCAAGAATTGGATTTCGATGGATGAGCCGTATAAATGATTTAGTGGACAACATCTAGCTAGAAGAATTAATATGGCGCCACTTTTGTCAGCTTCAACGTATTCTGGGAGAGCCAAAACCTTTAAATGACAAGTTTACCCTTTATTTGTTAATAATATTACATCGATGGCACAAAATCTTGGGGTGGCCACCACCCTCCCCTGCCCTTTAAGAGTTCCGCCCTTGTCAACACTAATTGTTTACATCCCAATCCCAATTAGTTTCTGCTCGTAAATTGGTGTAAACCACGAGAACCATTTATTTAATTCACTCATTACTGTATATTGACATTCAATCAAGTCATTTGCTACTTCTCACTGCAGGAAGCGGGTCTGAGTATGTTTCATGTACATGAACGTATACCGTATAAGGTAAACATTATTAAAAGAGCAACAATTACTCAAATTTTCCAATAACTAGTTGTATAATATACAATTAAGCAACCATCTTAAGCACTATTAAACATTGGATGTTTGTTAATACGTTATACTTTATCTTAAGCACTATTAAACATGAATGTTTGTTAATACGTTATACTTTTGAAAACAGACTGTACGCGGTCTTAAACCTGCAAGGGATCAGATTGAAGAGGCATTAATGAGCATTCATGTATCACATAAAATACAATTTTCTCAAGTTTGGATAGCTTATGAAGAAGAGAATCATGTGCCAATTTCACCTTCTTTGGGATACACTCGAAAGAAGCATTTGTTAGCTCTCAAATTGATTGCTTATTGTGATATGTTTTCAAAACGTCTTAGGGAATATTATAACTTGTGTGATATGGTTCCTTTGGACACGGGGGAGTCGCTTGTTGAGAAGACACTTCAAGATTATGAACCACGCTTCTTTAAAACATATGATCACCTAAATAAAAATCAAGAAATGGCGTTAGCCGAAGATGATGTAGCTGAAATTAATGGTATTGTAATGTGCTTGAGGAGTATCGACACTGGTAACATTTGTTATGGGTTTGAATTCGTTTGGCTCAATAATCCAAACTATGTTATATCGTTAGAGGACCTACTCTTAACGCTAAAAAAGTGTCTACCAACTTTCAAGTTTGCTTCAGGTGCAGAACTTGTTGATGAGTCACATGTTATAGATATTGAGAATTCTACAGAGAGTGAAATTAAAAGATTCAAGATTTTCAAAGGACAACGGGTATCATCAACCCAAGAAGCACCGGAAGGACATATAGTAGTTGTGGATGAAATTGCACCTTTGGAGGTGAAATGCAAGACTGCTCCAATTCTATTACCTCGAGAGCACATTGAACTACAATTCGGATATACCATGGAAGTAGCTGCCAAAAATCTTAATGGTAATGAAAATCTATTTGCTAAATTTTACTTTTATGCATAGTAAAAATAATAATTCAATGGGATGGAATTGAACCCTTTGGATGACTATCTCCACATTTGATTATAGGTAGCGAAATGGGCGGGCGGGTGGGTTCGGTTAACCAGGTGAAAATGGGTTTGGGTCATAACAGGTTCAGGTGATATCGGGCCATTAAACCTATATGTTAATAATAAAAAAAATATAATACTAGTAAATACATAGGTTTAATCTGGAAATAGTAAATCTGAGAAAATTTATTTAGTCTGGAAATACTATAGAGGTGTAATCTGGAAATAGCAAAAAGACTTTGAAAACCTATTGTCCCTACCGTCCCTCCATCTATATTTTTTCTGTTGCTGTATTTGAAACAAGTTATTTTACTTTAATGGCTTGTCTTAAAATTGCCCATTTGGATCCATAAAAATTTTAAATTTCACCCGTTTTAACCGGTTCCTATAATTATTGCCGCCCAAAACAGCCCAAAATCCAAAAAGAAATGCCCAAATTCGCCGAGTGTGGAGCTTATGGGCAGTACTACATCTCACTAACAAATGTCACTTGTACTGCACTTTCATATATGAAAATCTGAGAAATTTTATTGTTCTGAAGCATTGGAAGAAGAAAAAAAACCAGTGGTTGTGGACGGCATAGCATCTTTGGAGGTGAAATGCAAGACAACTCCAATCGATATACCACGAGAGAAGATTGAACAACAGTTTGGACATACCATGAAAGAAGCTGCTAAAAACCTTGAAGGTAATGAAATTCTATTAACTCTAAACTTTACTTTTAATTACATAAGAATAGTTCCGCTGTGATGGAGTTGAACCCTTGGGAATAATACTCAACATCAGGATTAACAAATGTCTGTTCTTTCTACTGCACCTTCATAAACGAAAAATCTGAGAAATTTTATTTTCTTACTTTGTGTTATAGTATCTCTATCCACATTGAAACGCAAGTGCAAGGAACATGAAATCTACGAGTGGCTCGGACCATCAAAGCAAGGGAAGAGAAAGGTAAATAAATCCCGTAATAAAAGTGACACAAATGAAGAGAATTGTGGAGCAATTCTGGTTCCCTCGGCCTTGGAAAGAAATGAAAAAACACTTACCATAAAAGCAGAGTATGCAGATGATATGCTAAAATTTGATATCCATATGTCGGAAGCAACATTTGTTTTCATTGAAAGGGAAATTGGTAACAGGTTCAAGTTGACTCCTGGGACTTATAAGCTCAAGTATTGTGATGAAGATAGTGACCGGATATTATTGACTTCTGAACAAGACATGACTTATTGTATCAGAAATTCAAAAAAATTTGGCCGAAATGTAGTTCGACTGTGCGTGCTACCATATGCATAACCAATGTATGTTTCCAACCGTTTCCTATGAAGTATGTATGTAACATTTTTATATCGACAATTTTACACATTCTTGCAAATCTGCATCACAAACAATGAGAACCCATTAATGATCATCATCGAGATACTTTATATCGAATGTACCCACATCCAACTTCAGCCTCTTTGCAACTTCTTCTTTCAACGTGATGAAACCTAATTTTATCTTCTCTGTAACTTGACTTTATCGTTATTGTTTTTATATCCGTCCTGGCTGTGAAAGGTTGTACCTTTGGAGTAATTTGATGTACCTTTTCAAGAGGCTTGGTGACAGGACAAAGATTTGTTATCAGAGGTAGAAGATTTGGTGACAGGACAAACATTGCATTCAATTCAACATCTTTCACTTAAAACCTCGTACTCAAATCAAGCACAAGAGGCCCTTATTGAAAACAAAGTGGTATCAGAGGATCAAAATGTCAATCATGATGAATTCATTTTAATTTCATCGTCTTAATAAAGATAACTATGGATGTTGGTGCATTCGGATGAAAGTGTTACTCGGCACCCATGATGCATGGGAGATTGTTGCAAAGGCTACGAAGAGCTTGAAGAAGACAAGTTAAATGCCGTCTAAAGTGGTGAATTATATAAGCTAAAAAAGAAGGATCAAAATGCTCGCATTCTCATTCATCGAGGTCTTGATGATGCAATATTATTTTAGAAGTTGCAAATGCAACTATTAAAAAGGAGGCATGGGAGATCCTTCGATATATATTCAAAGAAATTGATAAGGTGAAGAAGCTACGTCTTCAAACTCTTAGAAGAGAGTTTGAAAAATTGCATATGGAAGACTCTAAAATCATCTCGGATAATTTCACTCGTGTCTTAACAATCTCAAATGAGATAAAGATAAGTGACATAAGGATGACAGATTTTATTTTTTCACTTTTTGACACTAATCTTTGATTATATTGGTGTGTCCATAGAGAAGTCAAAAGATATGATATTGACTCTGACCATTGATCAACTCATATTTTCTTTACAAGCCTATAGAAAGAAGCTAAAGAACAGATGAGAGAAGGAAATAGTTTTGTACACAAAAAAAAAAAAAAAAAAGCAACGATGTAGACGTGGTGGTTCTCAAGGACGAGGATGTGAAAAAAGATAAAAACCAACTTTATTTATTCTGGAAGAGGTTGTGGGAGAGGTTTTGTACTTCAAAGGGGAGAGATAAGTCCTGATTAAGTACAATGATACAATTGTCAAAAATATAGTCATTATTCCACCGAATGTAGAAATTCAAAATGAGCACGGTAAGAGAAGGCTAATCTTGTTGACTTTTAAATTGATGTGGAGCTTACGGTACTAATGGAAAGTATCGAATAACTAGATGAGATGAGTACACGATGGTATCTAGATTCTACTGCAAATAATCATACGACGGGAATGAAAGTTTCTTCATGGATATGAAGCAAGTTAGACGAATCGTCCGTTTTGGAAATAAATCAAAACCAATGGTGAAAGAGAAATGTAAAATACAAATCCTTGCTAAAGATGAAAGTCACCAATGTTTAACTGAATTTAACAAGTACGGTACCGTTAACTGATAGTTTTTCCGGCTGAGATTGAATCGAAAAATCTTAAAACCCTTTTAAAGAAGCTGATGCACAATGTGTTTAAATTGGTAGGCCGTTTGATATTTTTTGAGTGTATGTTTCAGCCAATTATTCGAGTCCAAACCATGCTGGCCAGATGTTTGGGCAAGAATGGAATTAACTTTGATATCACTGTCATCGACTAATTGATCAATCAAATCAATTTCTATGCAACGATTCGGCCCAATCAATTTATCCATTGAGTATCTTATCTTATCAATTTAGGATAATGAGAAACAACGGAGAAGGGAAAGGATAATTTCTAAAAAAGGAAATGGTTCATAGAGGGGAGGTCGAACTAGGTATATAGAATTGAATGGCTATAAGTTAACTCTTGTCAAGGGTTAGACGCATTCTTATCAAATCCGATTGGTGAAGGAAGAGTTGGTTTACATTGTGGAAGAAAGACATGTATATGTGATATTAGATATTGACTAGTTATATACGAGCTAAAGATATATCTAATTTGCCCTACTAATAGAATGTGAATGTAGATGGTGATTCTATAGAAGTCCTTCTGTCTCATCTGTGACTGTGAGTTCAATGAATAAACGGATGAAGTCAATAAAAAAATCGAAGAATTCAAAGAGGGGTTCGGGACAAAGAAACGGAAAAACTAAAGTTGTATGGATTCAGAAATACTTTCTCGATAGAAACTAAAAATGAGATATCAAAGTAGTTTTGATGATTCAAAAATGTTATTACTTGAATTCGAAGTTCATAATTACTTCGACTGGATAAATCGTAGCAATGCAATAATTAAGTCATAGTTCATTGGTTGAATGTATCATTAACCATTTTTTTTTTGGTACGAGGAACTTATCATGAATCCACTGATTTCTGCCGCTTCCGTTATTGCTGCTGGATTGGCTGTAGGGCTTGCTTCTATTGGACCTGGAGTTGGTCAAGGTACTGCTGCGGGTCAAGCTGTAGAAGGTATCGCGAGACAGCCCGAGGCGGAGGGAAAAATACGAGGTACTTTATTGCTTAGTCTAGCTTTTATGGAAGCTTTAACAATTTATGGCCTGGTTGTAGCATTAGCACTTTTATTTGCTAATCCTTTTGTTTAATATTATATTTTAATTTTATTTATTTATATTAGAAATATCAAAAATTAGAAATATGAAAAATCAAAATTTTTCATATTTTATTGCCTTGGACTTGTGCTTTGCTTTTTCGAATTATATAAAGATTTCATTCCTAGAATTACTTATTCGTTGAGAAAATAACCCACGGGAAGGGCTGATTTGCGGATGAGGAATTAGCATACCAACTCGCTTTCATCCTTCCCGTTCGTGTTCGTAGGCCTTTTTTTTTTTTAGAAGGGTTGCAAGCAAGGAGGTAATTCATTATTTCTAAATCGAATCAAAAATATATTCGATTTAGAAAGTAGGAAACTAGAAATATATATATATATAAAATATTAAAATAGAATATAAAAAGAAGGCAAAGTAATACAAAAAGAACTCTGTTCGATTTTTTAGTCTATCTATACGAGGAGATCATATGAAAAATGTAACCGATTCTTTCGTTTCTTTGGGCCACTGGCCGTCCGCCGGGAGTCTCGGGTTTAATACTTGTTCAAATTGTAAAGTTCAAGGTTCAAGGATCAAGGTTAACAACTTAATATACATACAATATCAATTCGTGAGTCCTCGTGGACTTTATTGACAAGGGTGTATCTTTTAATGGAAACTTCGTATATAATCTTTCATGTCTTACTTGCATAATTTTTCTATAACTTAATCTTTAAATATAATATAACTTCAAATCATATAAAAATTCTTAATCTTTATATATAACATAAAAATCATATACATAACTAATTTTTTGATCCTAAAGGACTTATCCGAAGACATTTTTATTTGCCTTTAGCAAATGAAAGCACAAACCTAAAAGGTATAAATCATATTCTTTACAAGACATTAGATATTGATTAGATATACGAGTAATATATTAAATTAAAATATATTTAAAAGAAGAAAATCATCCAAGTATAATTTGAGGAAGCATAGAGGAAATTGTGATAAATATAATTTCATTTATGGCCGAGGACACATCTCCTCGGAATATAATTTCATGATAAATATTGTGATCATGGTTGTTAAACTCTTACGATTTATGAGTGTACTTGAGAGAAAAATTCAAAAACGAGACGACTCAACTCCAACTCTTCTGAGTCTTGTGGGACTCTTACGAGTCATAAAATCAAAAAAACTTTTAGTGTAATATAATATAAAAATAAAAATGAAATAATTATAATCTATTTAATTTAAATCAAAGAAACTTTTGAGTTATTTACAATTTGCCACCGCATTGACTTTTAAGTTGATCAGAATGTGTGGCTAGGAATAACTTTCATCATTCTCCCATTTTTTTATTTCCCTCTTGATCCTCACCCTATATATATATATATATATATATATATATATATATATATATATATATATATATATATATATATATTTATTTATTTATTTATGTATAGTCAAAGGTTCAAATAAGAACCACAAAAAGATACAGAACTGTGAGAACTTTTAAATTATAAGAATTTTAACATGTTTAATGATTCAATCATATGTGAACATTGACGTCGATTAATGTTAAAAGCAAAATAATTTGAAAAAAATATCAAAATAACCTTTAAAATCAAATTTATATTTTTCGTTCACATGTGTACATTTGATATGTGCACATATGAACACTTCATGTATTTTATAGTTTAACATGTATTTTGTTGTTTTTAACGTTTGTTTGTTAATAATATGAACATTAAATAACATTTCTGTGTATTTTGTTGCGTTTATATGTATAAAAACAATGTAATTTAAAAGTTCTCGCAGTTCTGTACTTTTTATGGTTATCATTTGAACCTAACCTTATATATATATATATATATAACAAGTCGAGTCGAGTTACGAGTTTAAAATTAAAATTTTAAGTTACAGGTCAAGTCACGAGTGAGATTTTAATTATTATCATAGTCAGTTTAGAATTTGTATTTGTTAAAGAAAAACTACATTTCTTAATTGTATAATTCTAGTTATAGACTTTTCCTTATATACTTTGTACATATTTAATACAGTTTTTACATTTATTTTTGACTATATAACAATCATTATATAACTCTTAGAAAAAAAAGTAGGGAAAATGTTGTTTTGTGTTGTTATCATTCAAGGTTCAAGGCTCAGGGCTCAAGGCTCAAGCTCAAAATTGGGAAGGACTTTTAAGTCGGCAGAGTTACTAATACTTTAAAAAACAGAAGCACGTAATAGTGAAGGGAGTGGGTGATGTGACACAATATGGTCAAAAACCATATTGATATAGCCACTCCCCCTCAAAATAGTTGTCAAATTTATTTATTCAATATAGTGACTACCATATTGAGTGGTAGCTTTTTTTATTATATTTTGTGTGTGTAATTATTTATAAAGGTAAATGTGGGTCCGGTTTTCAATTTGATAATTACGGGTGAAAATTAGTTTCAGTATGGTTTTAATATGAAAATAACGTGACACTCATCCGTCTGACTTTTTCTCAGAGCTGTCAAATTGGATTGTTCATTTGTTGAACGGGAAAGTAAACTAAACTGAGAGCGATCTGACCATGGCTGATTCTGGTTCTAATTTCGTTGATGTACCTGAATTCCTTAAAGCCTTTCCAACCTATCATCTTCACAGGAAACCTGGATCTTATGAGAAATTATTGGTTTTTTGTGGCCAAGATCAAGGAGGAGGCTCTCAAAATAATTCATCTTCAGGTACCCCGGCCTCTGTCTGTATAAATTTGTTTAATTACTGTTATTCAAACGCAGCTGATTGTCAGACTACTGGGACGATTCAAGACAAAATAATATCTGCTTTATTATCTATGACTATTAGTTTGTCACCATTTTATTTCGATGAATTATTTCTTCAGTTCTGGGCTCCTGTAGAAATTGGTGGAAGACAGCTACTTTCAACTTCTGGTCAACCATTTGCAGTCAACGAAACTTCTAATCGTATCCTCAAATATAGGCAACGGTCTATAGAGTATAAGTATGATATAGATGTGAATTATAAACAGGATGGAGAGAAGAATGAGCACTCTAACCTTATGATCATAACTGGTGGTCCACCTGCCACTGCATTCATCAATCGTTTGCCTCATAAAGTTGACATTTCTAAGGATACAAGGGGTACACTGACTCGATATGTTTTCGAGTCACAACTAGTGAATTCTATTATGCTCCCTATTTGTTGTCCTTCTCAAAGCTCTTCTTCTTGTATTGGTGTTATCGAATATTCTACAGGTATATATCATGAATATCGAGCAGTTGATGATTTAGATCGGATAAATGGAGCACTAAAGGTATATATCATGAATTTCAACTATTTCTCTTAAATCCACCTCAAACTTAAAACCAATTGCTTGTTGCCCAGGAATGTAATTGAACACAGATTATATAAAGAATCACTCTTTATTAATTAAGAACAAAGGTTTATAATCACTGTATTTTTGTGTTACACTTTATGTTAATCTGATATATATATATATATATATATATATATATATATATATATATATATATATATAACGAACAGGTGCCATCCAACCATCACAATGGTTCGGTTGGCAAGGTCACACCCTTTGGTTGTTAACTGCCACCTTTTCTTTTTCTGTTGTGTCTCTTCCTGCGGCCCTATGCAGAAACAAACCGGGCTTTGGCCCGTTTGACATTACAGTCCAACTATTATCTTCATGACTTCCTTCTTTCTTCATAAGTCTTAAGTTCCCGATAATCTCCTCCAACTTTACGGTCTTAAAATCAACAATCATTTCAATGGTTGCTACTACTGGTACAAATTTATCTGGTACTGCATTAAGTACTTTCCGTACTTTTGTTTGCTCGTCAAACGTTAATCCACATGTAGCACCCTTTGTAATAATACTCATCAACTTCCCGGCAAATGAATCTATTGATTCATCTTCTTTCGTTACAAGTCTTTCAAATTCTGATTTAAGTTGTTGCGAGTGTGCCTGCTGCTGTCCCAATAAATCTGGACTTTAGAGAGTCCCAAATTTCTTTAGCTGTTTCACATCTCGCAACTTGCATTTGCAAATCTTCTGATAACCCTTGAAATAGGTATGCTGATGCAGAACTATCTTTTTTTCATCAATCTTCTTTGATGTACTTGTTCCTTCTACTAAATCCCATACTCCATTTGCCACTAATATCTTCTTCATCCTTAATGCCCATAATGTATAGTTCGTATTGTTTAGAACTAGGCATTGATATGATGATAATGGTGTGGCGACTTCTCTATAAACAATTTTTTCGTTTTTATCTCCCGTCATATTCTTTTAATTTGGTCTAACCACAATAATTCTCAAACAATTCTAACGTTTTCCTAACGCGAATCGTAACGGGCAAATTTTAATTTTTAATCTATTCTTCTAATAGAAAAAAAATAAAATTAAAGGAAAAAACCTTCCCTTGTGTACTGCCCCCTTTTAATCCTTTTAATCCTTTTAAGGAATGCAGCGTCCTTGTGTGTTCTCAGGCCCCAACACAAAAAAACAGAAACAACACAAATTGCTTCCTCTTCCTACTTTCTTTCTTCACCGATCGGTGTTGCAGCCCCCCTTCTTCAATCGATGCCTTCTCGAGTTGGGTAACCACAGTCGGTGGTTTCAATAATCCGATTGTCTTCTCCGGTTTTGTTTATGGCGGCGGCGGCGGTGTCTGTCTTCTTCTCAGGCGACTATACGGCGGCGATTTCTCCTTCGCACGACCGGTATGTCTATTTCTCCCTTTCTCTTTACTTTCTCTGATTCGATCTTCACTCAATCGAATCGTCTCTTTCTTTGTATTCGATTTTTCTGAATCGAACTTTGGGTTTTTCTAACCCTTTCTGAAAAACGATCTAATCCCGATCGGTTCTTCTCTTTCTCCCTTCCTTTTTCTTTGTAACCGAATCACTCTGGCGATTTCTTGTTTGTTATGATCGACTCACTCGATCTTTGTAACAAGTTTTCTGATTGTTGTTTATCACAAACAAACCAATCCTCTAGCCTTCATCTTCCTTGCTCTGATACCAATGTTGCTCAGGAATGTAATTGAACACAAATTATATAAAGAATCATTCTTTATTAATTAAGAACAAAGGTTTATAATCACTGTATTTTTGTGTTACACTTTCTGTTAATCCTATACATATATATACATAACGAACAGGTGCTATCCAACCATCACAATGGTTCGGTTGGTGGTTACTATCGGTTGTATATCTTGCCAAAGGTCACACCCTTTGGTTGTTAACTGGCACCTTTTCTTTTTCTGTTGTGTCTCTTCCTGCGGCCCTATGCAGAAACAAACCGGGCTTTGGCCCGTTTGACATTACAGTCCAACATTGCTTACATCCAATCATTTTCTGCTCTTTTGACTTTCAAGTTTTCATGTTTTAACAAAAATGAAGATGTGATTGAGTAACAAAATCAAGTGACGTATACACCCATGCGATAATTTCACATGAACTAGTATTGACATTTTTAATCAGCTCATTTGCTACTTCTCACTGCAGGAAGCAGGTCTGAGTATATTAGATGTACAAGAACATATACCGTACAAGGTACATGTTTCTAAAAGAACAACATTAGCTCAATTCTTCCATCAAGTAGTTGTACAATTGTATTCTATAGACATTGATAGTAACTATCTTTTTTTAGCTATTTCTCCTAATTATAAGTACCGTTAGATATTGGATTTTAGTTAATACTTCACACTTCTTAAAACAGACTTTACACGGTCTCAAACCTGCCAGGGATCAGATCAGAGACGCAATAGAAATTGTCTGTCAATCAGAGAAACTTATATTTGCTCAAGTTTGGATAGCCTATTATGAGGACGAGAATCAAGTTCCCGTTTTATCTCATTTTGAGTACGCTCGAAAGAAACAAATGTTAGCTCTTAAGATGACTGGTTATTGTAAAAGTTATTATTCGTATAATAAGTATGTTGGCTATTATAATTTATGTGTCATGGTTCCTCTGGACACGGGGGAGTCACTTGTTGAGAAGACACTTCAAGATTATGAATCACGCTTTTATAAAATGTATGATAGACTCAATAAAAATCAGACAATAGGCGTTTATAGTGAAACTACTAAAGCCAATGGTATTATAATATGGTTGAGGAGTATTGACACTGGTGATTTTGGTTATGCGTTTGAATTCTTTTGGAATTCAGACAATGATATCTCCTTGGAAGACCTACTCTTAACGCTGAAGAGGCATTTACCAAGTTTCAAGTTTGCTTCAGGTGCAGAACTTGGTGATGAGTTACATGTTATAGATGTTGAGAATTCTACAGAGAGTGACATTAAAAGATTCAAGATTTTTGAAGGAAAAGGAGAATCATCAATATTGGAAGCATTGGAAGAAGGAAAGAAACCAGCTGTTGTGGAAGACAAAGAATCTTTGAAGGCGAAACACAAGACAGCTCCAATCGAATTACCTCAAGCGAAAATTGAAGAACGATTTGGAAAAACCCAGAAAGACGCTGCCAAAGACCTTAAAGGTAACGATAATATATTGTTTTAAATTTTACTTTATTTTATATAATTCTGATGCGATGGAATTGAACCCTTTGGATAAATATGTCAATATCAGATTCAGAGATGTCTCTTCTACAGCTCGTTCATATACGAAAGATTAATTTTCTTTTTTGATATTGTGTTATAGTATCTCTGTCTACATTAAAACGCAAGTGCAAGGAATATAGTATCTATGAGTGGCCAGGACCACTAAAGCCAGGGAAGAGAAAGGTAAATAATTCCTGTAATAAAAGTGACACAAATGAAGAGGATTGTGGAGCAATTCTAGTTCCCTCGGCCTCGGAAAGAAATGAAAAAACACTGACCATAAAAGCAGAGTTTGCAGATGATATGATCAAATTCGATATCCTTATATCCGAAGCAACATTTGTTTTCATTCAGAGGGAAATTGGTAACAGGTTCGAGTTGACTCCCGGGACTTATAAGCTCAAGTACCGTGATGAAGACAATGACTGGATATTATTAACTTCTGAACAAGACATGAATACTTGTATTAGAAGTTCAACAAAATTAGACCGAACCGTAATTCGACTGCGTGTGATACCATCTGCATGACAAAATATATGTTCCAACCAGTTCCTATGAAATATGTTATAGTTGATCGATGTGTATGTTTTCTCTATTATTTTATGATTGTTCTTACTTCATAGCGACATAGTCGTTTCTATTTATTGACTTAATTTGAAGATTGTTAAAAAAACTATGTTTATGTGCAAATGGTGTAGTAGTGTTTTGATCCTTGATGTTTTCCATTTTTCTTATTTTATAAGATAATTGGCTTATTGTGCCTTTCTTTTCCATATGATAACGCTTCTGGTAAATTAGAAAAACAGCTGAAGTCTTCAAAACTGTGCAGCCAAGTTTTTTCAGATGGCATTTCTTCATGTGAATACATGGTTCAACACGAAATTATAAATAGGGAATAGGTGAAGTTAAAAAACAGATTTACCAATAATACAAGGTTTTTGGTGAAGGCGGATATATGTTTTACCTTAATCTTACCTGAAAATGCTAACACTAACATTCCAAAACTAACATATTTGCTCAAACAATTTTTGATACTTAACACAATTTATTCTCAAATAACTAACATATCAGAAAAAAAAAGGCAAAAAGGAACTTCAAAAGTAGCAGTAAAAATATCACTTGAAATTTTTCTCTGCTGCATGAACTTTCTTTTCTGCAGTTTCATGAGTGGATCTTCTAACAACAGAATGCTTAAAGTTGGAATTGCTGATCAACTGTTTCTGCAAATGATGGTTGCTACAGATAATTAATCTGAACTCTCACACGAGCTCCCAAAATTGGTCAAAAAATCATGAACTAAAAGCCTGATTATATTACACCCTGATGATATCGACAACTCCACACATTCTTGCAGATCTACATCACAAACTACCAGAAACCATTCAAGATCGTCATCAACATACTTCATATCGGATATACCGACATCCAACTTGAGCCTCTTTGCAACTTCTTCTTTCAACGTGACTATACCCAAATTTGCAGCCAAACGAAACCTAATAATATCTTCTCTGTAACCGACCTTTGTTGTTATTGTTTTTATTTCTGTCCTGTCGGTGAAAGGTTGTACCTTTGGAGTAAGTTGTTGTACCTTCTCAAGAGGCTCGGTGAAAGGACAAAGATTTATTAGATCATGTGAGCTTCCAGCATCTTCAAGTAACATTCCTCCAAAGGGTTCTTCAGTTTGTGCACCTGAAAGTGCAATAGATACGGAAAACTCAGCAGCAAGATTCGGTGCTAGGACTTCAAATGGTTAACTTTCTGCTATTCGGACACATTTCTGATTATAAGAAACAGATCAATTGTAATTTAAAAAGGATTAGATTTTAACAAAATGGTTGCCTTGGCAAGACCTGTAAGAATTGGGGCTGCTACTGCTGGCTTCTCTACTTTCAGACGTTTGATTAGCTGGGCCTTTATCGTTTACTTGGACTTGAAGACACATATGGTTTGGACCCAGGTGAATCTTGTCGATTAGTCAGTGAAACATTTGGAGCCGTTGGTCAAGATGGGGAGTCAACACCAGCAGGGAGTGGGGTGGTTGCTAAAGAAGGAATATCAAACGTTTATTCCACACCTTGTACCGATTCAATAGCTCGTTTTAGTTTCGTAAGTGAGCGGTTAACCTTGTTGATTTAACAAGAAGCCCACATGGAGATCCCATGCTGGCTACATATTCATTTCATTGTAGTTGGGGAAAATGCAAAAGCAATAACAATCTCAAAAAGGTTACTCTCAAGACTGACCTTTGGGTTAAGCTCACTGCTTGTCAACACACATATTGCTACAAAATTTAAAATCCATCCATGTATTTCTATTGAAATACAGGTACTAGCCCTCAAACCCGTGTATACACACGGCACGACAAATGCCTATTTAATTTTTATAATTACGTAGATAATTATATATAAATATCTATCATTTTGTACGAAAAAAATAACAGAAGAACAACATAACATGTTAGATTTTGTATATGTTAAGACATTTAATTATAGCTAACGAATTAGATGTTGTATATGTTAAGAATTTTAATTTTGTATATAAATTTCAA
This sequence comes from Gnaphalium uliginosum, assembly GCA_963930675.1. NCBI lineage: Eukaryota > Viridiplantae > Streptophyta > Magnoliopsida > Asterales > Asteraceae > Gnaphalium > Gnaphalium uliginosum. The sequence goes on from OZ005680.1 coordinate 10,449,862, forward strand.
TTTTACTGGTATTCCTAAAAACAAAAAGGTATCATCGACTATTCATGGTCAAACTCGTTACTCCCGAAATTCATATTTTTCCAATCTTACCTTATACTTATAAAGAAGGTGCAAGATATCCTACACAATTAAGGAGTATTAAAATGTTTCATATAATTGGGCTGAATACTTTTGCTTAATTAAACCATTTTAAATTCAAATTGAAAGAAACAACAATATAGTAACTTATATCAACAAAATTAAACTAATACATACAAAGTTGACATTTGGAGAACTCGGAAACGCATCCAGAATCAACAAGAAATTTACCGATAGCATCGAAAGCGCCTTCACTTCAAAAATATTCATCAGCAAGAACGTTGATTATGTAATCAATAATGGGTTGGTCGAGATCTTGTGCTTTTTGACCTAGCATCTCGTGAACGACGTTACAAGCTTTTTCCGTCATTTTGTTTAACGGAATTTAATGCGTAAGGTGACCGGAACTGATATTGATTCCGGCTGAGATTGATAATAAAATCTTGAGTAAATTACATTCCGTCCTGTGGTTTACCTTACGGTCCCCGTCTTCAGGTCGGGTATTGTACGAGTCCAGTCCCTTGACCTGAAAATCTGTATCGCTGCCAGTCCCTACTCTTAACGAGTGTTAAAAAACCCCGTTATCTCACAACACGTGCGACACACGTGAGGGCAAAATTGACTTCTCCTTTCCCCTGCCGTTGAGTAAATTACATTGTCCGTCCCTGTGGTTTCCCCTACCTTTGAGTAAATTACATTGCCCGTCCCTGTGATTTACCCTATGAGTAATTTTGCCCACACGTGCATCGCACGTGTTGTGAGATAACGAGGTTTTTTAACACTCGTTAAGAGTAGGACTGGTAGCGATACAGATTTCCGGGTCAAGGGACTGGACCCGTACAATACCCGATCCGAAAATGGGGTCTATAACATAAGGTAAACTAGAGGTACTAGCAATGTAATTTACTCTAAAATCTTAGAACCCTTCTGATTTACTAGCATAAGCAGATGCACACTGTTTGTTTTCATTTAATGGGCCGTTTGCTACCATTTGAGAAGTTTCGGCCTGTTATATGAGTCCGAACTACTGGCCCAGGTGTTTGGGCAAAAATGGATAGTAACTTTGTGCATCACAAAGTTTTTGACTAATTTGACCATTTTTGAAGACAGAATTTATATACGTTTTCAATGGCCACATGAGGTCAAGCAATAATCTTTGTTTTCAATGGCCAAACTTACGGACTCACTAAATGATGAATGCCCAAGTGTTATGAATGGGGCTCTTGTGTTTCTGAAGGCTCACAGCCGTGTAACTAAAGGGGCTTCGCGGAAAAGGCTGTAACTTGGGCTATGGAGCTCCGTTTCAGGGTCATTAGCTGGCGAATCGAAACTTTGGACGAGGCCCATCTTTAGGTAAATAGCCTTCCAGGCCCAAAAACGACTACTAGAAGAAGTTATGGACTATTTTATGTTTTTATTTTTATTTTGGACTTTTGTTTTGGGCCTTTATGTTTGGCCCGTTATGTTTTTTGGCCCATCTGAATTTTCTGCTTCCCTTTTAGGGTTTGTTGATGATGAAACAGAATTAAGTTTTGAGTTTTCATGAAAACGAATTTTCTCTCAATTTATGTTTTACAATTGAGTTAAATATTGCCTAAATTGCGGCATTCGTTGAATTAACGCGAATTTAGAAGAGATTATATGTTTAATCCATATATCGTTATTTTCACGTTGCATCACAAAACACACTACTTATATGACTTCAACACTCACAAGTCACAACTAATAGAAAATGATGAGCACTTTGTTTGTTTAGCCTTGTTAATTTATTATATTTATAATTTTATTTTACTTTTTAATATGTCTATAATACTTAAGATAATTTATTATCAAGTTCAGATATATTTGGCAAATGACATTTGAATGTTAAAACATTTAATAAAATTAGACAAAGTTTATATTTGTGTATGATTCACTGTAGAAAAAATTAGACAAAGTTTATCTATGACAACAAAATGAGATCAAATTAAGTTTGAAGATTTAAAGTTCAAGGTTTAGATTTCAAGGTTCAAGGTTTAAAATAAAATACAAACAACTTCAATATCGGAGTTCTTGTTTACTATATTGACAAAACAAATTGATACTGTATTATTTTATTAAGGAAAACAAAAGACAATAGGAATGGAGAAAATAAATGCGACTTTACTATATTATTTCTTTGATCGTGACTGCAAATTTTCCAATTGGTGGCACAAAAGGTGACATGGAGGGTTCAAGAGTCAAGAGTTCATGGTCCATGTTTAAGGTATCAAACGGTAAACCAAACTCTGCACAACTAAATTGGTACTCTGTATTTGATTTTGCTTGGCTTATATCAATCGCACTATTAACAATTATTTATGGCCAAATTGCGAAAATCATAACATTATATAGTCGTATTGGATGTGTAAGTCATTGTCTTTCTAAAAAAATCATTTTTCGATATATGAGGTGTTTACGTTTTCTACTCGAATATAACATAAATCTAATTTCTCACATTTAATTAAATAAATATTAATTAATGCTAGACATGTAAGCGAATCAAACGTTTAGCAAACAATTGGCAAAAATGAAGTTTTGTACACACTATAGAGATTGAACTATAGTTAAGTGCATCCCTTACACTAAACTGGTCGTATAAGTTTATACATACATGTACGTGTATATGTTGCATTTATGTGCATAAAAAGTAGAGATAAGTGTTTGATAATGCATCCAACTCGTCTTCAATGTTTATTGTGTGTACCCTACTTATTGTTGATGTGTCAACCGTTGCCACGTAGCATCCATCGAAGTTGACACGTCATCAAAGGTACTACACAGTTTAAAAACGAGTTGGATATATTCTCAAACACTTATCCCAACAAGTAACATCTTTAAGGTTAGGGTTAAGTACTCTAAGATGTACTCTTTTATGGTATGACATTCATAGTATGTGTCGCACCCCCAAATTATGATGCAGCGGAAGTCGGGTCGGGGCGCGACTAATCGGAAATCATTACACAAAGTTACATCGAACGACCACTATATGCGTCGTTTTGAAAACAGTACAAAGATAGTACATTGATAATCAAATTGTTTACATCAACTTCTGAATTCGCGAATAATTGTAGAGATTTTAATACATAACTAATAATACAAAATAGTAATGCAAGGAAATCTCCAAAGTTTGTAAATCATGCGACTCGAGCTATGGTGTCCTGGAGTAGTCCTACTCCTGTTGTGAACCTGAGAATACATACTAAAATGGTCAACAATAATGTTGGTGAGTTCATAGGTTTAGACATCAAAATGTAAATGTGAACCACGAGATTTCATATGAGTTGCACGCATGCAAAATAATGTATACTACTGCCATGAGCTCATAGTCCAAAGCTTAACCGATATGAGTTTGCCTCCTGCAGATGCCTAATCCAGGACATCCGTATGAACAAATAATAATGCGCCCGTTTGACCAGTTAGTGCTACTAACCCGGACGGGGATGGTCAATCCCAAATAGATCTATTCATTAATACTCGCGCTAAGATCCATACTAACGAAACTATGATGTGTAGAGGACTTTTGTGGATTATGAAAGTGAAACTCATGCAATCCGTATATGTGTGTTTCTGTACTCGTGTTCATGAAAATAGTGTATGTATTCTCACCCCAATATTTAAAAACAGTAAAAGAGGGGCTATGAGACTCACCTGAGTCTTGAAAGCGTGCGTTTAAATCAATAAACGTATATCCAAAGATGTAACCTTCTGGCGCCCTAAACGCACAAGGTTATATACGAGTGAATGTCTCAAAAGATCATTCATGCTAGTTGTCCACTCAACTAGTTATGTTCGATGTTGTTTGTTCCATGATTACGTTTAGAAAAACATGTACGGCCCGTTGGTGAAGAGTTTGAAATGATATTAATTCTCAATTAATATTATCCTGATTGTTTTGTGTTTCAAGTTGATAAGGTTAATATGCCTTAGATGTTTCCAAGTTGTCTCTGTAAGTATTTAACTTTGATTATTACGAATAATAAAATAAAGTAGTGAGTTGGTTGATTATTCGGGTTCCAAGTTAATACTGTTGGTTTGGTGTTACATGGTTAATACTGTTGATTAATGTGTCACTAGAGTTTATACTGTCTGGCTAGTGTGACACTAAGGTTAATGCGACACTAAGGCTAATGTCGTTAGTTAATACTGTTGGTCTTTGTGTCGCTAGTTAATACTGTTGGTCTTTGTGTCGCTAGTTAATACTGTTGGTTATAAATGTTGCGACATAGAGGTTAGTGTTGCTAGTTACTACTGCTAGTTATAACGTTGCGACGCAAGGGTTATGTCGCAGGTTAATACTGTTGAGTTAATACTGCTGGTTTCAAAGGTAGCGACACAAGGGTTATGTCGCTAATTCCACAGACTGAAGGTTTCACATAGTTTCTACTGCTCGTTTAGTTTCTACTGTTCTCTTAGTTTCTACTGTTCTTCTTAGTTTCTACTGCTCGCTTAGTTTCTACTGTTGGTTCTTTTCCTTTATTAGTACTGTTAGTTCATTTTCATTATTAATACTGCTAGTTCATTTACATTATTAGTACTGCTAGGTCGTTTACGTTATTAGTACTGCTAGTGCAATTACATTATTAGTACTGCTAATGCAATTACATTATTAGTACTGCTAGTGCACTTACCCGATTACTACTTCTAGTGTAATTCCTTAGTTTCCACTGCTAGCTCATTTTTACTCGGTTACTACTGTTAGTGTATTTCTGTAGTTTCCACTGCTAGTTCATTTTTACCTGGTTACCACTGCTAGCGTATTTCCTTAGTTTCTACTGTTAGTTCATGTTACTTACCACTGCTAGTGTATTTCTACTGTTTGTTTCTGGGAAATCATTTTCGTTCACGGGTTTAGATTTAGAAATTTCGCTTTGGACCCGAAGCTTTTACACGTTAAATCTTACTATTTTTACATACGTAAAAGTAAGTCGATTTTCGGTAAGAAGTTATAAATGGTTTTCTGGTAAGTTTCTTTAAGAAGTTTGTTTTAAGATTCTTTCAAGTGGGTTTTCAGTTTATACTTCGTGAGTGAACTTACTAGCATGTTAAATAAACAAAATCTTACGAATAACAAAGGGAGGTTGAGAAAAGTGTATCCTTACCCGAAAATGTGTGACGAACAGGGTGTGAATGAAAAATCGTGAAGCTTGACTCCTAGTTCCCCGTTAATCTTCTTGTGATTTTTGGTGAGATTTGAGAGTAAAAGTGAAAAATGTTTTCTGATTGTGTTTGCCGTGAGGAGAGAAATGAGAGAGAGTTTTGGGTAAAGTTTTCTGAAGATTTTGATCAATGAAAAGTTGAGTTGTGTGTGTAAGTAACTAAAATGATGATATTCTCTGGGGAAGTGTATGGGGCCGGTCTAGGGGTCCTAGACTTTGCAGACTTTTATCTCATGTGTGGGTCCACTCGATTTTTCCTCACTTGCCCCCTTTAATTAATTTGTTTGTTTAGCTAAATTGTTACATTTTAATTTGTGTTTCCCTTTTTGTTTTCGGGCGGGTTTGCGTTACGTATGGTACGTTTTGAATAAAATGTAAAGTGTTCATATATTATTATATGATATAATAATATAATGTAAATAACTACTATTTAATTATAAAATAGATTTACGTTATTTATGAAAAGTTTTTCACCAACGTCCGTATTTACTGGGTCGGATTCCATCTGATTGAAATTGCGTAATTAAATTTTAATTACGTATGAGCGTATAATACAGTATACAAAATGTTCCATAATTAGTCCTATTTCACACTAATTACAAGTAGTAATAATCTACGATTAATTACTAATGACGGCCTAATTCGCCGGGTGTCACAGTATGCAACAAAATATTCAAACTTACATTGTATGTAATAAAATTGTTATTCATTGCTATTGTATGCAACTTTTAGTACTTATATTTACATGTCAGTTATATGAGGTAACATGTGACATCATTACAAGTTGTCATGTCACCAAAATACACACAATTGAAATAAATTGAAAGTTTATTACACACAATAGAAGTCCGAATACTTTTTTGCATACTATGAATGTCAGGTTATAAATAACTACATTTCAGAGTACCTAAGCCTAAAGGTTATACAATAAAAATCTGTGATTAAATTTCATACTACAATGATTTATAATATGCATGTACATTCAATTTTTTTAATTACGATTTAGTTGTATATACCTTAAAAAATAAAGAAAGTGAATATATACTTTGAGCCATGGACCTTGAACCCGTCTTTATGAAATAACTGGTTGACTTGTCTTCGGCATTATATCATTATTATTTTTATTATTATTATTATTTTTTGGCGAAAAACAAATAAATATATTAAAAAGAACTTATCCAACAAAAATTAGAAAGATCAAGGATGTTACATGGGGATCTTGAAAGCTAAAACTGAAATTTACTACATTGACTTGGCAAGGAATTAACTAAAAAACAATTGTAAAGGAATATTTATATATATCTACATACATACATATATACATACATACATATACATACATATATATATATATATATATATCACAGATTTTTAAAATAAAATACATACAACTTCAATATCGGAGTTCTTGTTTACTATATTGACAAAACAAATTGATACTGTATTATTTTATTAAGGGAAACAAAGACAATAGGAATGGAGGGTTCAAGAGTTAAGGGTTCGAGGAATATTTATATACATACATATATACATACATATATATATATATATGTATGTATGTATATATGTATGTATATAGATATATATAAATATTCCTTTACAATTGTTTTTTAGTTAATTCCTTGCAAAGTCAATGTAGTAAGTTTCAGTTTTAGCTTTCAAGATATATATATATATATATATATATATATATATTAGCGTTTAAATCCGTGTATACATACGGAATATACCTTGTAAATGTTATATGAAGTATTATAATACACTACATATTACTTAATAAAATAGATAAAACATTTAAATGATAATTTGTTAATTTAAATGTTGGATTTTACATGTGGGTTAGATGCACGTGAAAGTATTTGAAGTCATTTTATTTATATGAATGTTATTTTAAAAAAATAAATTAAATTACTATTATAATAATAAAATATGTTATATCTATAAGGGTTAATAAACAAATATATTACTCTACTTATCGAAAATGTTCAGATAAGTTACTAGACTATTAACTTGTTCAATTGAAAGGTTGATACATACAATATGAGTTTGGTACACACTATACAGGTCGGATTAACGTTAACTGCATTCCGCTACACTGGAACCAAACTTATATAAATTTCATTAAATTACATAATGCACTTTGAAATCTCTTCATATTTAAATATAGTACGTGATTAAACTTATATAAATTTCATTAAATTACATAATGCACTTTGAAATCTGTTCATATTTAAATATAGTACGTGATTTTCTTTTGGTAATCTATCCATATCGTTAACCCAAAACAATATGAGTTTGGGACCAATAGAGAAATGTTGGAAGTAGTCTGGAAGACAGATGCCAATGGCATTCATCGGTTGAAACCGATGAAGCCATGGCCTTCTTCCCCATTGGCACGCCCTTCATCGGTTTGAGACTTCTTCGGTAAACCGAAGAAAGAAAAGGAAATTTTTGCGGGACCCAGTTTATATTTAATGTATTGTTATTTTTAGTTTAGTGTATGTAAATGTTATACTGGTAAATGTGGGGCCCAAAATTAAAGTGACGAAAGGACCATTGGTAGTGTTTAATCAGTCTTTCATCAGTTTTGGATGTGCTGACGTGACAAAACTGAAGAAGCAAGTGAAGAAACAACGGTCGGGAGTGATCGAAGTGTTCTGGAAGTAAAAAGTCTAACTATTCACTAATAATATTATTAAATGTTATATAACTATGGTGATTACTTAAATATTACGGATGGTAAATAACTAAAAATCAAGTATCTCGGCTGTTTTTTTAAGAAATATATCTAAATTCTGTACGAATAATATATATCGTAACATTATTTTATAATCTTTAATGATTAAAGTTTGAAAAAACACAAAAAGTGGTCCTTCTAATATAATTTTCATCACCGTTTCTTAATTTGAAGCTTGAAGCAGCTTGAACTTCGAACCTTCTTGAACCTTGAACCTTCTTGAACCTTGAACCTTGAACTTCCATCACCATACATATATCAAACGTTTATATGCACTTCAAATTGAATCATAATGTTTACAAATAATGGCATGCAGAAGTAAATACAAGCAAGTAATTAACCTTGCGCATACAAAATACAGAGAAAAAAAACATACAAACCCAAAGAAAACAATATTATCAATACACATATATATTACCTCCCAACTCAACTCGATCGATCAAATCTTCATCAACTTGTGCTAGCTAGCTTCTTCAATTCATCATATATATGGCTCCAGCTCAAGTCGATCAACATGAACATGAACGACTGTGCTAGCTTCTATGTCATTCAAGTCCTCATGCTGATCAATGCGTGCTTCCTCCCCTCGACGGCGAGTGAGAATGCCACGAAATTCAACAGTTGAAATAGCTTCAAGGGTCTGATTCAACCACCAATGACATGATTTTACCAATTTAAAAAGGAGATCCACCGAAGGAGAAATGCTTAAGATTAGAATGATATGGGTGATCGTCGGAAGGTAGTCTTGTGTTGGCATGAAGCTAAAACTCAACAAACAAATTTGCACCAAAAACGACAAGTCTATTGCACAATCAAAATGGAGTAGAGAACCATAGGGCCCGCGTGGTTCTAAGTGAACATGGATTTTAGAGAAAACAAAGAGAAGAAAAACGGTGAAAATGAATGCGTAATGAGGAAAAGGGAAGACATGATTAGCAAGAATTAGAAGAAGATATCCTAATACTATGCTTTTCATTTTTGTGATGTGAAGATAGACCGCTGATGTTAATAGGAGGATAGGAAAAGGGTTGATTTATGTGAGGAAAAGGGTTGATATCCTAAAACATATTAATAGGAGGATTTTTGTGAGGAAAAGGGTTGATTTATAACATATCCAAAAATACATATTAATAGGAGGATACGAAGGTGATATGCAAGGTTCAGGTGTACACAAAACACATGGAAAAACACATATTAGTTCACTTTAAGACAGATACAATAAGAATTAATTAACGTAGTCAACGTTCTTTTGAGTTAATTGATGATGCAAGGTGATGAAATGCAAGTTTCAGGTCCTCCCCTTATTCAACATTCTTGTAGTACAAAGTTAAATACGGAGAGTCGAGATCTTAGAATGATAAATTATTATTCATACCATATATTCATATATATCATTTTTGTAAACTGTAGATCATATTATATAGTAATAAAGTTTACTTCACAATTCGTTGAAAAAATAATGAAATTGTAACATTTTGATATAAATGAAATTATAGTTATATATACTTTAACTATATATATATATATATATATATATATATATATATATATGATTGGGATCCTGTGAAAACAAGGGGATAAAATACAAACGGGGTGAGAATATATATATAAAAAAGGGTGGGGATAAAATAAAAACGATGAAAACAGTTGACCTTCACAATTTTATTAAGTGTGGAACAACCTGGCAGAGTGTCCTGAGATAACAAGGCATCGGTAAAATCCCTATCAATTAAGTTGATTTTAAATTATAGTCAAAAGTTCAAATGAGAACCACAAAAAGATACAGAACTGCCAAAACTTTTAAATTATAGGAATTTTAACATGTTTAATGATTCAATCATATGTGAACATTGATGTAGATTAATGTTAAAAGCAAAATAATTTGAAAAAAAATATCAAAATAACCTTTAAAATCAAATTTATATTTTTCGTTCACATGTGCACATTTGATATGTGCACATATGAACACTTCAGAGACTCGAGATTTCACGTATTATGTCACGTGTTTTGTCACGTATGGGCCGGTTTTTTAGCTTTCAGAGACTCGAGATTTCATCAATTGTTAAATTTCATCCAAGTTCATGGTTCAAAGGTTCAAGTAAGGAAAAGAGTGAGTACATTATAAAATTGGTTATGGTAGGAAAGTCAACAAGTTATTCTTTGATGGCACGTGATAGACAAAAGATTTGAAAGAAAAGTAATTAGTTATCTATTCTTAGTTGCATAGAAATAAAAGAAAAGTAATCAAAATAAACAGTTTTACAATTATATCATTTGCTATGTTTTGATCATGAGATTTAGTTACTTCGTCCGTTTTAAAATAATATTCACGTTACGGTTTATATTTGTCCCCAAATAATTGTATACTTGTAAAATATAATTATTAAAAATCATTAAACTCCTCATTTTACCCTGATTTATTACTCTCAATCATTTATTTTATAAAAAAAATCAGTCAAATTTACTTTGAATATAAGGACAAAACTGATATTTACTCAACTTATCTTATTCATACAAAAATTATTGAGAGACAATTTTTATGGGACGGAGAGAGTATAAATCAACTTTTTGGAGTCAATTAATTAAATCATAATTTACAGGTTATATTTAAAATATAAGGTCCATGACAAACCAAAAATTCTACTTCAGTTCAAACAAAAACCAACACGATCTTAAAACATTGAAAATCGATAAAAACATCTACAGTATTATGTCACGTATGGGCCGGTCTTTTAGCTTTCAGAGACTCGAGATTTCATCAATTGTTAAATTGAGGTCCCATAGTAAAATACTAAACTAAAAAATTCATTTAAAAAAAGATACAATAAGAATTAATTAACGTAGCCAACGTTCTTCAAAAAGTCTTTCTGAAAGCATAACATTGCTAATCCATTAAACATATCCTGCATATTTTTGAACGGAAGCCAAATTTTGTTTTGTTGTTAGCCATATACTTAAACAAAAATATACCAAGTCTCATTTCTATCTCTACTTAATGTTATTTTTTACATTAAATTTGAGATAGATATTTATTTAGCATTTTTTTTTTCTTTATTAGTGAAAGTTAGAATGTTTCTTTTATGACTTATCTATATCAATATTAATATATAAAGAGTTTGAGATGAAGTTTTAAAAAAATATATATATAATAAATTACTATTTTGTCCTTTTAACTATCTCATTCAATTTTAAAATACATGTATTAATTGCAATTTATTATAAAGTTAATATATCATAATTAATTTCAATTATAAAATATGTAACTCAATATTTATTTGTCTTTTTTATAAAAATTTACCTTATGTAAACACATATTGACATTGAAATTTATGTTATGATTCTTTTGATCTAAATAATAATGTAACTTGAATATCTTATACGAAGTATAACCAACTTCTATCTTATATCTATATCTATATTTATACTATATTATAAAGAGTTTATAATAAAGGTCTTAATCTCTTAAAAGAGATAGATAACAAATTACCTTTATACCCTTCATCTATACTACGTAGAATATTATAAAGAGTTTGAAACAAAAGTCTTAATCTCTTAAAAGAGATAAATAACAAATTACCTTTATACCTTTCAATAAATGTTAAATATGATTTTATTATAGAGTACAAACAATTATGCTAAATGTACATACATTTTAAGCCAACAAAATTAATATTGACTTTCATTGTTAGTTATATTAAAACTTAAATTATATTAACTAACAATTGGTGAGAACCGTACAAACTAGATGCAAAATATAAAATGCATCTAATAATCTCTATTAATTTTGTTTTAGATTATATACATTTTATATTTGTATCTAGTTCTCACAGGATCCTTACTCATCTATATCTATATACATACACCAAAAAAGTATAAAAGAAAGTTCCATAATATAACACGTAAGCACGAATGCTACGTATCAACCTATTAATTTCAATAAAAAATTATTTAATTAATATTATATATGAAAAGAAGTAGTTCTATATGAAAATAAAGTTCTACAAATTATTTAGTTAATATTAATAATTATAATTTGAAAATAAAATATTATTAAATAATTTAACATATATTTAATTATGATCTTATATTTAGTGTAAGAAGATAGATTTCGTATATAATATTTACCATATGATGAGCATTTTATATTGTTTTTCATACTACTAACTAAATACAATTATGTTTAGCAATTAATTATTTTAATTAAATTAATAGAAATAAAAAATATGATTTATACTGCCGTGTATAGCATAGCAATGTCAAATGTCAAATGCTCATCGTTATAAATTAAAGTGGAAAACAAAAGAATCTTATATCATTTTAACCCTTTCACTTCACCTTCTCATTTACCCATCCAGACATCCAGTTGCCGTCTTCTTCCCCGTATAACCAATATTTAACTCTGTGTCTTCAAGAAATACTCCAAAACAGTATTCTACAACAGATCTTATAATAAAACAACAGATCACTACTTTACTGCTGCATTTGTTTCTCTCCGTTGATTTAGCCGGTCCGGCCACCGAGTCACTGGTCTATGTCGGTTTTAACGAAAACCGCCGGTTTTTTACCGGGTTTGACTCTGGTGGTTTAGTCCTTGATTCCAGATCGGTGGTAGCCTCGGTCCCCGGTCAGACCGGGTTTCACATCACTGGTTTGAAATGTTGCTTACTTCATAGCTACATAGTCGTTTCTGTTTATTGACTTAATTTGAAGATTGTTAAAAAAAATTCTTTTATCTGCAAACCGTGTAGTGTTTCTATCGTTGATGTTTTCCATTTTTTATTTAGATAATTGGCTTACTTATTGTGCCATTCTTTTCCATATGATTGCGCTTCTCGTAAATTAGAAGGTATTACTCGAAGTTGGTTTGAAACTCGATTTCAGTTTACAGTAATATTTAGAGTTAATTCTCGTAAATTGCATGGTTGGACCCTGCGGTTTAAGTACATTCGCCCGTTAATTCATGTACTTTGTTTTTTATAGAGAGTTTAAAAATTTAAATATTATTTCGCATTTAGTTTCTCATCTATTAAATATATAGAAATAACCAAAATACTCTTACGTTTTATTTTAAATTCATTCTTTTATTATTTCTAAATTTTCTTTTCTAAATGCAAATAAAAATAAAAGTAAGAATATTTTGGTCATTTCAATATATTTAACGGTCGAATAGTTAATTTAACAGAGAGAATACTAAAAGCGCAACAATATCTGAATTTTTGAACAGACAACACAAAAAACAATCTAACGTGAGTAAACTACATAACCATGCACTTAAGTCTGATATTTATTGTGACATCTCTATCTCTATCTCTATTTGTATAATGAAAAATTCAAGTATATTGAGAATCTCTCTAATCCTCTAACCATGGATGACTTTTCTAAAAAATTTGAATTCTTTGAACCCGGTCCTTTTCACGTTAAATCTGTATATGCAAACGATGATTCTGATGTCATTAAATTCCTTGAACCCTTTCCAACCTATCATCTTCACAGGAAACCTGAATCTGTAGCTGGGTATTCAAAAGAACTCTGGGTTTTTTATAGCAAAGATGAAGGAGAAGGATCTCAAAATAATTCACCTTCAGGTACGCCTCTATTTATAATAATAAATTCTTTTAATTATTGTTATTAATTATAATTATTAATCTGTGATTTTCTATATATAAACACTTTGTATTAAATAGCTGATCCTGACACCTCTCGGATGATTCAAAACAAGATAAAATCTGCTTTATCTAAGATGATAATAGCTGATAATCAATCGTCATTGTTATTAGTTCAGTTGTGGGCTCCTGTAGCATCTGGTGGCAGGCTTCTACTTTCAACTTCTGATCAACCTTTTGCAGTCAAATATCTTAATGATGATCTCGTCAAATATAGGCTAGAATCTATGGAGTATAAGTATAATATCAATGCGCATTATACTAAGCAGCTTGATATTAATAAACAGAATGGGGATGAAGAGGAGGAAGAGGAGGAAGAGGAGGAAGAGGAGGAGGAGGAGGACTGTAACCCTATGATTAAAACTAGTGGCCCACCTGCCCCTGCATTCCTCAATCGTTTGCCGCATATATCTAAATTCTCTTATTATATATATGGTTCTTCTATTATGATCCCTATATGTTATCCTTCTCAAAGCTCTTCTTCTTGTATCGGTGTTCTTGAATGTTATTCACGTTGGTCTTATCATGGGGCCATTTTACAAAGCATGAGTAGAGCACTAGAGGTATGTGTTACGAGTTTCCACTAACAGAGCATCTCCGATGCAAGGTTTTTGTAAAGTTTTTTATAAAAAGAGATTTATTAAAACCATTTGATCCAATGCAAAACTCATTCAACTATCAAAATTTAATTAAAAACAATAAAAATAACTAGAACAGAGGATGCAATGAATTAAATCCAATTTGTTACTTTCTTCTCATTTAACTTTCAAAAATTTCCTTTTCTATGAAATGATGATGTGATTGTGGAGTAAGATTATATGATATAAATTATTGATCCACAGTCTCCACTTATACGATAATTTCACCCGATTAATTAGCATCGGCGTTTAAGTAGTATTGACATTTGACTAGCTCGGTTGCTACTTCTCACTGCAGGAAGTGAGTCTGAGTATGTTTCATGTACAAGAACGCATACCGTACAAGGTACATGTTTCTAAAAGAGCAACAATAACTCAAATCTTCCATTTAAGTAGTTATATCACATAGAGTTGTCTTTTATAGACGTTGAAAGTAACTATCTTTTTGTTAGAATATGGATGTTTGTTAATACTTCACACTATTGAAAACAGACTTTACATGGTCTCAAACCTGCCACGGATCAGATTCAAGATGCAATCAAGATCGTTTGTGAATCACATAACATAAAACTTGCTCAACTTTGGATAGCTTATGAGGACGAGAATCATGTACCCTTTTCATCTTCATTGGAGTATACTCGAAAGAAACAAATGTTAGCTCTCAAATTGACTGGTAATTATATTGCTGGTATGCCTTCTAAAGATGGTGATTGTTATCTTGAGAAATATTATAACTTATGTGATATGGTTCCGCTGGACACGGGGAAGTCACTTGTTGAGAAGACACTTCTGTTGATCAGATTATCTCAAGGAATCATGTATTCATAATATTGTGATATAGAGCTTACTTGAATTGAGAGAAGATGATGTCATGACTTCCTGTTGGGTGCTTGATCTTCTAACTTGATCCTCTCTCACTAATTGATGGAATAAGCATACATTTTTTTTTATTTTTTTTTTGTGTATTTAGAGGTGAAACTGATCCTCTACTTATCAGAGAGTTCAAGTAGGGATCAACCCCTTAACCATTAAAGAGTTAGACTCCTAAGAGTCTGCCATCAAGACTTTTAGTATCTTAAGAGTCTTCATTCACTATGGTATTTTATTAAGACTTATCATAAATCTTACAATTATAAGGTATATTATTATTAGTTATGATATATAAAGGTATAATATAATGACATATAAATAGGTTAGGCCATTAACAAGAGTAGTCAAGACTAACATTCTCCCACTTGGCCGTATACCTATTTATCTAAAATAATAAGTCATCTCGCTCGGGTAGAATAACTAACGCAAACCAATATAGTCACTTGCATCTTTAGTGACACAGTACCCCTACTGATTATACAATCAGCCCTTCAACCCGACTAATGATTCTCATAATCCATAATGAATATGAACGGAAAAATGAAACATAAGTGGTACCAAAATAATTCCATTCATAATGATCCATAACTTAATTACTTGTTCATGAGATCTCATAATGTGCACAAACTAGAGAATAACAAACCTTTTCATAATGTGAATACAAAATATAATCCTTAAATCTTAACAATATCGTTACATAGACCCATGCCGGCAACATGCTCTAAAAAGAGCTTGGGTGGTAGACCTTTCGTAAGCGGATCAGCCAACATGTCATGGGTGGAAATGTACTCTATGACAATGCTTTTATCTTCAACTTTCTCTCGAACATATAGATACTTAGTATCGAGATACAAACCAGCTCCACTATAACTTGTACTGTTTGAGAAACTAACAGCCGCACTATTATCACAATGTAGTCTGATGGGTCGTGATATGGAATCCACCACTTTTAGGCCTGAAATTAAGTTCCTAAGTAGGATAGCATGGCTTGTTGCGTGATAGCATGCCACATATTCAACCATCATTGTAGAAGTGGTGGTTAATTCTTGCTTGTGACTCCTCCACGAAATAGGACCTCCTGAGAACATAAAAATGTAGCCCGAAGTGGATTTCTTGTCGTCCTTACACTTGGCAAAATCAGAGTCCGAATAGCCAACAACTTCAAGACTCTCCGATCTCCGATAAGTTAACATCAAATTCTTAGTCCCTTGAAGATATCGCAAAACTTTCTTGGCCGCGTTCCAGTTATCCATTCTTGGATTGGATTGATAACGTCCAAGCATACCCGTTATGTATGCAATATCAGGTCGTGTACAGACTTGAGCATATGTAAGGCTTCCCACTACGGAAGCATAAGGTATGGGTCTCATCTCTTCTCGTTCCAACTCATTTTTAGGACATTGTGTGACACCCGACACTTTAGGGTAATGATTACCTTAAGCTAGAACCATAATTACTTGTATTTAGTTTGTATTAGGCTAAATATATGTAATTACTTGTATATTTGAATATACACTTACGTGATTATGTGTTTATCTATAATTGCGCAAAACGATTGGACGGAGTCCGACACAATATACGGCGTTGGTGAAAATTTTTCATAAATAATGTAAACCTATTTCATAAATTAAATAGTAATTATTTACCCTATATTATTATTATTAAATAATAATATGCGAAAAACCTGGACGTTTCGCTTAAAATGTAACAAATACAACGATAATGCGCGAATCGCGCCTGACATCCGAACGAAACCGACAAATATTTTGAGAATGTTCAATAAAGTATTTTAAAAATATTGGTCAAATTAAAATAGTGATTTCATATCAAAAATAAAACACAAAAATTAAACGTTAACGATTTAATTTTTACACGCGCGAAAAACGTTTAAACGACCGGGGAATATAACACGAAACCGAGAAGCGAGTCACGAGCCCAACCCTTGGAAGGGGTCAGGCCCAGACCCACGGCCCAAAGGCCCAAATCGGCCCAAGAGGGCAGCCCAAGGCTCACACTATTTAATCCCCATTCCCTTCCCTTTTTCTCATTTTCACACCACATTTTCACCTACAAATTATCTTTTCTCTCTTCTCCCCTCCCAAAATCTGCCCAGGAACACCACCACCATCAACCACCACCTGCCACCATCAACCACCATCATCATTCATCATACTTTCAAGAAGAAATCAAGCCGAAACACAAGATAAAGCTCTTCTCATCATCTTACTCCTCTTGCTCGATCGTGAAAACTTTGTAAGAACTTCAAAACTCTTCTAAAACACTTGAAACACTTCTATAAACATGTTATAATGTTCACTTAACAAGGAAATGTCCAAAACCTAACACAAAAACGTTTTTCATGGCTTAAAATGTTCAAAAACGTCACATGCATTTCTGGGCAGAAAAATAGTCCAACTTCAAGGAGACGTTTCTCCCTCAAAACTTGATCAAAATGGACGATTCAAAAGACAAAAATTAATTTTAAGAAGTTAGCTTTCATTTCAAAGTGGTTTCACAATTTTTGGAGTTCGTTTGATACCCAAAATGATTTTTACAGAAACATGTATACGGGCTGTCCAAAAACTCAGAAAATTCACCTTTCTTGTTTTAATCATAACTCGAGATATACACCTTCAAATGACATGAAACTACCGCCAAAAGTTCGCAAATTTTGTTAGGTACAAATAGCATTTAGATAAATTTTTTGGGAAATGTGTAGATTTTGCCCAGAAATCCGATATTGTTGCATGTATCCAGATTGGTCACTTTTTGACCTCAGTGGATACATGTAATTTTTAAAAATACTTAAACATGTCTAAAATTTTTGAAAAAATTAGGTTAAGTAATTAAGACATTAAGGAACATCTCAGATTTTTCTTGAATTTTTATTCGAATATTTGGAACACGAAATAAAATTTACAAAACCGATCTGTTACAGGCTTATGTGTCGCAGAAGCCCAGTAGTCTGCGACACAAGCCTCTGTGTCGCCATATTCCGAATCGGCACCTTTTGCGACACAAGTCTTCGTGTCGCAGGAGGGGAACAAATCGTCACATTAGCGACACAAGCCTCTGTGTCGCCATAGCTTCCCAATCGGCACCTTTTGCGACACAAGTTTTGGTGTCGCAATGGGTCCTACTGTCGCACCAAACCTGCGACACGAACCTTAGCGACACAAGCCTTAGTGTCGCATAATACCTTAGTGTCACATATACGCATTTTCGACCCCAGCCAGAGGCTCTGCCCCTTGGACCCTGCCAGGGGTTGCCACCCCTTGAACCCTGCTACTAGGGGCTCTGCCCCCAGACCCCCGTCATTCATGGGCTTCGCCCCCTTGTCGCATTGATCAATTACCCATAATTGGAAAGTAGAAAATGCGTAACATAATTTATCAAGTCTGTGTTTTCACAAAATATCACCAACGGGCCGTACATGTTTTCTAAGCACAAATGATAACTGAATAATTGGACATTTCTAATTGAGTGAACTAGCTTAGGAGGACATTAACCCTCCACCTACACGATTTATTTAGGTGGACATTAACCCTCCACCTACACGATTTACATAAGTGGACATTAACCCTCCACTTACAAAGATGGTCTTTTAAGACATCTACTTACACAACCTTATACGTTTAGGACGTTAGAAGGTTGCATTTGGAAAACACGCTTTGCTTACTATTTGCTACTTGCTTACTAATCTCAGGTGAGTTTCGTAGCCCCTTTTTACTGTTTTTTAACTGGGTGAGAATACATACAACTGCTTTTATACCGCTATTTTCATATGAACACAAGTACTAAACTCGATATATTGGTTGCATGAGTTATTTTACTAATCCTGAAAGTCCCCCACATCATAGTTTGTTAGTATCGTTATAGCGTGAATGTTAATGAATAGTACTATTTGGGATTGACTCCCCCCGTCCGGGTTAGTTGCGCTAACTGGTCAAACGGACGCATTATCATTTGTTCTTACGAGTGTTGGATTAGGCACTCGCTGGGAGGCACCCCGACTGTGGCACTTGATTGTGACCCGACACCACAGTTAAGCTCGAACTATGAGCTCATGGCAACAATATACCCTATTTTTGCTTTTTGCAATACATTACTTATCATTGTTGAATGATACAAATGAAAATCTTGTGTTCCATACGATGTTATATCAACTGATTACAAACCTATGAACTCACCAACTTTATGTTGACCTTTTAGTATGTATTTCTCAGGAGACCAACCGCAGTAGGTTTGCTTTTGGAAGGAGATAGCTCGAATCGCATATTTTTCACAAACAACAGAGATTAGCTTGCATTATGATATGTTGTAATCTTGTACTAGATGCGTACTCTACTTTTGGCAAAACATATGTAAACATTGTAACTACGAAATGTAATGATTTTTGAAACGTCTCATATAGAGGTCGTTTGATGTAATTCTTGTATTGTGATATTTGATTTGGTCGGCGCCCCCAACGCAACACCCTACCTTCCGCTGCCACGTGTCTTGGGGGTGCGACACATTGGTATAAGCCAAATTTGTCAGCCTTAAAAACAGGGGCAACCGATGGTGAGCAATTTTGCATGTTATATTTCTTAAGGACTTTGTCAATGTTAGCCTTTTGGGATAAACCTAAAATCCCACGAGACCTATCTCGGTGTATATCGATGCCAATCACATAAGAGGCTTCTCCAAGATCCTTCATATCAAAATTTCCTGAGAGGAATCTTTTGGTCTCATATAACATGTCTTTATCATTAGATGCCAACAAGATATCATCAACATACAATACAAGTATGGCAAATTTGCTCCCACTGATTTTAAGGTATACACATTGGTCCACTGCATTTTTCTTGAATTGAAATTTATCTATAACTTCATAAAATTTCAAATACCACTGTCGAGAGGCCTGTTTAAACCCATATATGGATTTCTTCAATTTACAAACCATATGTTCCTTGCCTTCAACCGTAAATCCTTCTAGTTGTGTCATATAGACCTCTTCATGCAAGTCACCATTAAGGAATGCTGTTTTAACATCCATTTTATGTAAATCTAGATCATAATGAGCTACTAGGGCCATGACTATTCTTAATGACTCTTTTCTCGAAACGGGAGAAAATGTCTCATTATAATCTATCCCTTCCTTTTGAGTGTAACCCTTAGCAACTAGTCGCGCTTTATATCGTTCAATGTTTCCTTTTGGGTCTAATTTTGTTTTATAGACCCACTTACACCTAACAAGTTTTGCACCATTAGGTAATTCTGTAAGTTCCCAAACATTATTTACATTCATCGACTTCAACTCGTCATGCATGGCATCAAGCCAATGAGTTGATTGATTGCTTGCAACGGCTTCATTATAGGAAATGGGATCCTCAACTTTACTTAAATCATAATCAACCTCATTAAGATAGATTATAAAGTCATTGTAATTAACAGGTCTCCTAGTTCTTGTTGATCTTCATAATGGTTGTTGAATATTATTTTCATCATTTTGGGCTTCATTAGGTGGTGGTTCATTGACAACAGGAGCATCAACATCGTTCGCAGATAATGAAGTTGTGCTTTCTGTTGTCATTGGTATTGGAGCTTCAAAAATAGGAGCTTTTTCCACATTCTCTTTTAGTTCAATAGTTCTCCTACCAATCCCACTGATTTCACCATTTTCAATAAATTCAACATTCCTTGTTTCGACAATTCTAGTGGTATGATTAGGGCAGTAGAAACGATATCCCTTAGACCGTTCAGGATATCCAATGCAATAACAACTAATGGTTCTTGAATCAAGTTTCTTGATTTGTGGATTGAAAATCTTTGCCTCAGCAGGGCAACCCCATATCCTAAAATAATTCAAGTTAGGTACCCTTCCTGTCCAAAGCTCAAAAGGTGTTTTAGGGATAGACTTAGAAGGAACTCTATTCAAGATATGAGTTGCTGTTTTCAATGCCTCGGTCCACAAGTACTCAGGGAGACTAGAATTGCAAATCATGCTTCGCACCATATCCATGAGTGTGCGATTGCGCCTTTCCGCAACACCATTTTGTTGTGGTGTGCCATGCATAGTGAATTGATTCACAGTCCCATGTTCTTGACAAAATAAGGCAAATGGACCCGGGCTTTGTCCAACATCGGAGTGTTTTCCATAATACTCTCCGCCCCGATCTGATCTCACTATTTTAATCTTACGATTAAGTTGATTTTCAACTTCAGCCTTAAAGATTTTGAAAACATCAAGAGATTTAGATTTTTCCTTAATCAAGTATATATAAGTATAACAAGAATAATCGTCAATAAAAGTGATGAAAGATTTATGTCCTCCTGTACTAGTTGTAAAAGGTCCACAAATGTCAGTATGAATAATCTCAAGAAGTTCTTTACTTCTTGTGGACCCTTTTTTATTTGTTTTTACAAACTTTCCCTTAATACATTCAATACATTGGTTAAAATCAGAAAAATCTAGAGTAGGAAGAATTCCTTCTTTAGTTAGATGTTGCATTCTGTCTTTTGATATATGACCCAAACGTTTATGCCACAATCTTGAGGAATTCTCCTTTTCGAGATTTTCCCTTTTTCCATTAGTGATAACATTTACATCCATTGATAATAGGGATTCCGCAAAGTTGTTATCCAAATGAAGCCTATAGAGTTCATTTTCTAATGAACCAGTACCGATAACATGAGAATCAAAATACACTATTAAACGATTATGTCCAAACTTGAAATCATAGCCAAAACGATCAAGTTTTGAAACAGAAATAAGGTTCCGAGTCATAGATGGAACATAAAGTGTATTATTTAAGTACAAATTGAAACCACCCTCTAAAACTAATAAGAGAGTCCCAATGGCTTCAACATGTAGCTCATCACCATTACCGACTTTAATGATTCTTTCCCCCTTTAGTAGCTTCTTCTTTGAAAGGAATCCCTGCAATGAGTTAGTAAAATGCACCATAGAGCTACTGTCAGCCCACCAAGTATTAGAAGGAACATTAATAGAAAAACATTCATGATAAGTTACATAGGATATGTACGGACCTTTATTTTCTAACCATTCTTTAAACTTTGGGCATTCTTTTTGAAAGTGTCCAGGTTTCTTACAAAACTTACATTTAAGACTTGTTTCCTTACCATTACTTGTATTTGCCTTAGAAAAACTTCCCTTCTCCCATTTTGAACCTCTGTTGCCTTTGTAACCTTTATTTTTATTGGTCTTTGAAGTGGTAGTAAGATGAGCAACATCTGGTTTTTCAATTTTAAGTATTTCCTCCTCTTGGACACACATGGCAATTAACTCGCTCATTTTCCATTTTTTCTTTTGCGTGTTATAGTTGATCTTAAAAGGACCAAACTGTGCAGGGAGAGATGTCATAATGAAATGAACGAGAAAACCTTCAGAAATTTCCATGTCCATGCCCTTTAGTTTGGAGGCCATATCATTCATCATCATGATGTGCTCACGAACACCACTAGCGCCGTCATACTTAGTGGTAAGCATCTTGAGAATAAGGGTACTCGCATGTTCTTTAGACGAGCCCTTAAATTGCTCCTCAACTGAAGCTAAGAATTCTTTAGCATTCTCGGAGTCAGGAATGGCTCCTCGAATGGCTGTCGAAATAGAATTCTTCATTATCATTAGGGACATGCAGTTCGATCTTTCCCAAATTTCGTAAGTCCTCTTTTGCTCGGCTGTGCTTTCAGCCGTGAGAGGTGTAGGCTGATCGAAACGTAAGGCATATTCCAAGTTTGTTATACCGAGAGAAATTTTGATTTGATCCTTCAACGTAGTAAAATTAGTTCCATTAAGATGTTCTATGCCAGAAATACAATTTGCAATTACAGAGGGTGACAAAGCTGTAATAGAAAACTCGTTATTATGCTCATGAAAGACTACAATTAATTTCCATGGTATAAACAAATCAGACCATATGAGTAATAGTAAAAAGTAATAACCAACCAAGGGCAAAAGTCAGTTATTCAAATCTAACCACACAAAATCAGATTTAGCTAAGAGTCGATTGTGATTATTGATATCCCGTTGGTTCCATCAACAACACATTTATGACTTAACTAAATCATGGTGATGTTTGTTATGCTTTTGAATTCATTTGGGACCGATACTTAAAGTATGATATCTCGTTGGAGGACCTACTCTTAACGCTAAAGGGGCGTTTACCAAGTTTCAAGTTTGCTTCAGGAGCAGAACTTGGTGTTGAGTCATATGTTATAGATGTTGAGAACTCTTCAGAGAGTGAAATTAGAAGATTCAAGATGTAAAAAGGAAAACAAGTAATATCAATCTTGGACGCACTAGAAGAAGGAAATAAACGAGCAGTTGTGGAAGACATGGAATCTTTGAAGAGGAAATACAAAACAGCTCCAATCCAATTATCTCTGGCGCAAATCGAACTACAATTTGGAAAAACGAAGGAACATGCTGCCAAAGACCTTAAAGGTAATGAATATCTATTGTTAAATTTTTTACTTAATTTTATGTAATTCTGATGGGTTGGAATTGAACCCTTTTGGTAAATATCTTAACATGTGAATAATCTCTCTTGTGCTGCTTGTTCATATAGTAAGAAATTGTTTTTCTTGATATTGTGTTATAGTTTCTATATCTACATTAAAACGCAAATGCAAGGAGCATGTCATCTACGAGTGGCAAGGACCACCAAAGCCAGCAAAGAGAAAGGTCAATTATTTCCATAATCAAAGTGACATGAATGAAGAGGATAGTGGATCAATTCTGGTTCCCTCAGCCTCAGAAAGAAATGAGAATACCCTTACCATAAAAGCAGAGTTGATCAAATTCCGTAACTTAGAAGCAAATCTTGATTATGTTGAGAATGAAATTAGTAACAAGTTCAAGTTGACTCCCGGAACTTATAACCTCAAGTACTATGATGAAGAAGGAGACTGGATACTATTAACTTCGGATGATGATATCATTGATTGTATCAGAAGTTCAAAGAAATTAGGTCAAATAGCAGTTCGACTGCTTGTAGAATTATCTGCATAAGCCATATATGTTCAACCGATCCCTATGAAATATGTTGTACTTGATAGTTGTGTATATTTTTCTTTATTTGTATATAAATGTTCTTACTTCATGGTTACATGATTTTTTATCTTTATCGACTTGTATAGTTATATTGAAGATCGTCAATGAATTATTATCAACTGCAGACGATGTTCTGTTTTGATCCTTGTAGATGTATATTATCAAGCCATTTAGGATATCTTTTGTGCTTTTGTTATTTTGACTGTATAAGATTATTGGTCGAGTGTTCCATTCTTTTCCATATGATAACTTTTTTCTTTAATTTGAAATTGATTCGAAAGATGAACGCCTGATATGACAAAAATAGCTGATGTCTTCAAAATTGTGCTGGTAACCGTGGTCCTCTTTTTGCTGCCAAGTTTTTTAGGATAGCGTTTGTTCATGTGACAACATAGTGCAACATGATGATACTAAACTATAAATGGCCAATAGGAGTATGAGTATACAACAGATTTACTGATACTGCAAGGTTTTTATAGTTGAGGCCAGTGGCCTGTATGTACCCTGTATGTAGAGTTGAAGATCTATACTTAAGGTTATTGATTTCGGATGAGAAAGTACCTTAGGTATGCAAAATGTATATGCCATTAGTTCAAATTTTAATCTCAGTTTGTATTACTTTTCAGTTTGTTCTTATTGGTGATGGATCCTGCTGTTCCCAGCCAAATGAGGGTGTAATTCAGCCCTTTGGATACAACTTCTTCATGTTCATATAACAAATGTCTTATTTGGTATGCTTTCATGTATCAAACATCTATGATTCAATGACCGAAGCTCTCTTTTATGTCTTGATATTGTTTCTTTACAGATTTTTTCTTATAACACATGCAACTTCTTGTAATTTCAGGGTGGCAACCACCAAAACCTGTGAAGATAAAGTTAAATGACATGCACGAGAGTCGAAGTGACTCGAATAAAGAAGATAACAAAAAAACTCTAGTTTAACCCTAAAAATAGAATATGCAGATGATGTGTCCAAATAATTTATCATAGATTTAGCTATTAATATCAATAATAATATCAAGGTAGTAGTGTTGTCTGACTCATCCTGAAGGCTTTATTTTCTAACCTTTAATATTGATTCTACCATCAAGTAAGTTTTTACTTTAATGTTCTTGATGTAATGTTCTTGAGTTGAAGATCTATACTTAAAAGTATAGCCTGTATGGCTGTATCTGCATTCCAGTTCAAATGTTTAATCAGTTTTTTCTTGTTGGTGACGGATCATGCCCTTCCGAGATTATTTGTTTTACATAATCCAAATGGGGAGTGTGATTCAGCCCTTTGGATGCAACATCTTAACGCCTGTATAACAAATGTGTTCTTTGCTACGATCTTATGCATCAAACATCAACGATTTAAAGAATGAAGCTCTTCTTTAGTTCTTGATATTTGTTTCTTACAGATTCTTTCTCTACATTATAACGCAAATACAATTTCTTGTCGTTTCAGGGTGGCACCCAACTTTGTGAAGAGAAAGTTAAGTGGCGTGTACAAGAGTCAAAGTGACTTGAATAAAGAAAATCAAGATAGCTTAACCAGTTAACCCTAAAAGTAAAATATGCAAACGATGTGTTTAAATTCCACCTTCCAAACACAAGTTGATGTAACGCATGTAAATAAACTCGTGACTTGTAAAACTCATGACCGAAAAAATGCCATACCACCAATGTAATGCATGCCTTTCTATTTTTGTTCAAAATATAAGAAATGGAAATGGTTTTCATATAAGAATCGGCAAAAAATGGAAAAAGCATGGAAAATAAAACAAAAAACCAGCCTAATATACAATTGACAGTTATGAACATTCAATATTTTATCTTATACAACAAAGAATATGGGAATCTTCCTCCCTAAAACTTGGTCATATTGCTATGACCCCATAAATCTACAACTTAATCTTACCTGAAAATGCTAACCAAAACTAACCTATTTGCTCAAACAACGTTTTGTACTCAAAACACTTCATTTTCAAACAACCAACATATTACAAAATATGCAAAAGAACTGGAGTATAAAATATGCAGTTAAAAATACCACTTGGAATGTTTCTCTGCTGAATGGAACGTTCTTCTCTGCAATTTCACGAGTTGATCTTCTGAAAACAGAATGCTTAAGGTTGGAAATGTTGATAACTTGTTTCTGCAAATGATTGCTGCTACTTATAATTAATCTGAACTCTCACATGAGCTTCCAAGATTGGTCGACAAATCATGAACTAAAAGCCTGATAATGTTACACCCTGACGATATTGACAGTTCCACACATTCTTGCAAATCTGCATCACAAACTACCAGAACCCATTCATGATCGTCATCAAGATACTTTATATCGAATGTACCCACATCCAATTTCAACCTTTTTGCAACTTCTTCTTTCAAATTGACTATACCCGAATTTGCAGCCACACGAAACCTGATTATATCTTCTCTGTAACTTGCCTTAATCGTTATTGTTTTCATTTCCATCCTGGATGTGAAAGGTTGTACCTTTGGAGCAAGTTGTTGTACCATTTCAAGAGGCTCGGTGACCGGACAAAGATTTGTTAGATCATGTGAGCTTCCAGCATCCTCAAGTAACATTCCTCTAAAGGGTTCTTCAGTTTGTGCAGCTGCAAGTGCATCAGATACGGAAAAATCAGCAGCAAGATTCGGTGCTTTGACTTCAAATGGTTGACTCTCTGCTATTCAGACACATTTCTGATTATGAGAAACAGTTCAATTGTAATTTAGAAAGGATTAGATTTAACAAAAAGGTTACCTTGGCAAGACCTCTGAGAATTGGGGCTGCCGGTGCTGGCTTCTCTACTTTCAGATGTTTGAGTAACTGGGCCTTGACCGTTCTTTGGACTTGAAGAGACATATGGTTTGGACCCAGGTGAACCTCGTTGATTAGTGGGTGAACCATTTGGAGCCGTGGGCCAAGATGGGGAGTCAACAGCAACAGGGAGTGGGGTGGTTGCTAAAGAAGGAATATTGAATGAGCCTTCTGCACCTTGTACCGATTCAATCACTCGTTTTAGCTTGGTAAGGGAGCGGTTAACCTTGTTGATTTTACGAGAAGGCCACCTCGAGATCCCGTGCTGTCTACATATTCGTTTCATTGTAGTTGGGCAAACTGCAAAAGCAATAATAATCTCATAAACATTACTCTCAAGACTGACTTTTTGAATCAAACACACTACTTGTCGATGTTATCGACACACGTTTTTACTGTCCAGTTAACCGGTTTTAAAATTAAAATTAGTTTGCCTATGTTTAGAAGTCAACTACAATATTCTTTTAATATGGAAATGAAGGATGTGAGAGGAGTATAAATAGAAACCAGAAAAAAGTTGTATAAACATACCACCGAGGTTCTTTGCAGCATCTTTAAGACTTCCTGCAAAATGTTGCTGAAGAACCTCCAAGCTAATCGATTTTTCAGCTTTCCCTCGTTTTCTCTCCGATTTCTTGACCGTTTCAACTTTCTCTAATTTCAAACAAGTTCCGTTTAATGCATTGGGTTCCATAATTAGTGGTCGTCCATTAGAGATCATAGATTCGGATAGTTGAATGGACTGCATACCTGAATCTATAACATCACCATTCACAGATGCTTTAATAATTTCAACCAATCTACCATCCTCTCCTATTTCCTCACCAGAAGCAACCTTAAGACTACGAAAATGCTGCTTCATTGAAGTCAGCAACGAGCCCAACATTCTTTGTTGATCATCACAGTCGACCATATTAGGAGGAAGAAAGAACTCCAATATATAATCATCATCACCAGTGTGAGTACTTCTCAAGCAAATAGCGAATGATCCAACCAAACCAAACAAACGCGCATAGTGGACTAACGGGTATTCAGTTTTTCCAAAATGTGTTATATTTTCACAAAAACATGAACTACGTGTTGTAAAGGCCCTTCCAGCTACACCTTGGCCTTTTTGCAAGTGATGCTCGGCACAAGCCTCACGAAATCCCCACATATGAGCATCAACAACATAAAAGGCTACATCAGTTGTTGACATACATACTTGTCCCATACAACTTCCATCAAAACTGCTGCAGCTCTTCTTGAACCCACCACCATAGGCTAGGACACTTCGGTGCCTGCATGGGACCCACGTTTGAGCCAGCGGGAAATTATGAGCCTCACATACCGCCGCTAATACCTCCAGGATTTCAGCCAATGCGTTTTGTCGACTTTCATTACATATCTGGGTTACAGAAAAAACTAGGTACATATTGAGAAAATTGTAAAAGAAAAAAAAAAGAATCAACTATTATTTAATCTTACTGCTTGCCTGCGTATTCGGAGAATCCAATATGTTTGAACTTTTCAAATTTACCGCCTGCAACAAAACTGAAGCTATATTACATATTTCTCAAGGAATACGTCAACATGTAATTGGCATCAACTCAAGGAACAGACTCTGAATTTTGCGTTTAGAAGGACGAATGAGCCAGGCCTGAGCCTGTGCTTTTTACACTTGGGCGGGGTTCCTGGTTTGCCAAACTGGGAGAGGACAGGTTCAGGTTCAGCCTCGGGCTCCACTTAGCAACTCAAGGCTGTAGGCTTGGCTCACATCATAATATGTAGAAGAGGCAATTTCAACCCGTTTACTTAAAATTAGGTTGGTATGTGTTATGTTTTATCCATAACAAGTATAATAGATAAAATGACTTAAAGAAAGCACTGAACTGGTCAAACGGGCCGTAAGTCACCCCAAAATGAAATGCATCACAATTAACAGTTTCTGATGTCCGGAAAACCCTATGTATCTTTGTTAAACTTGCTAATAAATCCCTGCAGATTATTGTTGATAAAAAGGTTCCTAATTTTTGCATTACCAACTTCTTTTAACTTATTAGAATTCAAAGAAAGTTTCCTTTGTTGCATGATTAGGTCGCTAACGTTTATAGAAAGAACCTATCTGTTGAATTCTTTTAAGTTGAAAAATCAAATCATGCATATATTAAATCCAGACTTATGTTAGAATTCAGCAAAAGACCATAGGTTTTCCAACATTTGCCCATCATTTTATTATATGATATATTAGGTTGTTATTGAGCTTTTTTGATAATTTTTTCACAGACCGATCTATTTTTAACCCTACAAAGATGACCCCTTTCTTCCTATCATCCAACCCCCATTTTGCCACCTCTAATTATAAAAGCATCTAAAGAAACAAATAGGACAACCAACCTCGAGCGCTTTGCAGACTTTATCAACCTCTGGAGCATAATTTATTTTCTGTGAAGTCAAAATCAACTCAACCACGCCAACACACGTCTGCCCAGAAGGTTCAAACACAGGTAAAGCCAAACTTCCACGAACATTGTAATTTAAAGCGTGATTAAGCCGTTGGTATTCCTTGTCAGAATAATACTGCACATTTGGAGTCCATTCTGGAAGCTTATGTCTAAAAACCCGACCAGGAAGCCCTAGAACTCCATCAGTTTCATCATCAAGAGAGAAAGAATACATTAAAGAAGCCATTCTATATTGATGAAGCCCCGTGCAGTTTGGGTCAAGCACAAAGGGTTGACCAGATGTCGTTAGCATGTTACGGCCCCGGTTTTTAACAGGAGCCCAAATTTGAGCAAGAACGTGTTTTTCACCCAATTCTATGAAGTAACGAAGTGCCATCGTCATTCTTTCCTTGATTATACACGTTGCATCTTGAAATTCCGATGGATTTATCCCCAAAATTGGCATTGGTAGCCGCCTTTTCACATCATTGTTAGATGGTTTTCTGGTTAGCTGATCGGATTTATCAGGATCTAGTTTGAAAGACAACAAATAACAAGGGTCACATTCAATCTCATTAGAATAGGACGGTTTACATATAAATGGGGAAACAACATTCAAAGTTCAGGCTCTATTCTTCTCTATTTACATTCATTTTTATTTTTTTTGTCAATATCTCTAACCAACCCAAGTCTTAAGCGTTTCCTTGAGCAAAACTATAGAAAAGTTTCAAAGCTGAACATAGACACACATATTAAATGTTGCAGAAACAAAATACCAAACTTATATCTACATTTGCAAACCGTCAGCCATGCTGACTGGTCCACAAACCCCCACCCCAAGGAAAGTATATGGAAGACAGTAACGAGCATATGCTCTGCGGCCGGCAAGGAGAGTGTGACCATATTCTCAAAATCCTTCCCTCTGGAACCAACTAAGCTACGCGCCTAAGGGTTCGCCTCAAACTTGCAGACCGTACGATTGAACTTAGGTGTCCAATTCCACAGTCCACAATCACTATCCCTTGGGGTTTCGATAGTAGGTACTAGGTACAAACAAGAAAGTCGACACCTTATACTCAAAAATATACATATCCTTCCGTTTCTATAAGAAAAACATTAAGTTGTGATCTAATCGATTCTGGATACCCAACAAGACTTCCAAATCTTGAAATCCATACTCCCAACCCAAACATGATCTCCTACACAAAATATTATTTTTAGACCAACTTAATTACTAATAATTACTAATTTGGTTGCTTATTCTTAAGCAGATTTACCATTTCCTTGTTTTGGTACTTGAAATAGCCAAAATCACTTTCAATGATTATCAAACAAAATCCTAAAATCCACAAGAACACTCAACTAAATTCAATTTCAAGCTAAACCCACATTAAAAATTAAAAAAAATAATAAATAAAAATACTCACACACACAAACTAACTAACCTGAAAGAAGTCGTTGACCAATTCCAGAAGAAGTCAACGGGACATTTCCGGCGGGTTTATCATAACCATCATTAACTTCATTAATATTATTATTATTATTTAAATTATTATTATCATCAGAAAAAGCCCATAAAGGAGAAAAAGATTGCTCAGTAGCTGATAGAATAAAAGAAGGTTCAGATGAAAAGATCTGATCAAAAGTCCAAGACCCATCAAGGTCAAGATCCATAGTCATCATCACCGGTGCCAACTCCGGCGACCCTTTTGTAATATAAGTGTTTGACCGGTTATCTTCCTCTGTTTCCGGCATTAAAAATATGATTTTTCCGGCGTATATGTTTGTATAGATATATAGATAGATATAAAAAGGAGGGTATGAAGTATGTATGGTGGGTGGCGATTCCAATGATATGTGGAAGAATCTAATACTACTAGTTGTGAAGTTTTTGAGTTGCAAATTGCAATAAAATGTTCAAAACAAATATATATGTATATATTTTGAGAAATTAAAATGGTTAATAAAATTTATAAAATGGCAAGGCGTGATCCACTTCTCCACATTTGTTGGGTCCACATTAAAATCACAACAATGTTTTATTTGGACATGATGATGATTTATGGGATTTACTGATATTATTTATTGTTTAAGTGAAATTATATAATTAATATTCTTTGATTACTCGTATTTGTTTTGTTACTTTTTAATTTGTCAAACTTGTACTTCCAGGTTAAGTTTTATGTGATGTTTTTTGATATTTTTTTTAACTTGTGATTTAATTGAATTTTAAAATGTTATATGTCTTTGTAGAAAACGTGTAGGATGTTATCATATTTAATTAGTTTAGAATTGTTTTCGATAGAGTTCTCTAAATAAACACCAACATATGTTGTGCCATATGTTATAAAGTTAATGGTAAATACTCTTAATTTATAATGAAAAATAAATAAATTAGTGTACTGAGAAGTTGTGACAGTATTATATATATATATATATTTTGCAGAGTTTCCGTAGATATGGGTGTAACACTCATAAATGATTAAATGTTTAGTTATGTGTAAGAATGAGAATCACACACATTTTCTTAGAAAGGTGATAGCTTACGCATAATCACCGTGGATATATTTTCCAACTCTTGAATTTGAACTCGCAACTTTATAGATGAAATGACTCTTCGATACGAGTAGATCAATAGCCATTTGGATGATCAATTTATTTTTTTGCGTGTTAAAAATATTATTAATTAACATGATCTAATGATCTAAGTCGGTGTTAATATTGCTAAATAAGACAAAAGTATTAAAAAAAGTTACACACACTTGTATAGTAGACATTGATTGATTGTGAGTTTTATATTTCATATTTTCATTGGTGGATACTTAGATCAAAGAATCTATAACACCTTTTTTCTTAATTAAGTTGGATCTTGAATCGATTTTGCAGAATAAAAATTTGTGGCTTTTTGTGATCGAATAGTTGTGGTTCCTGTTGATTCTTTACAACTTGTCAAATGAAAGCGTTTTAAAAAAAAATGGAATAATTAATTTGTTGATCAAATAAAGAATAAGGTATCGGAATCAATATGTCGATGCTATGTTCTAAATCTACATTTAAAAAAAAAATAAAAATAAAAGGAAGATATCATTTATAAGGCATCAATACTTGTGGAAAATTAGATACGTGGTCAAATATTATTGGCGTAACCCACAAAGCATAAAATTCCGAAAAATAATAGTAACAAATAAAAAATTAGTAACTTCATATCAGGATCGTATCAATGGCTACACAATATCATCACACTGAGTAACTGGTCTAATAACAAAAATGATAAATAAATAAATAGATAATGCTATGAAAAATGTTCTAAAGTCTACATTTATAACAATTGTATGTATTTAATGTTTTATAGATTATATTGTGTGTACTCTAGCATATACAATGAGAATTTTTTCTAAAGCCTATTTATAAAAGTTTTTTTTTTTTTTTTTTGTAAAAACAGAAAAGCTTCTATTCCAACAAGAAAAACTTTCAATTACACAAAATCTATTAAAAATATAATAAATTAGTGTATAGTGAATGGGTCTAGACTCTAGTGTGCCTACATCTTAATAAATATAAAAAAAATTGCACTACAATTTGAAGAGTTTTTTCAAACGCTTTATTCAATAGTTAACCTTTAAAAAAAACTTTACAAACATGATTATAAAAATTCTAATGTATTGAAACGCCGTTAAATTTTTTTTTTTTTTTTATGTTACGCGATCCTGGAATCCTCCTGGGATCGCGTAACTATGCACAAAATCGTATCAGAAAATTTCCTTCCTTGTTACGCGATCCTAGCAAGCTTCTGGGATCGCGTAACTATTCACAATGTCTGAACAACAAGTTTTTCTTCATTGTTACACGATTCTAGCACCTTCTTGGGATCACGTAACTAAGTTTTGACCCAGAACTCAGCAAAACTCAAGTATTTTACCTAACTTATTACACGCATAACTTTTGACTCGTTTAGAGTTAAAACCTGAAATTTTGCAGACACCTCTACTATATAAAAATGAAGGTTTCCCTTTTTACACTTTTTCAAATTTCACAATAACGAAGGATTCAGACGTATCACCAAAATGTGACCATTTTGACCATTTTAGAAACCAACCCATTTTACGATTCAGATGTCTAATGACATATAACCTTTTCCCCAAAGTATAACCATCCATTTTGACTCCAAAATCCATAACCAAACATTATATTCCTCTTATCGTCTACTTGAGTATATAGACTATGGGCACCAAGGACCCGTTTGCAAATCAACATCATGTTAGCGATTTGACCTCCATGATCAACCTTTATAGAACAATTCCAAACTAAGTAACAAGTTCCAATTGCTATAATCGACCAAAACTAAACTTGAACACACAATCCAAATTTCCAAATCAACATATTTACCTTTAAGTCGTCTTTACTACAACTATAATATCATCATTAGACAATTGAGTAGTTATTCTCGACAAAAGACTTTCATATTATCAAAAAGTGTGAAATTGGGCGGTTTACACAAGTGATACGAAACGACAATTAAAAAGAGTAAGGGCTTGCTAACTCACTATTAGCAAACAAACCACGCTAGTCCTTCACAATAGATTTTCCTTCTCTACGCCCACCTTTACCTACAACATTCAACACTTAAGGGATAAGCACATTGCTTAGTGAGCATATAAGAAATTAATTGAGTAAATCACAACATCAAGCAACATTTAGAAACACGTGATGATCACCCCATTTATTAACTACTAGAAACAAAGAATAATTGCCACCTAATCTTAAGCAAATGACTATTGAGCATTATGTGAAGATTTAATCACTATGCGGATCCGCGGCCAATAATCACTTAACACCATACCACAACGATATGCATGTTAAGACAACATAATGTGCTATGCACATATTCAACAACAACACTATGCTAACAAAGTTAGCTAATCTCTACATATATGCTCATTTCACATAACTCATCGACAATTAGAAAAGATAAAAACAAGCAATACTCAACATGATTATGTAAATCTCTTGCTCGGAAGCAATCCGAAATAACATAATCGTTACCCAATAACTCCATATATACTCACCTTGATGTTTTAGGCAATTACACAATTCAACGATCAACAATGAATGTCACGTCTTTGATTACATATCATATACATATAACAACATAATAACGCATTAAGCATTCAATAAACATTAAAATCAACTAACTACTGTCATCAACCCATCACCCCCTTGGGTTGACTAGGTTTGACTTTTGGTCAAACTACACAAAAATCTCATTTTTGGATGATCTTAATCAACCCAATGATTAATTGTTTGAATCACTACTTTAAACTATACTAACTATATCATTTCAACTCTTTAGACTAGTAATTAAGGTGGTTTAGTAACACTATACAAGGAATTATACAATACCCACCTTAATCACTATACATACAAATTTCAATTATCAATTCATGGGTTGAACTAGTATTATAACAATCATAGTAACACTAACTAACATCATTTGAATCAATTCTCAATTCTTAATTTCGGATTAAATCACTAGCTATACAAAACCTATCAAAAACCTAATTTCTAGGTTGAAACAATGGAGAATGATGATTTTACCTTGATTGGGAATAATTTGGGAGCTTGAATTCAGATTAATTGATGTTAATTTGGTGTTAGGGATTTGGTTTCTTTCATCTTGTTCGCTGGCCTCTTCTCTCGATTATTCTGGAACGTATTCTGGAATGTTACAGGTGGTTGTGTATAGGTGTTGGTATATATTTATTTTATCCCTATTAGTTAGATTGGTATTCACACTACCAACCCGTTCACTTATTGTCTAGAAACTTAACACACACCACATTTAAATATTCAAAACTCCTAATATTTCATACGATTTATAAAATTATTTTATAATATAATCATATTATACTCATAAATTAATACCTTAAATTTCGGAGTGTTACATGTATATATTTATAGTTCATGAAAATTTATATTATGTGTATTGAAAACAGACATAAATACAGACGTTACATATTTTTTGAAAGTTAATATAACTTTTAAGATATGAATACATTTGTGTCTCATCATCCCTGAAATAATATGATGTATCGTCACTTTGAGGCTGTCACTTTGAGGCTTTGACTTGTGTGCATTTAAAACAAGGAAGTTACATGGTGACAAAACATACGAGATCTTTATGAAGATTTTGTGGAATGTGCCATTTTTTATCTAGTATATTATTTTTATTATAAAAAAGAAAAAATAATAAATAGTAAATTTCATGAATGGATTTCACCCTCACGAGTCATTACCTACCTTGGTAGTGAGCAAACTAAGCAACCCCCACTTTCAAACATTCTACACTCATTTTCCTTTGTCCTCGTTCATACATGTGTGTGTATGCATTCCAAACTTATGGCCATTTGTCCTCTTCATACGTGTATTGTGTTTATACAAACGTACAAATATATATATTATGAATCTATGAGCTTTTAGTAATTACTTTTTACATTACTCAAATTCGGCTTTATAAATGTGCAATGGCTAACTCGACAAAAACACTATTATGTTGCTATAGGGATTAAAAAGAAGAAGAAGAAAATGAAAAAATAAATATGTAATGATTTAAGTATTAAAGTTAATATTTGTAGATTTAACTATGCTTCAATTAGAATGCAATATTTATTTAATTGTGAAAGAGTGTAAAATGCATTATGAATTACATGTAGCTCATTTAAAAAATTTAAGGTTTATAAAAACAAATACAAGAAAAAGGTTAAAAATAAGTAAAATGAATTTTAGAAAAAAGTTTAAAGAAAATCTGATTGTCGGAATCCGACAGCGACAATAGAAGGTGATGGTTGGTGGTAGAGTGGGAAAGTGTGAAAGAAGAAAGTTTGAGAGTTTAAAATATAATAGAACGAATACAGAGAGTTAAAAATAAAAATGCGTAAGGATAACAAATAATATATCGTGATTGATCTTTTCCCCTCAACTCCTTCCACTCATATGGAGTCTCCCCAGTGAACTTTACCCGGAAAATAAATTAAAATAGTGCAACATCTAGAAATAACTAAGGTATATAGCGTTGATGGGATCATCATATTTAATTATATATAGAAAAACCTCAAATTA
Organism: Gnaphalium uliginosum; assembly: GCA_963930675.1. Lineage (NCBI taxonomy): Eukaryota > Viridiplantae > Streptophyta > Magnoliopsida > Asterales > Asteraceae > Gnaphalium > Gnaphalium uliginosum. The sequence goes on from OZ005680.1 coordinate 10,486,439, forward strand.
AAAGAATAAAATTTGACTACAATTTTCATATATTTTAGTTGACACAAATAGATTGTCGACATATAATAATCATATTCAAATAGTGCATTACATTATTATTATTATATGTATATATATAAAAGTAATAAATCTACGTAAAATACAATTCAAGTACATTTATTTTGGTTTTTATATTTACGTGTATATATGATATGTTGGGGACCATAATAGAAACATTGAGTGATGCTAAACTCGACATTGGTTCTCTTATCTTATTAGAAACCACACAAGATCAAACCACATAATTTTGTGGCCCTATCAAGGTAATGTGTACCACCTTCACTACCATGCAATCTAATGCCAACTAATATATATATATATATATATATATATATATATATATATATATGTTCTCTCTTTTATATTTATTTATTTATTTATTGTGTATCATTTTTAAATTCCATTTTTATATATTGTTATTACGCATATAATATTTCAAATGGAATAAGAATCATAGTCCACATGTACCAACATTGTGGAGGTATGACTTTTTTTAATAAGAAAAGTCTAATTAACCATATATTTGTAATAAATCCGGATATAACTACTATTAGATCTATATATATCGGTTGAAATCAGTTACTCAGTTTATACCAAATTCTCGACGGATTAAGTTTAAACGAGAACCACAAAAAAGTATAAAATTACGAGAACTTTTATTTTACATGGTTTTGACACATGTAAACGTAATAAATTTCATATAAATGTTATTTAATGTTCATATCATTGACAAACAAAAGTTAAAAATCACAAAATGCATATTAAATTATACTTTATATGAAATATTCAAATGTGCATAGATCAAATGTGTACATATGAGCGAACATTTCTAAACTTAGTAGTATTTATGATGTTTTTCAAACTATTTTGCTTTTGACTTTAATCTAAATCAATACAGTATTTATAAGTGATTGAATCTACTCATATGTAAAAATCCCTATAATTTAATAGTTCTATTAGTTCTGTACTTTTTTATAGTTCTTATTTGAAAACCTAGATATTAATCAAAATTGACACCGCTCAATAACTGATATTTCTAATACTTATTTAGTAAAAAAAATGATGGACATTAATCATGGGTTGCCGTATCATTTTAATATAATAAAATGCACATACATTTTACTTGCTTGATAGTTATAAAATGGTTAGTACATAACGTACGTATTGATTATTACGGAGTATTATATAAAAAATATAATCGACAACCGGAATATATTATTCTTATTACCAGCCTTATATTTTTTAAATAGGATACACTGACCTTTAATTTAATTATTATTATTAGCTAATTCATATCATAATATTTGTTCAATATAGAAACTTATCTAAATCTGAATAATAACATTTTTTCCTTATTATATGCTAAAAATGAAACAGCTATTAGGAAGATCGGACATAAATAAAACAGAAAATCAGATATAGAATAATTTATTTGTAAATTATAAGTAATGAAATTGGTATGCAATATAAATAAAATAGAAGAAAACAAAACTTAATAAAATAGTAATATATATAAAATAAAATTTAAAATTAAATAAACATTTGAAAGTAATAATAGAAAAGGTCAAGTGGCCGTATTAAAAATATCGTTTGGTTAATATTATTTTACTGAACAATGAAGAACAGTTTTGTAAGTGGTACTTGCAATTTGCAAACGTTATTACTTATTAGTAAACAAATATATCTACTTTAGCAAGTTTGTATCAAAGACATTGACAATTGGTTTAAAAATGCAACTAAGGTATACGAGACTAAGAAATCGAGGGTGTGTTTGGTTTGAAGTAGGGATGAGCATTAGTACCGAAATCACAATACCGTACTCATACTATATCATTTCTGTACCTGTACCGGTACCATCCCACTTCAAATGGTACGGTATTCGGTACTTATATAAATGTTTTTTTTGGATGCGGTACTTTCGGTATGATATCGGTATTTTATCGGTTTAGTACCCGGTCTCAATTTATAGAAGATATTATTATTTATTAAGAAACTAGATTCCAATCCCGTGTGTACACATGAGCCGTTGAAAATTTGTATTTAATTGTTATAACTATCAATATAATGTGTACGATAAAATTCTCGAGTTTTACCTTATTTAAAAATATACGTAGTAACGTTTGCAATAAAATTATATAAGGTAGTATCTATATTAAGTGTATAGTTGGGGTCATATTAATTTTACTTTTTGTATACAACTTTGAGTGTGTAAAGGGTAACTTTTCAACCAAAGACAAGATAAATCAAATAACCTCCCACTATAAATGTATCTAATTATATTTAACAATCATAAACGCTAAAGTTGTAACACGAATTAGCAACTATATTATTTGTAAGACCTTTTTTGTAATAGGGGCATATAAAATTTTTAATTAAGGCTGATATATTATTTATATACCGAACTACCCTAGTGATATATACGGAGAATCACTTGGATGTATGAGAAATTGATTTCTAAATAGTCATTAGTTTTAACTTTTGTGTGTACATCAAAAACATTAGCATGTCGATTCTTTGTCATCTTTTTGTTTAAGTTGTCATGTTTGGTTTAGTTTGGTATTGAGGTGGTGTTATGTTTTTGTATTGTACCACGCTTTACAACTGATCATTGTTCACTTTAGTATTGTTATACTTTCGGTACCAAGCGGGTATTGTACCACATTTTACCGTACCAGTACCCGTACCGTACTGGTACCATACCACTTCAGTTGGTACGGTATTCGGTATTCACATTAGGACAAAAAAGAAAAGCAGTACCAACTGATTTGATATGATACGATACCGGTTTCGTACCACGCTCATCCCTAGTTTGAAGCTATGAAATGGGACAATGAGAATGAAAGTGATAGGAAGTATTGTGAAAAAAGGTATTGAATACTAAACCTTTAAATAAGGTTTTCTCAAACCTATCAAGAATGGTAGGTTTGGATTTTCATTTCCACACTCATTCTCATATTTTAGTTTATAAAAGTCATGCCCATAGTGAAATTCAGATACAAACCAAACACCTTCCAAGTATATAGTGAAGGAGTTACTTTAAGGCTTTAAACCATTTATATATTTATTATATTTTGGTTATAATCAATTTTTGATCAATGAAAACAATTTTCAATATATCACTTCTCACTATTTTATATATAGTTTTTGCTCAAAGAACAGACAAGATAGTCATTGCTCACCATCACGATTGTCCAAATCAATTGTTTAACCAAAAAAAGCATATAATAAAGTGGGAAAACAACTTTAGGATATAATATTGATCTTGACTAACATGTTTAATTAATACTAAACATTTATTTATTTAAAAGCTTTGAATAGCTATATAATAGTGGTGTGATTCAACTAGCAGTGTTCGTGCATTGCTTTTGAATATTTTTCTTATAAATAATGAGTTAAAGTACATTTATAGAATTTGAAAATTGTTAATAATCGCAAATGCTAATCGATTTATAAGTATCATTTCAAAAATAATATATGAAAGACAATGCTATCAATACGTATCATTTCAAAAATAATATATGAAAGACAATGCTATCAATGAGTTGCGTGTTAGTTGTATCTATTTTTATTTTACGCATACAATAGTTGTATAACATCATATGACTTTTTTTAGTATATGACATTAATTTAACGAAAACATTAACGATATAAGTTGTCATGTCATTCTTTGTGTTTTAATGCGTAGGTAATTAACCAACAAAAAAAACAACTAAAGCTACAACTGAATCTCAACTAATACGGAAGATGCAAAAAGCCAGATTAGAAGAATACAATGTCGACAATAACTTAATAATGGTACTGACCCACTCATAATAATAGTGATTAGTGCTTAATTAGTTTATAGTTAATTACAACTTGTGCAATCTTTACAAGTCAATGATGGCATCAATTGTAATGACATTTTTGCCCTCAAACAGCCATTTAATTTCGTGTTCCACAATTAGTGTCCCATATATTTTTTGTAAACATTGTTATTGTTATGATGGCCTACTTAGTCTTAATTTAATTTGTAATACGTGATAAATATCTAGATATCATGTCATTTGCTTTACAGAAAAACAGCTAGAGTAGCCTGGTAATGGGCCATTTACTCTTTTGACCTTCATGTTTAGGCCCATCATTATAGTATACATTTCTAGTTTTAATACCATCAAATCTAGGAAAGATTTGATGTTTGTATTAAGTAATGTTTTCATTTGCTTTTAATAAACCAATCACCAAAGTGGCCCGGAGGTCTCAGATTCAAATCTCACTAACTGCACATTTTGGGTGGTCTGGAAAAGAGTCGGAAATGATCACGGGGATATCCCAATTAGGCCGCGTACATCTGAGTAAAACTATTTGCCCTTCCGAGATAACCTGACAGGGAAAACCTTATCCGTTTTTCATTTGCTTTTAATAAATTTGTGGGTGGAATCAAGATGATTTTTTTCTTGCAATTTTTAATGAGCTTCGTGGATATAGTCTTCTCTTTCCAAAATAAGAAAGGAGGGGTAGAAAAAGTAGCAGTTAACATTGGCATTAACTTTTAAGAAATTGATTGATAGATGACAGCATAACAAATATGGATCAAGAATTTAAGTCTTTACTCCTACTATAAATTGCATCACATCTTCATTTTCCATATTTGTTTCATTATTTTCATCCAAAAAAACAAAAACAAAACTGTATCATGCAAGTCATATATGGGACTCAGAGTTGCATGCCACATCTATCTCGAACTCAAATTTGTTATAGAAACCTGTACCTCCCTTGATAGAACTTATCGCGTTACCATAAAAGTACGATGGTAAGTGTTTATAAGTTTATTTAGGCAATGCAGGTTTCATATTGTCATTTTAGCAACGAGAGGAACTATCGGAGCTATAAGTTAACGACTAGAATACTGTTTTAATGGTTCATATTTTCATAGAGTTAAAACAGCAAAGAAGGCATTATTCTGTTGCATGGTATTATAACAAGTATATACGACCACTTACAGTTATGACAAAAAATAAAAATATTTTTTAACAAAGGTTATAGTGTACATTATCCATGCTTGGGTTGCCTACTGAATGTATTTTAATTAAATGAACAAATAAATGTATCTCTACTATTACACTATAGCTTTAACAAGTTATGGGAAATTAGGATTTAAATACCAACCTATGATTAATGCCGGAAAGAATGAAGCTATTATTGTCACTTAACAATACAAGGGAAATGTCACTCAGAAAAATATGATAGACACGCCCATTGTGAGGCATCCAAATGCCACCCATGGGCTCAACCGTTCACCTGTTCAAGAGTAAATGTAAGTGAGATGCTAAATTTACAATCTGGAATCTAGATATATTTTCTATGAAACCTTAGAATTATATGTATATAGTGTTACTCAGGTTAATAGTTTCAATCATATGCAAAGTGACACATCACATGCTCATTTCTTCCACACCTGTACAAATTAGAGGGTGGAACGGGTCCTTTCAGGTTGTTGCTTATTTCTTACAGGTCAAATGAGTAAAATAAAAATAGCTAAAACGTGAATGGGTCGAACGTCACATAAAGTGTATTTTCAATGCAAACAACCAACCAAATCGGTATTCAAAATATTAGATATTAGATTATTATTGTTTTTTTTTTTTTTTTTTTTTTTTTTTTTTTTTTTTTTTTTTTTTTGTAATCAACAAACTGTTGATCAGAATACGGGGAAAAAGTGCTTAGGGTGAAACCTGGCCCAACCAGACCACACCAAATACACATTGTGTCACCTATTATACAAATGAAACCCACCAAAAGTCGAGAATAGAGCAGATATAAAACTTAGATTTGGTACAACAGAAGGCTTACTATTAGTTGTAAGCTATGTTAATCACTATTCTAAAAGCATGGATGATATGTTGAATTCTGCACTTGCATGGTTATTTTATAAGTTAGACTATTTAAATTTTGTACATGTTGCTAGGCAGGGTATTATATAAAAAACATAATGCCACTGTCTATGGGCATCATGAATTTACCTATTCTTGCAGCCTTCCAGAAGAAACCCCGAAATCTGCAATACAAAGAATTGGAGAATTACTTTAGCAGAAGCAAACCAAATCCAACAACTATAAATGTACCAAAATATGACATTATCCTCTGACATGATAATAGCAAGCACAAACAGACTTGTGGACATGTTGACTTAAAATTGACCATGCTAGGTACAACTTTACAACCTTTCTAACAAAAAAAATTCCACCATAAACCATGGAGGAAGTAAATTAAGATATTGTAAAACAAAAAAAGAGTCATAGCACTTTGTAAGGAGCCTGCTAGATCAAGAATTACCATAAAAATGATACGTAGAGACAACCAGCTAGCGTATCCCAATTTCAATCAACAGTAACAGGCCGAAACCCTCTAAGGATCATATTTCCTTGAATTACAGAAGGCACGGTTAGTTTATTTTAAACATAAGCCTCATGCTAGAGCCACTAACATAAAAAAAAAAAAAAAACTTTCCTTCTAAAATAAGATACCATACAATTTTGCTATGGTTCCTAAACAGATTTATCCAAGTTCATATTTATGAAGTCTCAGTCATTGCACCTAAATCATTTTCAGATTATTCTTCTTATGTATGAGCCAACTCAAATATGAACTTACAATTCGTAAAGGCATGCTTTCTACCAAATTGGTCTGTGGTACACCCAGGTCATAATATCTAGAGAGCATAAGCAAAACTACAAAATACATGTGTACGATATTTCCCTTACAATGACTGTATATATAAATAAATAAACAAATAGAATCTCATTAACCAACTTTATCCACTAATCCCAAACGGATTCCAGTTTTGGTAAATGTATTCTTAGATATGCAAGTATGTAACAGATCAAAATTTACAACATAATGCAAATACGCATTTTAAACAACAGTAAGACATTATGCCACAATGATCTAGTCTAAAATAAAACCACTACTAGGAGTGTTGGAGGCGATCCAAAAGTTAAACACGTCTCAGTTGGCCAGGATAATGCAGATGATAGGATACACAGATAAAAACATACACTTTCTTTTACCACGCTTAAATTGTTCATCTTTTAATACTCTAATAGCCATTCCACAAAAATGAGCAATACAAGCTACGTGACGTTCTTACAGTGAACAGAGAAATGTATTATGACAGCTCTACTGAAAGTTTAACAAGCTATCTTAGTTAACACTTCAATGACTTTTAAAACATATAATTGACCTCAAGCTCTCTAATAGTACCAGTATCTCAGTTTAACTTCAAAAAACTGACTGCCTGTTCCAGGTCAACTTTAAAATAGAACTGTGTCCGACCAAAAAAGTATTAATCATTCTAAGGGGTACGGCGTTAATAGTTTAATTACATCTTTCTGCAGAGCAGGCATCTTTAAGGCCTCAGACTTATAAAATTTTGTGATAATACACATTCCTCCAAACTAGTGAGTTGTGATAGGACCCGACTACAATATTGTGATAGAAACAAACAAATACAGTAGCCTATCTTAAAGGCTTGCATACAGCTATACCAGTATACCAACGATATTTTCCCGCTTGCTGTAACACCTTGACCATTACGTGGTAACCCACAATCTTCACCCACTTTGTAGAACTCTACTCTTAGTCACCTTTTCTCCATACTGGGTGGAGTCTACGAAGTGATTCAAGAATTCAAAAAACGTACAAGGCCTAAAAAAGCAAACCACTGAATTCCCAAAACTAAGTTACAACACACTAAAAAAGGCATCAAGATCGAATCTTTCATGAATGTCAAATCCTGCATTCTTCAATTAGAACCTTCAATCATTGGTTCCACAAGCAAGCTTACTCCCATCAGCTACCCTTACAACCTTATTATGAGCTTAGCGAATATCAATAAAGTTGTGGCTATTTCTTACTTCCAATTGTGTCATCAAGACCTATGATAAAACAAAGGGCAAAGTATATAGAAATGTATCCAACCACCCCTGTTTTTCTATTGTATGCCTTCAACTTTAAAATTACCAAACTTCCAATTCTTTGTTATGGTGTGCATTTCTAATCTTCATCGGGTAACCGCCTAACTGGTAAAAATATCAAAACTTATAGGATAGTGTTTGCTGATATGGCAGCCACATAAGTGATCACATCATCAAAACCAGCACCAGGGATACATTAGGTTAAAAGGTAATACTGAAAGTACAATGCATACAATAGTGAAACATGAATATAGTTATAGACACGTTTCTATGTAGTTGGATCGCACAAGCAGATAACAACATTGAAAAATAATATATCATCATCATAACTTAATTAAAACCTACAATTTAACAGATCAAAACTAGGGCTTTCCGATTAAAGATCTAACCCGGTTTTTTCTTCAAGGATAGCAGGAAACTGCAACTTCAAGAAAGTGCATGTACAGATAACCAGCAACACCACCGTTAGAAATGAATGGAAATTGAACAACGCTGACTGTACACATTCAAAATTAACATCTTTTTAGTTGGATCACAATGTAAGACCTAAATTCAACATTTATAAATTAATTAAATTTACCATTATTGTGGAATGGAAATTGGGGGTTTAGGGTTCAATCGTGACTGTTGGATTCGATTAGATTTGTTTACACAGGGAAATAAAGAAGACAGATAAATCATTGAAAAGATGTGGACGACGACGTTTATATGTAAATCAAAACCTACCTAGTTTGTACAAGTTCCCATGAATAGAGCACAAGTCTTGGTTGCATAGAAAAGAAAAAAAAAAACTAAGGGTGAGTGACCGAATGTCTTAGGTGCTTCAGTTTCCATTTTTTATAAGCTTAAATTATTCGTGAAAAAAAAAAAAAAATAGTTGGCAAATCAAATTAAATAGGACTTTTTTTTTTTTTTAAAAAAAGCGCCCCTAAGGTAGATACTACTTCGAGGACTTGCAGGAACACTTCAGGCTTATTCAACTTCACCTTTAATCTCAGGCTTTAACTATCATTTCCAGCTCTAGTCACAAATTCCGCTTCAACTAGTTATTACAAAATATATCCTATGACCATTGATTCGGGGATGGACTCGGTATAAAAAACCGCATCTTGTCATGCAGAATGAGTTGTGTAGATACAAAGTCAAAGGAACATTTAGTGAAAAATATGAAATATACGTTAATGGATAATGTTTAGATTTAATTTAAATTTTTTTTAGAATGATGTGTTTTGCTAGTTTGGTTTCATTATTGGTTAACGAGATATTTAATTAATTGTTCTGTTGAAAATAGTTATAAAAATACAATACAAGAATTTATTGTAAGAGTGACTCTATAGTTCATGATGAAATTGTTGTACTATTATTGTCATAATAATAGATCTTATTTGAACCCTCTTCTAAAAAAGAGAATTATATAAATCGTCCTTTAAGTTTGTCCTAAAAGTTATACGTGAAATTGTGTTATTTTTTGAATTTTATGTTATCAATAAATTTTAAATTAACTATGTTCATAGTTTATCCTAATAGCGTCCTCACTGTAAATTAAATTTGTAATTACATTTTCTTAGAGTAAGATATTATGATAATACTAGGTCAACAAAAAAAGTCAACGTTAAATTACTAAAATTATCTCGATAAATACGTAATTTTCATAGTTTATCCTAATAGTTTACATGCGTTCTCACTATAAATTGCATTTATCATCAGATTCTTTTGGAGTGAGATATTATGATAAAACTAGATTAAAAAAATCAACATTAAAGTACTCAAATTATCGCGATAAATAAGTAATTTCCTTTTGCTAATTAATAGATAAGGGTAATAATAATATTAATAATAATATAACAATAATAATAATAATTGTAGAACTTAACATGAACATTAACATTAACAGCACTGATATGTAACAGTATACTAATTACTAAGTAAAGTTAAAATAAAATAATTGTATAATAAATAATAATAATAATAATAATAATTAATATTTTAATAATTAATTAGTTGATAAATAATGATTAATTAATTAATAATTAATAATAATAATAATATAATAATAATATAATAATAATAATAATAATAATAATAATTAATAATTAATAATTAATAATAATAGTAATAGTAAAGTAATAATAAAAAATAATAATATTTTATCTGCGTTTGACTAACGCAATGTCCCAAACCGTGTTTATATACGCGTACCTATATATACACACTAACACACAGAAGATTGTTCGTAATGTTAAACCCTAGAAGCTCACGTACGGATGTTGATGCGAAACCCATCTAAAGGTATTCCCATTTCTATTCTTCATTGGTAACGTTCATCGTCTCATACCTTCTAATAATCTGGATTCCATCTTTTACTTTTTTCTTTGTTACAAAATTTAGTTGATTTCGGTTTTTTTTCTTTGTTAATCTTGATATGTTATTTGAGTATTCTCCTCTAAATCAATTCAGTAGTATCAAATTCATAAACTCCAATGAGAATTGATTCATATGTTCAGAAACACCCTACTTGTAGCGCGCAAAACAATGTTGTTGAGATTGTTATTTTGTGTCGGTATCAACTTAAATACTAACTTTGTTTTTCTTTTTCTTTTTTAAGTTACTAGTATTTTTGGTTAATGGATCGTACTTTCTGATGTCTTATGTACACTATTTTGTCCCTTTTTATTGCTATCTATTATTTTACTTTCTGGGAATGGTGTTTTACCCAAATATGAGAAGTTGGAATCACGTTGCTTGAACACCTAAACACCATATCAGCTTTATTGTACTTTGAGGCTTGTACTTTGAGTGTGATATGGTGTATGTAGGCTATTAAAGAAGCGAGATTACATTCTTGACATGGGTATCTCTCGTTCCACTCTATTTTGATATTGTTATTGTGTTAACTATCTTCCAATCCTTAGATATCAAAACATAATACCAATTTGGTTTCTATTTTTGTTTAGTTTATTGTGCTTTTTATGGTTTTCATAGTGTTCTAATCTATTTTCGCTCCATTTTGACGTTGTTATTGTTGTTTTAACTAATTTCCGAATTTCAACTGTTTCATTCTCGTTGATATCGACTTCGTACCAGTTTGGTTTCTGTTTAGGTTATTAATATTTTTTTGATGTATTGTAAATTTTAATGTCTTACCTATGTAGACTATTTCTTCTTTTCTATCTATATATTACTTTCTAGGAATGGTGTTTTACCTAAATATGAGATTTGGCATCCCATTTCTTGAACACCTAAGCACCATCTCAGCCGTATTGTACTTTGAGGCTTGTACTTTAAGGTTGAGTGAGTGTATGTAGGTTATTAAAGTAGGGGATTACTTAACATGGTATATCCATTTCAGCTTCCGAATTTTTCAACCCTTCCCATTCTTGTTGATATCAACCTCAATACTAATTTGGTTTTGTTTAAGTTGTTAGTAGTTTTGGTTTATGTATCGTGCTTTCTAATGCTTTACCTATGTACATTGTTTTGTTCTTTTCTATTTATATTTTACTTTGTAGGAATGGTGTTTTACCTAATAATAAGAAGTTGGAATCCCTTTACTTGAACACCTAAGCACCAATTCAGCCTTATTGTACTTTGAGGCTTGTACCTTAAGGTTGAGTGAGTGTATGTAGGTTATTAAAGTAGGGGGGATTACTATCTTAACATGGGTATATCCATTTCGGCTCTGTTTTGATAGTTTTATTGTATTGACTAACTTCCGAATTTTTCAACCCTTCCCATTCTTGTTGATATCAACTTCAATACGAATTTGGTTTTGTTTAAGTTGTTAGTAGTTTTGGTTTATGTACTTTAAGGGTGAGTGAGTGTATGTAGGTTATTAAAGTAGGGGGATTACTATCTTAACATGGGTATATCCATTTCGGCTCTGTTTTGGTAGTTTTATTGTTTTAACTAATTTCCAATTTTCTTTCAACCTCTTCCCTTCTTGTTGACATCAACTTCGATACTAATTTGGTTTTGCTTAAGTTGGTAGTAGTTTTGGTTAATGTATCGTGTTTTTCAAAGTTTTACTTATATTCTCTTATCCTTCTTACTTATAATTTACACTCTAGAAATAGTTATTTATCTAAATATGAGATGTTGGAATCCCTTTACTTGAACATCTAAGCACCAAGTTCAACCTTATTGTATGTTGATGCTTATACAATAAGGTTGAGTGGGTGGATGTGGGCAATAAAGTAGTGGGGTTACTATCTGAACATGGGTATCTCCATTCCACCCTATTTTGATAGTTTTGTTGTTTTAACTAACTTCCTAATTCTTCTTAACCTTTTTCATTCCTTGTTGATGTCAACTTCCATACTGATTTGGTTTTTAAATAAGTTACTACTCTGTAGTATTTTTGGTTTGATTTATCCTTAAATGTTTTGCTTATTTACTTTTATCCTTTTTATTTATATCCTACACTCCAGTAATGGTTACTCACATAAAATTTGAGAAGTTGTATCTTTAGTTAATGTGAGGTGGTTCCTGCACATGTCCTGCTGAGGCTGGCTGCTTAAGAACTAATGGACTAACACTGAAACAATGAAGGTATACACTATCAAGATAATGATTTTTGGAACTCATAATATACAACTTTCATTCGATTAAAGAGCTATTTTGTAATTGGTGCGTTCTTATTGGAAGGTTGTGAATAATGCAGAAGTCACATTCATAAGACAAATTACCAGAGTTCTAGAGATCAACAGAAAGTTGATCATTATGTTCAAATACACCCCTGTTGAGGCAAATATATTTGTATATATACATCTCGAATATCAGTAATTTCCTAACTGGGTAGAAGAGGAGATTCATCGACAGTAGAATCAGGATCAAATAAAGAGGATCCTTCTTCTCTAACTAGCGAAACTAGTTCTGCAATTCCAAGGTTAGCACCAGTTTGTGAAGATGTAAGTCTCTTATTTTCAGTTATATAATTTTGCCAATTTTGATACCCCGAACAAACCTGGGCTTAATTGTATATTATAGTTGTCATGATCAGTTCAGTTTTGTAGAAGAACTTGCTTTTTCTCCTTGTGAGTGTCTGACACTAGAGACTAGAGAAACAGCTTCTGGGATCTTAGATAAGCTATAAATATGGCTATGAAAATATGATTTGCAGGGATCGAAGAGTTTCACTCCTCATGCTGCAAGTATTCTCAGAGCTTTGGCAAAGGCTGGCATAACTATAACACGGAGGTAAGTCACTTTTTCCTTCAATTATAAGTTATGGGTTGCGCATGTTAGGCATTGATCCCTCATTTGCTCAAATGAGTGATCAATGTAGTCAACAAAGAAAACTAATACAGTACTTCATTTTCACACTTATAATCACTTCATTCAAGAGAATTGATATGACACATATATCAGATATTCTATGCCAACAGTAGGACACGGAGTCGAATTGTAGTGCCATTTGAATTTCTCAAACTTTTGATGCAATCGCTCATGTATTGATCAGAAATCATTAGTATCCATTCTTAATCGTCATCTTGATACTTGAGTTTATAAGTTTCAGGACTCAACTTAAACTTATCACAAATTTTCTTTTCAATAACTTTAAATGTTGCTAATGAGGTTGGCAAACTGAACTTGATCAAATCGTCTGCATACTCTGCCTTTATTGTCAATGTGTTTTCATCAGAACACGTCCCTGTATTAATGGCTAAGGATTCTTGAATTGCTCTGTTATCTGATTTATTCGTGTTAACTTGATTCTTGTACGATTCAGTTACCTTTCTCTTCATAAAGTTTGGTCCTTGCCACTCGAAAATCTCATAATCTTTGCATTTGCTTTTCAATGTAGACAGCGGAACTGTATAACAGTAATAAGAAAGGAAATAAGAGGTTGTAATTACAGAAATCACAATTCATAGATCTTTCACACACATAAATATGTATGCATAATTATATGTGTATGCATATGCATGTGTTTGTGTGTGTGTTTCAGATGGAGATTCCCACTCATCTTTGATCTGCAATAGGGCCTAATGCATATGTATGCATCTCAGCATTTGTGTGCAATAAAAGAAACAGTTGCTTCATGAATATTCATATATGGTATCCAAAGGCTTGAATCCATCCTCATTCAGTCATTCATCATCTTTCATGTACTTTGAGACCAAACTTGGGACAACGAACTCTAGAATTGTCACACTCACTGCAATTAGATAGAACAGTTTTAATATGGAAAGAAAATATTAGCATTACCATTTAGGTTTTTTGCAGCTTCTTTCATGGTTTTTCCATATTGTTGTTTAATGTCCTCTCGAGGTAATGAGATAGGAACTGTCTTATAGTTTTCCTCTGAAGTCGTTATGCATTCATCAGCAACTGATCTCTTTTCTTCTTCTAATGCTTCAAGTGTTTCTGATAATATGTTTCATTTGAATGTTTTCAGAAATCCAATTTCACATGATTCATAATTAAGTTCTGCACCAAATCAAACTTATAGTTCAGTAGACTTTTGGGAGAGGTTAAACATGTATTGAACACTGGCTTGGGGTAAGCACATAGAAATGGAAATCAAGAGTATATAGATAAAAGATTGCATAAACTAAATAAGCATACATCCAAGATTCATTGCAGCATCTTTACGACTTCCTACAAAATGTTGCTGAAGCAACTCCTGGCTAATCGACACCTTATCTTTCCCTCTTTTCTCCCCGATACCTGAGTCATTTCATTATTAACTGATTTACCACGATGGGTCACAAGGGTTGGGTGAATCATGCTGGTTAGTTGGTGAACCTTCTAAAGCCATTGGACAAGATGACGTCTGAACACCCATAGGTAGTGGGGTGATTGCCGAAGAAGGAATTACGAATGTTCCTTCGGCACCTTGTACTGATTCAATCACTTGTCTTAGATTGAAAAGCGAGCGGTTGAGCTTGTTGATCTTACAATATGGCCACCTTGAGATCCCATGTTGTTTGCATACCCGTTTCATCATAGTTGGGGAAACTACAACCAATTATAGTCTCAATAACAGTAGTCTGTTAATTTTGACGCATAAGCATATTACCAAGAGTCTTTGTAGCATCTTCTAAGCTTTCCGCAAATTGGTGCTGAAGAACCTTCGCGACTAATTGGTTTCTCAGCTTTCCTTCGTTTTCTTTTTGATTTGTTGGTCGTTTTAGCAGTCTCTGATTTCCCACAAGTTCCATTTAACGCATTAGATTCGATAACTATAGATTGGTCCGATGAATCAGCACAAACCAGTGGCCCTCCATTTGAGATTACTGATTCTAATAGGTGAGTGGACTGAAAACTTGAGTCAATAACATCGACATCCACAGATGCTTTGTGAATTTCAACCAATTTACTATCCTCTCCTATCTATTCACCAGAAGAAACCGCAAGACTCCGAGAATGCTGTTTTATTGAAGTCAGCAGTGACTCTAACATCGTCTGCTGATCTTCTTAGTCTATTATATTAGGAGGAAGAAAGAACTCTAAAATATAATCATCATCACCCGTGTGACTACTCCTCAAGCAAATTGCAAAAGATCCAACCAAACCGAATAGATGTGCATAATGGACTAACGGGTATTCAGTTTTTCCAAAATGTGTTGTATTTTCACAAAAACATGAACTACGTGTTGCAAAGGCCCTTCCAGCTACACCTTGGCCTTTTTGCAAGTGATGCTCGACACAAGCCTCGCGAAATCCCCACATATGAGCATCAACAACATAAAAGGCTACATCAGTTGTTGACATACATACTTGTCCCATACAACGGTAGTGTGAAATTATTTTTAATACTCAAACTTATTTTATATTAGATTAAAAATAAAAATAAATACCAAAAATCATTTCAAATATATAGAAAATACAAATAAAGTGTGAAATTAGTTAAAAATATGTAAAATAGTATGACTATTTAAAGTATAATAATAATATCATTTATAGATTCAAAATTACATATACATTTATATAAAAATATACATATTAATTAAACTCGATAACAGATCGAGTCGAGTTCTTAAAGGCTCGAGCTCGGCTCGATATATATTTCGAACTCTACTTTTAAGCTCGAGATCGGGTTCGAACTCGATAAAAGCTCGACTCGAACGAGCTCAAGCTCGAGCTCGGAGTTGCTCGTTAAAGTTCGACTCGTTTACAGCCCTACATACAACTTCCATCAAAACTGCTGCAGCTCTTCCTGAAGCCACCACCATAGGCTAGGACACATCGGTGCCTGCACGGGACCCATGTTTGTGCCAGGGGCAGATTATAAGTATCACATACTAATCCTAATACCTCCAGGATTTCAGCCAATGCGTTTTGTCAATTTTCATCAGATATCTGGGTTACAGAAATTTTTTGGCACATATTAAGAATAAAATAATATAAAGGAAATAAAAGGAAAATTAAAGAATA
Organism: Gnaphalium uliginosum; assembly: GCA_963930675.1. Taxonomy (NCBI): domain Eukaryota; kingdom Viridiplantae; phylum Streptophyta; class Magnoliopsida; order Asterales; family Asteraceae; genus Gnaphalium; species Gnaphalium uliginosum. The sequence goes on from OZ005680.1 coordinate 10,502,809, forward strand.
AACCATTATTTAATTTTACTGCTTGCCTACGTATTCGGAGAATCCAATAAATTTGAACTTCTCAAATTTACTGCCTGCAACAAAACTGAAGTTATATTACATCAAGAAAGCTGCGGTGTTCTTGTTTGAACTGTGTTTGAAATGAGCTGATCTAGAATAAAATGTTCAATCAGCAACCAAAGGCTCGACTCGGCTCAACTCATATAGGTTTGATTAGTTCGGAATAGATTAGAGCTATAGCTGAAACCTTCATTTAAACTTTCCTTAAGAAATACAATTGAAAATATCCAAAATCTAAGACTATCATGTATTACTACACAAAGTGCTCTTATAGCTTCATGATACTAGGCCCATGATGAGCTGGCCCTGCTTGAGCATACAAGGTGGCATTTTCGACCCATTTTCAATTATAAAGTGGATCACTTTGGATGTGTTCCAACAAATAAAAAAAGGTCAATTAAATTAGCTTTAGGGAAAGAAGCCAAATAGGTCAAACCAATTGATGGACGAGTCTATCTTTAATGCATACAACCTTCCTAAATCTCTTCCTTCCAAAATAACAATATTTTTTGTGGGTCAGGACTAGCAAATTCCATCCTGAAATTACAAATTCTCAAACCATACTTGTATTGTATGATGTTAGGGTAGTATAACAATATCAAGAATTAATGAGTGGCAAAACCAAACTACCTCGAGTGATCTGCAGACTTTATCAACCTCTGGAGCATAATTTATTTTATGTGAAGTTAAAATCAACTCGATCACACCAACACAGGACTGCCCAGAAGGTTCAAACACAGGCAAAGCCAAGTTTCCACGAACGTTGTAATTTAAAGTGTGATTAAGCCGATAATATTCTTTGTCCGAATAATACTTCACATTAAGTACTTAATCAGTTTCACCGTCAAGGGTGAATGAGTACATTAAAGAAACCATTCTATATTGATGAAGTCCCGTGCAGTTTGGGTCAAGAACAAAGGGTTGACCATATGTTGTGAGCATGTCATGTTATTAACAAGTGCCCAGACTTGAGCAAGAACATGTTTTTCACCGAATTCTGTGAAGTTATGAAGTGCCATTGTCATTCTTTCCATTATCACACATATATCTTTAAATTCTGATGGATTAACCCCTAAAACCGGCATTGGCAGCCTCTTTTTACTATCAATTTTGGCTTTTCTAGTTACTTGATCAGGGCTATCTGAATCTGGTTTAAAACAGAAAGTATGTGGAAAAATGTTACATTAAAAAGGGGTTAATACATACGTAGGGCATTAAACTTTGCGAAAATGTTTGATTTTGATAATTATCTTTGTTTGTTAACAAAGCTATAACCTAACTACACGGGAGAGACTTCATGGATACTAAAGTTAAGAAACTTATTCATTCCAGGCATTTTGGTGACTTGTTACAATTTACGTGTGTATTAACAAACAAAGGTAATTGCGCCAATCGAATATTTTCACAAAGTATAATGACCTACATGAATATTTTTGTAAAGTTTAATGCTCTACATGTGTATTAACCCATGTACATATATCAATATAAAGACCACACAAGATAATAATCAGTAGAACCGAAAAGACTTAAATTTTTTAACCGGTTTTCATAGTCAAGTTATGACTGTGCTAACAAACAAAGATAATTACCTCAATCGAACATTTTGACAAGGTTTAATGTCCTACGTGTATGTTAACCCTTAAAAAGATAAGTAAACAACAAAAGATAACTTGATGCTCGACCCATATAGATGAACCTGATTCTTCACTAGTCCTTCCCAAACACATTTAACCCACTACTCCCCCCCTTCGAAAATAGATATTCACACGAACGAGAACGGTCAGTTTTGAAATTCTATAACCAATGCAACCATTTGGGGACTTGTGTTGTTGCACAGGGTCACAGACTCACAGTTCAAGGGTCGATCTTGCTAAATTATGGAAATTTCGAATGTTTTGCATATTTAACTTATTTTTACTACGGAGTAATAAATCTTTTTACGGTAAAAAAGTAATACCACCCGTGGTATTGAATCCTGGGTTTGTCACGGAATACTGTTTTATTTTTATGGAAAGTTTAATATTGATAAATGATCTTCGAGGGAGTAAGAAGTAAAAGTAAATCCAATAGTAAGCTCAAGTCATCTAACAAACTCACATTTAAATTCCCAGATTATTGCACAATCAAGTAAAACCTACCTACAAGAAGTAGGTGAGCAGTTCCTGGAGAGGTCAACGGTGCATTTTCAACAGTATTTAAGTCACCGTAGGTTATTGTGACTAAAGTCATCAAGAAAACTCCAAAGAGGCGTCAAGGTTTGCTCAGGCAAGATATGATCAAAAGTCAAGAAATGATCAAGGTCAAATTCATAAGTCCGGGAAGCATTGAGGCCGTGTTCCAGTCGGTAGATAATCGCAGGTGGATCACTTGAACTAGTATTAGTTGACCACTCTTGTTCCAAGGAACTGTACATGATGAATAAAGAAAACGGTTGACTTCCTGCTAGCAATGTTCCTGCATCTTCATAGTTTACAACTGATACAGGGCGCCAAAATATGTCATGAAATTGATATTTTATCTTCCTAAATATATATATATATATATATATATATATATATATATATATATATATATATATATATATACTAACAATAAAATAAAAGGAATTTAGTCTTAAAAACATTAGTACTCGTAGTTGTTTAAAAACATCAATCATAAGGACATGTAAAATAATTGTAATTGTAATTTAATATATTTAGTCACGATTATTGAATTACCATCTATATTTTTATAATTAATTTATTGGTTTCTAAAGTTTATTACTCGTAAGGATGAGTAAATGGTTTACCATCGGGTTATATACAGTAATTTACTTTTATTTATGAGTAAATTTTACAAATGGTAAATGTGTTTTGTACTGATTTATAAAAATCATCCCTATACTTTATTTTTTACTTTTTTAGTCTAATAAGTTTATGTTTTACTCGAAAATAATCTCTCATTCAGCCAAAATGATTAAAATACCCTTTGACAATAGATTCTTACCGTCTGAAAATGATAAGAGAAATGATATTTTAATAATTTTATTAAGAGGAGGGACCAACCTTGAATAAAACATAAAGGATTAAAAAGTGAAAAATATACAAGTACAAGTGATCAAACTAAACTATCAAATAAGTTGTATTATAAGGTATCTCAATGATTTTCGTATATCAAAATAATTTATAGAATTTACACTTTATTTATTAAACTTTAGTTGTTTTACAAGTAGCCGTCAACCGAGTGAGTGTACGTCCGGTGAAAAGAGTAGCACACTCAAGTCTCCTCCTTCTCCATATCTTCAGGTATTCCGGCCACCGTCCATAATAATAGGCACTGACCACTGATTCGCACTGTCGTACACCTGTTTGTCACAATTGTTTCTCGTCTAACAGTTGTCATTATAATCTGTACATATTATATTATACTTATACTAGACCTAGCTAGCACTCACATCGTTGCTAATTGTGTTGATATTTACTTGTACTTGATGCAATTGACCTAATACTCACTATGTTTATGAGTTTTGAGAAAATTGAAAATGAACAGAAAAAGTTTGGAGTGTAAATTCTGTGCGGGATAAAGAATTTTTAATCTTTTTAATTTTTGCATAAACGCCTTTGTTGAAAAAAATGGTGATACGTGCTATTTTAATCGTGATTGCTTATCTGATTTTTTAATTATGTGAAATTGTATCAAACTTTTTCCAAGATTTATGGTATGTATTTAACTTTCAGTTACTGTTATTGTACGGATATGACAGTTTAATACTTGTAAACTGGTGATGTGGCGCTGAATACCCGATAAATAAGTCATCGACACATTACACTAACAATAATTGAAAGTTTGTTTTAAAGTTCGATATGTAAAATAGAATTTTGGGTATATTCAAATACTTAACCCTTTTGTTTAAGCATATAATAAGTAATTTTGAGTGTTTTGTTTTAACCAGGTTTGTATGTTTTTCTTTAACTTCAAAGTACGCAATTTCAGACATACAAATTTTGTTACAAGGTTATGAACCTTCTTTTTACCTGAAACGGGTTACTTTGTGTCACACATGTATATCACGTGACATGTGTTAAAAAAAACAGTGACATGGGGACTAATTTGCCAAAAAATATATCGGTACCCATTCTTTACCTGCTAGTTGGTCTGAAGGGATTAGAAGAGCACATACTAACTTCCACAAATGCGGCGATTTTATAATGCTTTGTAGAACAGCTTGAAAAATGTCACGTTTGAGTAACACTGTAACTGTTGAGGTAAGTGATTTGAATGTGTTTAATTCTAAATGGCAGTTCATCGTGCCCTAAAACAAGCTATTCTGAAATCTCTACCTCAAAGAATGCCAGATGCCCGGTAGTCCAGCAAAAGATCTTGGACAAGACGGAAATTATTCACGGGTTGGGCTAGGAAGGATAATGACTTGTAAAAATTGTTGGGAGAATGGTCACAATGTTAGGTCTTGCAAGAATCAGAAAAAAGATCCACCACCAAAGGTGGTGAGACCAAGAGGCAGACCTAGAAAAGTTGACAAGCTTGAAAGTGCAACAACTATTGGTGTAAGTGCCTTAAAACTATTCGTCTGTCAAGTTATAACTTTCTAATATTACGTAACAGCTTAATTATAGTTCTGTAGAACACAGGCCTATTACATCACTCTGTTCACGATTGTGTTGAAGTTCATGTTGTTCAAGAAAACATTACTGCTGGTGATGAAGATCATGTTGCTGATCAGATAATTGATCAAGAAAATGAAACTGTTGGTAATGAGCAGTTAGAACAAGTTGATGATATGATTAGTAAACAACATGATGTTCTTTCTGAACAACCGGGTAGTGAAAAAGAATCAAGTGATGGTGAATATGAACAACCAAATCGGTGGTGTGATGTGTCAAATAAAAGGAAGAAGTCAGAGAGGATACTAAAGATGAAGTTGAGTAAACCAGTATATGATGAGGATGGAGGAGGGTCAACAATTGACAAGCCATTAGTTTTAGATTAGTCTACTTAGCTGGATAGCACGCGAGCACATACTTGGTATTTCATTTAGTAGAACATTGGCACAGGTTTTGGGTTTTTTGGTCAGTTGGGTGCACTTTTTTCTGTAAACTATTGTAGGTGCACCAAGTTCTGATCTTTCTGTAACCCCTAAATCTTCTCCCAGGATTGTAGCTTGTCCTTGAGGTTAAAGTTCTTGTCTTACCACAATGTAGAAGATATTTAGTTTTCAACTTTGATTGTTTCTCCAATTTAGGGTGTGGGAAGCTTGAAGAAGATGTTTGGGATGAAATAAGACAAAATTTTGGGTTTCACTTCTTACTGTCATTGTTTGAAAGTTTATGTCATTGTTTGAAAGTTTGGGAATTGGTTTGAGAAGTTGAGTTGACTGCATGTACTTGTAGTTAAATAAGTTCACATATTTGTATTCTGTTGAGTTCATTTTGATATATTTAAGTTTCTTTCTTTTAAATGTTTGAGTATAATTGGTGAATCTTTGGGTCAAGGTAGGTGATATGATTGCTTTGTATTTTGTTGAGTTCATTATAAAACACATATATAACTGAAGTGAAGAGGATGTAAAAAAAAAAAAATGTGAACTTGGCCGGTTATTCACTTCACCGACTTAGTTCAGGGTAGGGTGTTCACGGTTCGATTTGATTCAGTTTTCGGCAAAAATCGAATCAAATAGAATATTTCGGTTTTTTAATAATCAAAATCGTTCGGTTTTGGTTTCTCTATGATTCGTTTTTTAGATTTTCAATTTTGGTTTGATTTCTTATAGGTTATTTATGTTTATAATCGAACTTTAAGCTATGAGTTAATAAAATCATTTGGGGTACAATATTGAACAAGAATATATTATGGGATATTTTGTAATTATATAAACACGCTAAACTTGATGGCTATTTACTGCACTGGTTTAGTTTAAGGCTTCAAGCTTATCAACCGGTCAAAATTAAGCCATAATGAACCGAATTACTGATCCGATACTAATTAGCTAAAACCGAAAGCTCAAGAATTTTTTCACCAAAATATAAACTTGACCCAATTGGGTTGGGTGAAACTTCCATGACTACCCGGATATAATTACCATCACTTCCTTTGGTAAAAAAACAAAAAACAAAAAACAAAAACAAAAAAAACAGCCCTTATCCACTTCTATCATCATCACTTTTTCAATTCTCATTTCATCAAAAATCAATCCATTCTCTTCACACCACCTTAAAAAACAAACAATGGCTTGTTCTTCATCATCATCTTTACTCACGTCATCACCTTTACTTCAAACTCTATCCCCGTTCCCAAACAACAAAATCCCAACTTCATTTCACTTCCATCATCAAACTGCAAGAACCCCATTATCAATCAAAGCCCAAACCCTTGATTTTTCTGGTACATTCTTTGAAGGAGGGTTAGGAGGTGAAGATGACATCAGCAATTCATCTGGGTCGGTGGCTACTGCTATTGAAGAGAAAGAGGAGCCCCAATGCCCACCCGGTTTGAGACAGTATGAAACCATGGCTGTTTTAAGACCTGATATGTCTGAAGATGAAAGACTCTCTCTTACCCAGAAATATGAAGAGGTATGTCTGCGTTATTACATATTTATATTCTCTTGTAAATTTTTGTTAAGTATAGTTTTATGTATGTGCTTTAGGTAAGTCAAGTTTTAGGGTTAATAGTATGTTCTTTATGTGAAAAAGTTCACATTTTGAATATTGCTGATGTGAATTTGGTAAAAATAATCTGCTTTTACTGTTTTGGTTATTTGGGATACAACTTTATGATGATAACTTTAAAAGGATAATTTTCTGTTTCCATAGATATGGATAGAGATAAATACTTGCAGCAGTTCAGGAGCAACCGACCACTCTGTAGTCTAGAAATAAATCAATTGGCCAAATGTTATAAGTTTAAATTGCATAAATTAGTGAATTTGTGGTTGACTGTTTCAAGAAAAATGAGTGAATATATCTCGCTATATACTGAAAAAATGTTAAATTATCTAGTTTTGGAAATGAGGGGGTTTGATATAGGATTATCATGGTCAAGATTCAAAGTTTAAGCAAGTCACAGTTCTGGTCTGTGAATGGCTATTTCAGAAATTGTTTCTTATAAAATATATGTTTTGTTGCACTCTTGCATATTATGTTAGTTGCCCTTCTAAATAGAGAAGAGTTCTCCTTTCCAGTTATAATTGTTAGAATTTTACTGTTTCCAAGTGCAGTAGCAGTGTGATTGTGACATACTAATAGAACTATATTGTCATATTATTGGTTAGTTTTTAAAGCCATTAAATTTTCTTGTATCACTAAAAGAAGATGCAGAGTTTATTTTTGGAAAAATGATTATAAATTTTGATGAAGACAACATTAGTTTATTCACTTTATTGCTCCCTCAAGTCTTCTGTCCCTTCAAGGCTAGTTGGGTTCTCCCTTCAGGGTTCATCCTGCCTTTAGTTGGGCTTCTTAACTTGGCCTCTCTAGGTTTTGGCCTTGTTCTTCTTATTAGAGGTGGCGAATAGGCGGGTCGAAATGTTGAATAGGTATGGATAATGGGTCAAAGCAGTTTGGGTAATCTTTATTAGGTGGCCCAAAACGCATTATTGTCAATCTTTATTATATAAATAACAAGTGTGATCTTATTCGTTATTTTTCAAACCCATTTGACCCGTTAAAGATAAAACATAACTCGAGTTAACCCATTCATAAATAAATGGGGGAAAATTTTGTATATTTTCAAGTACTTTTTACCTATCTAGATCATGCCAACCATGACTATTCTGGTAGCTTATATAATTGGGGGAATATCTAAAAATGAAAAGCTATTCTTGAATGCCCTTCAATGTAGCATTAAGGGTAAATGTTTTGATTGAAGTTCAAAAACATGGGAATGCAGGTGTATACTATCATGAAATGGAGGGGAAAAGTAAGAAAAGTTATCTGTATCAGTTTTTAAGCTGGATGTCTGTTGTTTGATAATTCAAGATGGAAGAGATACAAAAGACTGGTTAAAAATGCTTATAGGTAGTCTTAGATTTGCTGATCCTTTAGGTAATTTAAGTAGAAAGGGGAGCATACAAAATTGAGAAAACTTCTTTGTGTTAGACATCCATCTCTGATGCATTCAGTTGGATGGCAACATACTGTGGTGGGTGGGACGTGGGTAACAGGTCAAAGCACGTAATATACTGTATCGGTTGGGTCAGGTTGACCCGAAACATTTATTTTGTCCAACTTGTTTTTTTACGTATAAGTAATCAGTGTGTTAAATTTGATTATGTAAACCATATCACCCAACAGTTTTCTACTTTCTTGATTAAATTGAATTTAGAAGTTGTAAGCACTTAAAATAAGTTATGGGTGACTTTAGACCCGTTCGACCCATTAAATCCCTTACCTTTTCAATTAAATTTTTTCATGTAAATCCAGTTGACCCATGAAAGATATAACAATACCCGAATCAACCCATACAATAAATGTCAAAATTGTCACTATAAGTTGTATGTAAGAAGTTGATAAGTCTTTGTTCATATAAGATGTGTTTTGCTCTTTCACGGATATTTCAATGCATGTTAATGCATATTTTTGGTTAGGCATAGAAGTTGGTAATCTTAGAAGTATGGTTCTGTTCTCAGTAGGCTTTTTATCCTTGCTCAACAACATGGAATTTGTATCCCATCGGTGCTTGTGAGACTTCTATGGCTGTCGTGAGTTTTGTTGAGGGTTTTGAGTCTTATTTTCATAACGGATATAAGGAAAATAGCATAACCGCTTCCATCAACGTTTCTTGTTTCAATTTTTATGGTTATGTGACTTCTGTCTGCTGAGATCCTGTCTATTTTGCTGGCCATAAGTAGATGATTCCTTAGTATCATTTGAAGTAACTAGAGGTGGCAAAATTGGCAGGTTGGGTAGGTTGTGTAAATGGGTCAGAATGAGTAATTATCATGAGGGTGGGTGACCCTTCAACTTTATTTTCTCCTCCAATTTATTAAATATTTTTAGTATTGAATATGCATATAGAAAAATCATATCAAAATTGCGTCCGATATTTTTGAATAAACCGATTTTGAATGTTGAAAATATTGGATAACACTTTGGTTGACTTCCAACCTGTTTGACCCGCTCAGGCCGTTTATCCTGTTTTCTTTTTAGGTAAGTTTCTTAACTTAATCCACTGGACCCATTCAAGGTAAAGTATGACCCAAATCGATCCATTTTGAAGCAAACGGGTTGAAATTGGCACCTCTAACTTAAACTGATTCTGGCTATTAGATAAACGATTATGCATCACGACAAAGTCCAGTTTGGTGGAAGTGCACATAGTCATTAAGAAATATAGGTAACTGAAGACCGAGTTTAACAGCCATATCCATATTGTGAGGCCTTCTTTTCTTGAAAACTACTTTGATATGTTTCTGTATAAATATACTTTCTTAAAAAAGTTGCTTTACTTTGATAAGTATGGAGGAATATGAGACGTAGAGTTTTAGATCAAAGGAGTGTAAAGCAACTGACAAGATGGGCAGCCATTTATTAGTGTGGTTTCTTCTGTAGACTGATTAACATATTAAACCCATGTTCTTGCCCCCTGACTTTAAAAGTTAAATTAATAAATTGTGAAAATACAAAAAGAAGTACACTCCAATTGTTAAAAAGAACAGCAGCTGTGACTGTGTCTCGTTTTCTTTAATATTAGAACTAAAAATATGACAGAAAATGGAAATTTAAGAATTTTCTGTAAATGAATAATCGCTTGAACAAGAGTTGAGTAAATGTCACTCACTCATATTTGTCTTTGCTGACATCATCAGTAGAACAATTCAATTCAAACATTTACAAACCACCTTTGAAGATCTATGTTATTGGATCTCACAAAAAGCCTTCTGTTTTTTGTTTTTTCCTTTTGTTGTCTGTTTTGGTGTACCACTTCCTATTTATATTTTAAATCTTGCTTTGTATACGTATGACATGGAATTCCTTACATAGTCCCCTTGGTTGGTTGGTATGACACATTTCTGAGTCAAGAACACAACATGAGGACGATGATTCTATTGACTTGCCACCTTTTTCCATTACACGTCTTCACTTCATTTAGACCGTAAACATCAACTTTAAATAAATATAAATCGAATAGGTTATGCTTTAAAAGTTTAGTGCTTTCTGATGTATGGCATATAAAGTGAAGTGGGAATAACAAATCTGCAATTATTAATTTCATCTAGTGGCTAATTTAATTAATCAAATTGTACCTTTTAACAGTTGCTTGTTGCTGGAGGTGGCATGTATGTGGAGGTATTCAATAGGGGTGTCATCCCTCTTGCTTACAGCATCAAGAAGAAAAACAAAGCTGGTGAGACCAATACTTACTTGGATGGTATCTATCTCTTGTTTACTTATTTCACAAAACCCGAATCTTTGGAGGTTTTGGAGACCACTTTGAACATGGATGATGATGTCATCAGATCATCCACCTTCATAATAAGGAAAAGGAAGTATTAGTTCTATATATCTTTCGGTTTTAGCTTTGAGAAAAGCAAATAGGAAGAGTTATAGTACTCTAATGTTTGAGTTTAAAGTTTTAGTTATATAAGCATCATGTTGTAGAAATGTCACATATTTTGATCATCATTTGTATGGAGACAATTACATTTTTTTGCATTCAAGATTGATGGAATGAGTATCTTGTTCATGCTCAATTGGCCTTTTTGGGTTAACTACATAAAAATGTAACTATCCTTTAAGGTTGGACCAAAGTCGATTATCCTTTTATGCGACTAACACTTTCTTTTTGCTATAAAATGCAAAAAATCCCGAGATAGCATAGAAAATCGAAGGTTTTGAACTGCACCTCCTGCTGTCAACACAGTCGTACATCCATGGCAGGCGCTAATCTTTTTACTGTTGTCTAAATAAACTCGTATCCAAATTGTCCTTTTGTTTGTTTATCTTTATCTGAATGGAGTCTTGTTGGGTAAGAAAACTAACTTTTCATGTGAAAGAGCACTCACTACTCATAAACTAATCATACACTCAGATTACAAAAGGAAAATAAGGTGACCCATTACCCATGCCAATAAGACTATACAAGTTCCAAAATACTTTATGTTAGATAAAAGCATTGATTTGTAGCCATACAATGTTGTTGAACTTTATAATTCTTTTTGGTTTTTATAGATAGTCAGAGACCAGTCAATTACAACTCAATTCTGGGCACTTCTTTTTTCTCATTCAAAACGTCTTGAAAAAGCATATAATCCTGCGTTTAGCTCATCGACATGTTTTAGCTGTAAAATGAAATTCGAACTCAATACTTGTAATGCTTAAGGAAGTTTCATATATTAAAACAAACTTCAATTATGAAAACTTATGACAAATTATGAAAACTTATGACAAATGAAAAGGTGGAAGCACTTGGTAATAAACTAATGAAATAAGTTAAGCTGTTTAGAATCTTTAATGGGTGGCCCAGTTTGATACCACAGTACTGTTTGATAGAGACATAACTTACATTCATGTCATACTTCCTCTATAAACTGTTTTATATTGCTCTCAAGTTAATCATGAAAGTCATTTTACCTTTAATTAGTCTATGTTCTTGTTTAATAGCAATCTTTGCACGATCTAGAGTTGATTGTATTTCTTTATTATATTAACTTTAGCTTACTTGAATGATGTCTTAAATGTCTATAAATCGTTAGCTACTATTCGCTAGTTAGTTGTTCAATCATTTAGTTGAACTTGTTCAAAAGTTCGAAATACTTTCAAGAAGTTTACTCGAATCCCACACTTAGTTGCGTCTAGCTAGGAAATACTGTGCATTTATGTGTAGGCATGAAAATGCATCCCTTAAACCTGGTTTATGAAGTTTTTAGAAACAAATTATGTGTTAAGTATGCTTGTTTTTGTTGAGAGAATTGAAGTAACGTTCGTGATAACCTATCCTACATTGATCAAGAATTAGAAATAAAAAATAGTTGTAAACATAAACTTCGAACACGATAGGAATCAAATAAAACATTTTAGTCTGAATAGTACAAACAGTAAGTTCAACTATTTGCCACAGAAATGTAACTACATTTTACAACTGTCTAGTAAATTTTCATACACATAGTTCCAAGATCCATATGAACTACTTGAATCTGACATGAAAATGGATATAAAATCTTTGTCCAAGCAGAAAAATCATACCTACCTGCAGGAATTGCATTCTCTAATATTATAAATGCTAAACTAAATACCAACCCAAGATCAAGCATTTGCAAGTGAAATAAGCATAAATTGAAGATAGTGCACCAACATGAATGTGGGTCTTGGTCTTTTTAGTGCCATGTTTTATGAGCATTTGCATTCTCTATTTTTTATTTTAAATATTAGAGGGTCCCTTTGGTCTTTGGTGCCATGTTATATTAGCTTGTCAACATGGTGGGGAATAACCATAATGTTTCCATTGATGAATTGTTTCTTCATCTCAAAAGCCAATGTAGTGATCATATTCTACACCTTTTGTTTGCTTTTTTTCTTTGTCCTTTTCATATCTAACTCACTACCCATATAATCCCTATCAAACATGTTCCACTAATACCTGAATTCATAGACCCCATTCATTGGTAACTCACTCAATTAAGAAATCCACTAGGGTCACTGTTAAGTTATTTCATATATAAAACTATACCAGGGTCTTCAAACTCTTGACATATGAATTCAGTTGGTTATTAAAAAACAACATTCTTATTCTCTCAAAAGACTCCAACTTCCACTGTCTCAAGTAACTGCATTTATAGACTCATGTCCTTACTCAATCAAGAAAGTTGACATCCACAAGACACTTTTCATGCGAAGAAATCGAACAACTTCTCAGATAACGCGGATGTGGTGTTTAGAAACAGAAACCATATAATACCCACCTTTTCCACCAAAAGATTCTAACTTTCACTTGGTTAACATACATTCGTCCATTCGAGTTCTTACTCAATCAAGAAGCATTTATGTTACGTGTAGAAAATTAATTTACCCGTACAGGTATCTTATTCCTTTCTTATATAAACTTCGAGAAGGTGAACGAAAGCACAAACCATATAACACACATCTTCTCTCTCTCCTACAAGATTCTAACTTGGTTTGCACATTTGCATCCATACACTTGTATTCTCACTAAATTGAGAAATCAAGAAAACTGACACCAGCAGTTTCTTCAAGTTTCCAAAATAGTAACCCAAGAAGATCTTTGTTTACACTTGCGTCGTACAAACTTTTGATTGGTTATAGAAACAAAACAGTTAAAAAGCCAATGGGGTACCTTCAATCTACAAGTACAAGTAGTGGTGTTAACTCTCACTTGTATTCACAGGCACTTCAAATGAAATTATACCAAGCCTTCATATTTTCCATCCCAATACTCTTCTCCGTAATATTATTTCTATTGTTTTATTTGTTCTACCTCAAAAGGACTTTTAGCAGCATAAATTTGTCATCTTCTGCATCCGTACTCCATTCAACAACTTCAAGGAATCAAGACTCTTCAACTCTCCCTCAAAATGTATGTATAAACATCTCTATCTATTTCACTCTGTTAGATAGCTCAAAAATTTATTCATTTGGTTTAATTTCTTATAGAGCGAAATGGGGTCGAAGATAAACCTCGAAGACAAGCTTACTGTGATATTGTTTGACGAAGATTTATATGCGAAGGATTTGATGTAAGCATACAACTTCTCATATATCTTAACTTGTTTAATTCACTTTCTAAATCACTGCACCTTTTTTTTCCTTCTGAAAATGCTGAACGCACCAAATTTTGTTAGGAGTAACAATTTGTAGAAAGTGACTTGTTTTTAAAAAATAAGCATTTCAATGCATTCAAAAAATAATTATAGTTTGAGACCAAAAGTCAAAGTAGTAGTTGAAATTTGCTCTTTGCATCTGCATGAAATATGAAAATAGTATTAAAATCTAATGGAACTTTATGAAAATTTAATGACTAGGTGTTGTGTTTGTTTGGGGGAATTTGAGATGAATGAGAAGCTACACCAAATACCATCCTGCCAACACATGTTCCATGGCGAATGCATACGAAACTGGCTACATTCAAATATTACATGTCCCCTCTGCAGATGCTCAGTTGTCAACACAACCAAAGGCGACCACCATGAGCCACCAGTGGTTCATGAACCATCCACTGTGATCAACCTGAGTTTGAACTCACAAGGGGTTCCTTCAGAACAGAGTGTGGTCATATTTGAAGGGTCGTCTAGTTCAAGTATGGACAGCAAGCTATCAAATCCAACTGAAGAATCTGTTGTTGTTAATATTCAAATCCATGATTATTAAGTTTGCATGAAATGGATTTTGCTAGGAAGGTAGAAATTTAGAGATGAGTACATGAAATTATGAAAATCAAATGTTGTACCAAGTGTTATCCAAGCTGTACTTAAAAGATGATTCTTGACATTTGGTAATAACTAATAAGTCATCAAATTGCAAGTTGGCATAATGTATCATCTATTAGTACATGTAGTTGCCTTTAACCAAGTAATCGGGACATACGAATTATAATCCCTAACGAGATATGCATTAAAGATACTTAAACCTCAAACCATGTAAATGTAGCTAAAAGAGACAAGAGTCTAATGAGTCAAAATTACCATCTGTACAACTCTACTAAATTAAAACAATTCATTGAACAACCTAAAAACACGACTCAAGTCAATTAATATCTCATTTCACTCATAGTCTCTATCTTTCAACCATCCATTATGTACATCATAGTATCCGACGAACTTTTAAGCTATGAAAAAGGGTATGTGATCAGATGCACTTGTAAAACATACAAACTCGGATCATAATCGCAGCACATATTTTATATCATATGGATACACATATCAGCAAAAACAATAACATTATATTACAGATATGCAACTGTAGATCACTCTGCCAGAATTATGATGCAAATGGATGCGTTGCATATTTTCCACATTCAAGATTAAACACTTATACACTAATACACAGATCCTAGTCCCACCATACTAATGCCCTATTATTTGTGCACTTATCCCGTTACATTGTTCTTTATTCAAGAACTTTGAAAAAGAAAAAACTAAGCTCGCAAACTAAACACCAAGAGACATTACATACTAGAAAGCGCAAAATTTCTCAATTTTCAGTAGGTTCCAGTTCTAGGCTAAACACTGAGACTAAATTTCTTATGGAAGAAGAAAGTTGCAGCACGCTTCCCGAACTTATTTTCTTCACATCTTGACTTGACCATATCATAATTTGTCTCACCATTCTTGATGGGGGCCAAAGTGTGGAAGAACGGGTCCTTGTGTTTATGGAAGCCCATAATCGTGTAACAAAATGGGCTGCACAAAAAAGGTCATAACTTGGGCTAGAGGGCTCCGTTTCAGGCCCATGAGCTGACGAATCGAAGCTTGGAACGAGGCCTACCAAGCCGTAAACCGCCGTAGGCGATTTAACCCACCCTCGACCCCAAAAACAGCTCCTGGAAGAAGATATGGCCCATTTTATGTTTTTTCGGTTGTATTTGGACTTTTATTTTGGGCTTTCTGGCCGGCCCGTTATGTTTTTTAGGCCCATTCGAAATTCTACTTGTTGTTTAGGGTTCATTTGAGATTGTAAAGAACTCAGTTTTTGATTTTCAAAATATTTGAATTTTCTCTCAATTTTGCTCGGCAATTGAGTTGAAATTATTCCTAACATCGGTATTCGTTTGAATCAACGATTGTTGGAAGAGGTTAATTCCTGGGTATTTTTCGAATCAACAGGATTAATTCGTGTTACGAATTTGACACTACATCAATTCTACGGAATAACCTGTATTGAGACCTCATAAGGTGACAAACGATTTCGACTCATTTACTCATGAATAGGTCTATGTTTATCTCTAATGGGTCAAATAATAAAGTTCGGCTCAAAAAGAATTTGGTCAAACGGGTCGAAAGTCTTCCAAAGTTTAAGCTTAAAACCTCATAAACCTCCCGTTGTGAAGATCATCATGAGAAGTAAAAAACATTTAGTGGGAGGGAGTGAAATGAAGTCTCTATCAAAAGTATGTTTTTAATACATTCTTATTTCTAATATGCTTCCATATCTAAATATATGAAAAATTCGTTTGTCACCACTTTCTTTTCTTTGAGGATGTAGTCATTATTTTATTTACTATTTCGAAAATGCAAAAGTATGACATTGTGTTTGTTTGTATGCATATTTGTAATATATAACCAATGAATAAATAATCTAGTGGTAAGGGTAACCCATAACTTCTTTGAGGTTATTGGTTCGAATCCTACCATGGGTATTATTTATCATACATGTACCTACCACCAATGAAGCGCATGACCCACAACGTTAAGGTTTAATCAGTGCGAGTTCCGGTTCAGACGTTGTGGTATATGTGATGGAGGTGATTTGTCCGACGATGTTGGACCTTGTAGGTGGTTCGGTCGTGCTCCGTTGAAATATGGAGCGGCTACAGTGGGTGGCCCAACTACCCATTTTTTGTTTTATTTGTAATATATAAAACTGATTTCGAGTTTTAAAGAGAAAGAGAACATTTGTGGTGGTACTTTGGTCCAAAACAAGCAAAGCTTTGACTGTGTTTTGTTTTTGTTAGCACAGGTCATTAATCAACCTCAAGTTATTTGCCTTCTTGTTGGATTGATGGATATGCTTTTGGGCATGAATTTTGGATCCATTATTCCATTATGCCCTTTTCACAGGGGGGAAGCTGTCACACTTCATAATAGTCTAAGTTGAGAAGACACATCCCATGGTTCACTTTAACTAGACATAATATCCGTACATTAGGCCATTAGCAAATGCAATTACCGACTTACTGTAAGTACTATAAAAGACGATAATTAGACTTCCAAAATCTAAATAATAAACCATGCTTTTGTTGCAACCAGCTTCCTAAAAGCTGCATTATTTTGATTTAAATAAAGGCACAAGAACATCCATTAGAATTTGTCTCTTATAACTGATTCATTCCTCCTCTTCTTCTTCTGCACAACAACAATCATACCAGCAGGAGAACGAGCAGCAAGCGCAACCGCAGCAGCCACAACAACCGCAACAGCATTGCTTCGGACCTTCCTTAAACTTTCTCCATCTTTTTGCGCTAGCTGATCTTTGCGACGAAACGGATTAAAACTACTAGACATTTTAAATTTTCTTATCACTTGTTCAGACTGTATGAATGAATTGTTGCATGATATGATGGTAAGTTGAGAGATTTAAATAGACGTGATAGCACATTATAATGAGATAAATACTATGTTAAGTTGTTTACTCCTCTTTTGGAATTCACCCTGCCGAATATTTAGTGAAATGCCAAAAAGAAGTCAGTGATTTCATTGGGAGAAAAGGCAAGTAAGATACCTCCCAAGTGATTGATAGGATGTGAAATAAAAGTTAGCTTTAGGTTGATTATGGGTCAAACAAGTAAAATATGGATAATTGTTGACCAATCAACATTTAAATAAATATATTCATTTTATACTTTTTACCTTTGAACGTGTACACAATCAGCCCGTGTTGTTAACCGAGCCGGATTGTTTTCCCTTACTTATAAAGAAAATTGGGTTGAATGTGTTGAATTCGTGATAAGTGTATTCAAATGTTGAGCCTATTTTCTACGTAGTAAAAGTTTTTCTGGATTCCGTCCCCTTTATCCAGAATACAAAGCCTAATTTAGATTTTAAATTGTAATATCATAAAAATTAATTTATTATGCAATTAGTAAATATTTTTATCTACAAATTATACAATTTTTTTAGTAATTTTTATTTTTATTTAATATAAGAAAAATAAAATTAAACAAAGCCCAAATATTACGGTAAGGCTGAAGAATCTTTTAGCCCATCCACATCATAATCCTGTAACCTTCATTTTGGGCCAAATCCTTATATTAAAATGGAGTACATCTTAGGCCATATATGCAAAGTGTCTCTCATTATAAAATGGTTCAAAACATTGTAAGGAGAGTAAAAGGTACTGTGATTTGCCATCATCATTTTTTTTGGTACACCGCAAAATTTATATTTGTTGACAATCTTACTCGTAACTCGACACGAATCCAACTCGAAAATAATCAGGGCGTCAATCCGTCAACCCGAAATCCGCCATCCTGATATTTTTTTGAGTTACGTTCGGGTCAGCAAATGAATGTTCGGGTTGAACCCGACAATCCAAAATATTTTAATATTATTATAAATTTATTTTAATTTAAATATAACACATTATTTGGACCTTTTCATTTACCGATATATGACTTTTTCTTTGATAACTTTATGTTTTGGTAGAAATTGTGAATTGATAACGTTCTGGTTATGAATCCAACTTAATATAATATGTATTATGATGATTACTTTTGGAATTTTATAAGCATTTTCATGATTAGATAAGACGATTAGCTATTATTTTTTAAAAGATTAACATATGTGATCCATTTGACCCAAATAACCCGAAACCGACCTGAAAACTTGAAAATCACCCGACAACCAATCTGAAAACTTGAAAATCACCCGAAAATCCGGTTACTACATTAAAAATCGGATTAGTCGGGTTGGATCCGGGCAATCGGGGTTTGGATTGGGTTGAAATACTCAACCCAATTATAAAATCAGGTTGGGTTCGGGTTGACCACTTCTGACCCGTCAACCCGAACTCATTAACCCGACCCAACTCGAATTGCCACCCCTAATTGATAGGTGTAAAACGGTTAAAATCCTTTAGATGTACAAAATTACTATATATATATATATATACGGGCATATGTGAAACCATAAGTAAGTTCCATTTACTAAGAAGAAAAAATAAGTTTTGTTATTTTATTTTATTGATTTAATTTAAATTTGATTAATGACTATGACTATGTAGTATGGGCATCTTTAATTTCCAATTAAGTAATCAGTAAACGATGTTTGTAAGTTTGACATGTGAATTCATAGCCATAAATTCAAGTCTGCTATTGGCACTTTGTCATAATCAGACAAGTAATCAACGTCAAGATATTTTCTTAATCAAACTTTAGTAATGTAAATATCAAATTACTTCACCATCCGTTGTCGTTAATCGAATTGCTTTATGGCTAATTTAGCAATTTTGATTTTGATAGAGATTCATATACTTATATTTCGGTGACTAGGCATGGAAGATGTAGTGTAAGACAAGTGATAGATCCCCCTAAAACACGAGATCAAACAAATTCGACTACCATATAAACACATCACCGGTTAACTATTATGAGTTCTCGAAAATGTTATACCACTATCACTTGCAATGAAATTTTGTATTCCGTACCATGGCGCCAGAATTATACTACAGCCTACATATGTATTTATTTATGCTATGTTGGTACAAAATATTGTAATCGAATTGTAAAATACACTCTACTTTTTGTAGTAGCTATTTTATATTCTTGTACTATGTCTTTGACTCCGATTATACACATAAGACCCAAACGTATCTACCGATACACTATAACAACCGCATAAAGTACAGCATGTTTAATACTAAAGTTCGTAATAGCCTTTTTGTGCCATCAATTACGGGTCCTTTGAGGATTAAAAAATAAGAAAAAAACATAAAAAGTAAAGAGAAAAAAGAGGATAGCCATAGATCATGTTGTCCTGAAAACCATATAATGTTGAAAATTTGGGACCTCAGAAAGATCGACCAAAGTAATCCGTGAAGACCTACTCTTCCGGATAGCATTGCTTTTGTTGGCCGTGAATTTGATAGGCCCAGTTTCTCTCTTGTGAGTCTTTGGCGCATAAAAACAAACACTTGGTGACAAAATGACAAACACAATTTTGTTCTTCAAACATTATTGCACATCACTACACTATTTTCAGTTTCACATGTCAAACAATTTAAATATTGGATCTTCATCCTTATCTAAGTGTGCTATATTGCTTTCGCTAACCTAAACGTGATCAAAAAAAATTATAATGTAAGATTTTCAAGGCGAATTGCATAAAATGTAGAGATTATTGTCTATTATATGCATTCAACTTCATTTCAGTTTAACCTGTGAGTTATTATTATTGGATGACTTATTCATTTGTTAGCTGGTATTATTGAAGATGTGGCAACAGTATAACTCGTCACGCCATTTAATACGTCACCGGCACATTATCAAAAAATTAGTGTCACGTCATCAATTATAGGGCGAATACAATAGTTATTACTGAAAGTTCAATACAATCAAAAATGAAGTTTGATGAATACAATAGACTTTCAGTTATAGTTTAGTAAATTCCCAAACACTTATATGCATATAAAATGTAAATATGTATGTAATATAAATTGGCCACTTCTCTATTATGGAGGATATAATATTTTTAAAGACGCTAATATTTCCCCATCATTTCAAAGTAGTTTTAATTGTTTACATATAAGATAACTCAAAATAGAGTTTAGTACATTTTGATGCACTTAATTTTAATTAAAATACCCCTTTACTTTCTTATATAGAAGTAACTATACTTCAAATCCGTGTATACACACGAGTGGTTAAATTTTTATTTGATTTCTGTAAGTGTGCCATTTAATTTATATGATAAATTATAACGTTCTATGAGTTAAAAGATATGTTATTTAGTTTGAAAATAAATTATTTAATGTAGTTTGTATAGAAAGCGTATAATTGATATCATATTAATGTTACTTTTTGTATATGGACAAGTTTTTTTCACCCGCGTATTGCGGTGGGATGTTAAAAATGTATATTTTTATAAATGCATGAATATAATTCTTTTTAAGTTGTTTGCTTATTTTGTGGAATTCAAAACGTAAAAGAACTTCATTTTTCAAGCACTTTAGTAAAAAGTGTTCATTGAAAATCGAAACAGGTTTGACTTTCTCAAGTCGGTGGAATTAGATTGTTTTCTTTCTTAAATTTCGACTCAATTAAATAGCGAATTTAAATCTATATCGTATTCTTAATCTATTTTCTCACGAATTTGATCTGAAATAAGTTTTAATTGATTAAGTAGATTTCATAAATTTGAAACGGAAAAACACTCAACATATCATAATTATAAATCTTTAACAACTCAATTTCGAAAATTTAAGACTTTATATTTTGGATTAAAATAATATCTTTTTTAATCGATTTAGTCCTTTTAACAAACATTGTAACCAAATATTTTATATTTTAGTTTTTTTTAATATTATTCTAACTTATATAGTTAATTTTTCTATAAAAAAAATTCAATAATTTTGCAAGAGACTACAACTTGCATTTTAACTCTATTGATAATTTTTGTAGCAACTTATTATAATAATTATATGTTCTATTTTATACCCTTTTCAAATTACATTTTAAAAGTTTAATAATGTTATCTTTTGAAGGCTATTAGAGATTTATGGTTGTGTAGTTGTTTTTACATTTTTGTTTTCTTGTTACCACTATTTTATATTGCAAAATTATAATACATATATAAATTAAATATATAGATGTATGTCCATCCCTCTAGATATTAATATTATTATTTTTTCTTTGAGTTACAATAGTAGTAAATGAGTATGAATGTGTTGGGAATAGTAACAATTACTTTGGTAATTGTATGTGCTAGAATTTGAGTGTGTTTAGAGAATAAATTTGTAAGAAAAAACATTTAAGATAAGTTAAATAACATTAAATTGTAAATTATTCAAGTTATAGATACCCGAATCAAAAGTTTAAAGAAATTGTAGAAGGTATCAATCATAAATGATGAAGATAAGACGGAGCAGTTGCTATATTTTTATTGCACATTTTTATATACTAAGTTAACTTAGAAAATCAACCAAGAAAACTACCATCACTATAGAACTTTCCTTCAATATAAACATTTTTTTTTTTTTTTTTTTTTTTTTTTTTTTTTTTTTTGTGATAAATGCCTCTATTGAATAAAACTACCTTACCCTCTCATTTGAAATATTGGGAAAAAATTCAATTTTTCATGTAGTGCTTGATATAATATAATAATAATAATATAATATTTAAGGATTTTTCATTTTAAAAATAATTAATAATAATAGTAATAAATATTTTTTTTATAGTGTATAGTAAAATTATGAGTTTGATAATTCTAGGCGGGATTTTATATGGATTTGTAAATTATTTAAAATCAAGTTGATACATTATAGCTATACACTTTGAACGGAATTATTATCAAACTAACATATTTTTTCTTTATGGATCATGGAGTGGTGCTTTTCTTTCAAAATTAGAATACAACTAAAAATATAGTTTGGAACCAATGGATATTATAATAATATAAAAATATACAAAACAATTCATATTTTTTAAAATAATTTGAAGTCCGATTTTACCTTTTGAATTAAGTAAAATAAAGGGAGAAATTCTAAGGATGGTATTTTAAAAATTAAATAAAATAAAAGGACTAAATTGATTAATTAAATTTTTTTAATCTATGACAAACTATTGAGAAAGAAATTACAAAATCATTTGATTTTGTCATTATTCATTTTGAGAGCTTTGTTAAGCATAATTTACATGTAAATAAATTGAATATAACCCACAGAATAAAACCAAAAACAAAGATTATATGAATGACTGCACCATGACTACATGAATCTTTTCATGCACGATGATCGGTCTTTGTGATTGTCAACAATGCTGAACTTTACCAACATGTGACCATCTCGATCCTCGATTCGACAGGTCGTTTAACCATGGGAGATATCAAATATTTGGTAACTAGTTACATGTAAAAACAACAACACATGATAATTTAACTTTTTTCTCTAAAACCGCAACGATCTTTGATATGAATCCAAAATCTCTAGTAACTATATTCACTCAAATTCAAAACCGTTTGAAGTCAACTTAGGAGTCCACAACTTTTAACTTGGGATCATTGGATGCTATCAGATGTGACAATTATAGCTTCTTTACGAGAAAATTGGACCATCTTCTCAATTTACCCGTTAATTAACTTTTTTACAAATACATACACTTCTCAATTTACTGTTTGTTGCACATAATTTTAAATGGAAAGCAACACATATGATTTCTCTTAAATCAAAATATAAAACAGAAACATACAACTTATAGATCAATCCAACTGACACGTTTTAAAGCGTTTCAACGATTACCTTTTTTCCACACTCGTTTTACCACTCGTATTCCATACATAAATGATGTCGTTAATGCCATGAGATCATATGCCCGTACCAAAGTTCTTTTTTGGCAGTCTTTATATATGGTTTTCTTTACATTATTAAGTGAAAGATAGATGAATAAATGATGGTTGTAGATGACACGATATAATGCATAATTGATGGTGGTACGTATTTATAAATTGATTGGGCCCTGACAAAGTCTAAGAGAGAAATAGGAAAATGGGTCACGAGAGGTTTTAAACTTCACGTGCATTTTTCCACAAAAAGACACCTTAGAAGGTCTTTAACATTACTATATACTATATGTCTATATTTATATTATGCTCTACTTCGAATTTTCACTAAACATATATAAGGACATATCAGTAATTTCATTATTATGTTCGATCGTACAAATTTCGAAGGACGATACGTGAAAACTGGTTTCCTGCCTTCATTAGGCAATCATTTTAAAATCGGGTTTGTTGCGTATGCTAAATGATATAAGTTTCCAAGAACCGAATTGACCGATCAAGAGAAATAATTATCTGTAACTTATGCATTAAAAATTCTGTACCTTATATATAAAATGCAATGTAAGATAGCCAATACGTAGACATTAGTTATATATGCTAAGTAGCAAATTTGTGGGGGCATTGGTTCGAGTTAATAATCATTTCCTGCAGTTGATCATGTTAACGAACGAGGGAAATTTGCTTAACCGCATGTAATGACACACTCAATGACTACATCGGACTTATGTGGTGTTTAGAATTGCTTATTGCTTATTTCTACAACGGAACAACAATTACAAATACTCTTTTAAAAAGTGTTCTAGATAATCATTTTTAAATAAATAAATATAAAGACAACCACATATTTCATATACTATTAATTTATTGCCACTCATGTACACACTAAGCAAACATGTGATGATACCTTTGTTTTGAGTAAATTATGAAATTATTCTCACTTATAGTAGATCATTTTAATCAGGGATTTAATTTAATGATACATGGACTTATTTAATCATGATTTTAAAACTAAACTTATATTTTAAATAAATAAATATAGTACTATAATCTAGAAATAAATTAACCACCAAAAGTACAGTTTGTAAAAACTGTGGGTGCATATCATATGCAAGGAATTATTTGCAGGGGCTGGTATTGCAATGTACGATTTGGCTTTTGTTGTACAATCAACTATTGTTGGATCATCAATTAAATACGAAATTCCCCCTGATAATTATTGCAATACATCATTGTCCCAACTTTATTTGGACAATATTTTTTATGTAGATCATGTGATAGATCGATCGGTTTCTCTTTACAAAAGGTGAAGCTAGTAATCAACGACTGATTTTTGAACAAATTAAGTTTATGTTGCCAATATTGATACATTATTCCAAATATTAGATATGTTGCATGTGAGATTTGAACTCGTAACGTCAAAGTTTTTAGAAAAAAAAAATGAAAATTCTTTGACGAATGTAACTAGATACGAAATTACTCGTAAGTTTATACGTAGTTTTTGGTTTTTCCCTCCTACTGATTTAAGCTAGCAACCCATATGATTAGAGATGATAAATTCATATTATTTGATTGTTAATGAGTTTATTAAAGTTATTTCATAGATATATATATATACATACATACGATTTAATGAAAAGAACTAAAATATAAGAAAACAGGACAAAAGGGTAAAACATATCAAATGTACGCTAAAAGTGTCTATTCACAAACATAAATAATATAGTTACGAAAAATAATAAATAAAATTTTATTTATAAAATGATGTGGCATAAACTGATAAAGGTATAGATAGAGAGAATGATTAATAAAGAAGGAAAAAAAGTGTGAATATTCACGTCATTTTGCAACAGAAGTTTTGTAAATAATTTGTAAGTGTAGCGTCTACCTTATGCAAATATGTAACCCATTACTAATTGTCATAAAATGGAACAAGTTCTATGTACTTTGTCTTTGGCGAGATTGGGTATTTATGATATATAAAATGGATCAAGTTGAAAGTGTAAGTAGTTAAAAACAACCCATTTGTTTTGTTCCTTCACACGACCCATACTAACTTTATCACGTCTAAATAAGGTACTTGAGTAGGGTTCTTGGCATATTCACTCAAAAGTCGATTCGTTTTGTCGAATATGAAGTCTATACGGATAACGTAACCGAGGATGATCTACGAAACAAATTGTTTCTTCTTCTTTTTTTTTTTTTGTAATCTAATGATACCTTTATTTGTTTTTAATTTGTGAGCAAGATTGAGGGTAAGATGGAAGGAAGTTGTATGGGGGGTTTTGGGGGTGCATCAACAATTGATCGGGAATGGGTTGGGTTAACCAGACAAAAGTACAATTAACCAAGGTTCACTCGTGAATGGTTTCCATGTGATCTGAGCCCTCTTACATTGACCCACTCACGTGTCTTTACTCATTTTGGACTTTTTTTACATTCTTGTTCAATGGAGAAATTGTTATTACAACTTGTGTTGTATGTGGTAAAATAATAATAATAATACTTCCTTATGTAAAGTTATTTTTTTATAATATTCAGAAATACAGTATCTCAAGAAATTGTGAAGCAAATAGTGATTTTGCATCTTTTGTTTGTTTGTGAAAATGTATAAAGGAAAGGATTATAGAGAGAATAGGTAAGTATGAACACATAATGAAAATGTACATGCTTTAAAGAAAAGAGAAAAAATAAATCATAATTGATGCTTTTTCTGTAAAAAGATTTTAACATGAAAATGCACCTAACTTTAGCTTAAATTTTATAGTGTGTATCTAACTTTCAGATATCGCTATTGTAATAGTATTTTTGATGATGTGTCATCCGTGTAAAGTGTCACGTGTCATTCATACAAGTTTTCACATCATCGAAAATATTATCTGATACATCCAATATCGATATTTGAAAGTTGGATATACACAATAAATCAAAATGAAGTTTAATACACTCTATCAAGTTTAGGCGAAAGTTAAATGTATTCTCACCCACTAACTCCTTTAAAGTTACCGATTTTTGTGATATCTTACACTATTTGTCAGACTAGTGTTTTTGTTTGCAATGAAAATAAAAGGAAATGATCTTAAACCATGGAAGACTATTCCTTTTTAAATAAAAATAATTTTTTCACCAAAGGGTCTTTGGCGAGCGATATGTGAAGAATCCTTCTAATCTGGTGGTTATGGGTTCAACCCTTGGGGGAGACAATATGTATATATTGTGTGGTCGGAACATATAAATATATATATATATATATATATATATATATATATATATATATATATATATTATGTGAGGTAGATGTAAGTTTGCCTTTCTAAAAAAAATATTTTTTCAATACCGAAAGATTAAAAAAGTGTAACTTTTTGGTTAATTCGTTAAATTGGAATATAGTTGTTATAAGGAATAAAACCAAATTCTGTGTCACTATTAACCCATATATATTATCATAATTACTACTACAATAGTAGCAATTTAGCATAGGCTGTCAATTATTCCCACCAAATTTCAGGAAACTTTTTTTGTTTGTGTATGATCTAAAACTAGATATATAGACGATATATAAGTCAAAAAAGGTATCTTCTAAATCATTTTATTTATATAAGAATTTATAATATTTTAAATATAAATATAAATATAAATAATATAAAGTTAATGATCATATCATACATGAGTTATTAAATGTGGTGCATTAAAAATGAGACAAACAGAGATGCAGGGATAAGCCCATTCACTTTAATTAACTCATACTTAAAATGACTTTTTAGTGTTTGTCACCTTTATTTTTAACCCAATCACTATCTAAATGGCATAATATTATATTAGAGTTCAAATACTCTTGAAGCTTAACGAAGAATCTTTATGATCTTTCTAAGTATATCAAGTACATGTTTTATATCCCATGTGAGATTTTATTCATAAAACTAATTTATCCAAAGATGATGTAATAAATATAAGGGTAAGTTTTTAATGCCAAGACGATATGATTGAGTGACATTCCAGATCAAATACGAATTAAGAAATAAGAGATATACACGTACAAAATTGTTTATTAATCAATAATTAAAAACTGTTCAAACTGTAATTTCAAAAGTGTTTAAATACCTTGAGAAGGAACTTGAAACAAAGCCCATTCAAAACGAATTAAGGTGAATTCAAGTTTCGTCGAAAACAACGCCACATATATATATATATATATATATGTGTGTGTGTGTGTGTGAACTAAACATATATATTGATATATATGCGAGATGAGATGTACCTTACCTTTTTTTATTAATAATTATTAAATAACTTAAAAGAATAAAAATATAAGTGATAATAAGTTGATACATATATACTCCATAAAACTATTGCTTATATATAAATATAAATACTACTACACATGTCTCATCTTTTAACACACTCTCTGCATCATTAGCTAACTTCTCTGCATTGCAATGACTACTTATTCAACTTTCAAAAGCTTCACATTAACAATTCTGATTGCAATTTTAGTATGGACTTCATTTACACATCAAACTTGCAATGCAAGAAGACATTGGAAAAGTACATCAACTTCATTCTCCAAGAAGAAAACAGGAAACAACCACCACCACAAAAATAGCGGTAAATCGAAGCCTAAATCGTCTTCTACTACTCATAAACCACCACCATCACCGCCGTCACCGTCCTCAGCTCCTGCACCGAAATACAACGTGCCATCAACTCCCCCTGAAAATGATAATAATGCAGCTACTTATAATGTGTTGAGTTTTGGTGCAAAAGGAGATGGAAATACTGATGATACAAAGGTTAGTAATTAATATGTTTTCTTATGTGTTTTAGATAATAATTTGTGTACGACAATGACAGAACTCATCAACTAATGCAATTACCTTCTTATTAACGGGTGTTTAAAATTGCGTTTTGAAAAGATTATTTGATTGTCGCGCTTTCAAAACACAAAACTCGGAGAAAAGTGTTAGAGAAGCAGGTTGGTACGTGGTTTTTTAAAAATGCAGTTTTTTAAACGCAATTCCAAACACATTGTTGCTTAATTGGTTTAGTTAGCTAATATGTTGCAGTACAGTTTATCGTGAATATCTGTACGTAATCTTATAATACGACGTTAATGTTTTTAACTTTTAAATTGTGGTAAAAATGTAACTTTTTTTTTATATAAAGTAATTGATGTAGTAGTAATCATTAGTTAGAAGTACTACTTTTGGATTTGGTCATTTTGGAACACAAATGTTATTTATTTATTTATTATTATTATTTTTGAAAAGACATGCAATTGTTGATCGTGTTAAGGCACTTACTAGGCAAATGTTCGCTTTTATTTTTACCAAATGCATTAAAGAAAAATGCGGATGTGTAAAAATGTTAATATATATTAAAAAAATTGTTAGAATCGCAAAAGAAATATTAAAAAAACTTACAAAATAATAATTGAGTATCATTTTTTTTTTCTTTTTCATTTTCTATTTTAATAAATATGAATAGCAGGATAAAATTAAAACTGGAAAAAGTTAAATTGGTGGATGAATACATGTTCACGGTAGCCATACATCGTTAATAAAAAAAATAAAAATAAAAAGGTAATAATAATATTAAAAAGATGGGCAACAGAGGGACCACCACTAAAAATGATTCCGTTATTTTGGTTATACAACATA
Organism: Gnaphalium uliginosum; assembly: GCA_963930675.1. NCBI lineage: Eukaryota > Viridiplantae > Streptophyta > Magnoliopsida > Asterales > Asteraceae > Gnaphalium > Gnaphalium uliginosum. Next base: position 10,531,681 of record OZ005680.1, read on the forward strand.
CGATTCTGTCCAAACTAACACCTGTAATTCTGAATACCAGTCTATATTTTTAATCTCGTATATAGCTGTATAAAGTATAAACCTTATAAACAACTAAAGATTCATATACTAAACGGATAAATATTTGAAAATGCATTCAAATACGTGGTTTTTATTTTTATTGTGTGTACTCAACTTACGTTTATTATTTTTAATGCATCAAATTTTAAAAGAATGTGTTTTAGATTATTATGCAGTACTTTTAATAATGATGTGTCAATCTCTATGGATATCACATGACACCCTAAAACAAATGATACATCAGCAAAATACATTAAAACACTCTTTAAAAGTTTGACGCATTGAAAATAGCAAACGTAAATTGGATGCACACAATAGATAATTAGATATCAGGTACAAAGTAAGTTGGATACGTTATGAAACACTTATCCCTATACTAAAAAGTGATTCTTGTTTTTATAAATATCGAAATTTTGAGAATTATTACAATGTTCACATGCGTTAATATCAAGTTATCTTTTCGCGGAAGAAGAGATTGTGCTCTCAAACGTCATATCAGTTATTAAAGTGTCTATTTTCTAGCGATATCAGAGTAACCCAATAATAAGTGGCGGAATTTGGACAATTTTTAGGGGGCCCAAATATAGATATAAATTAAAAAATAAAAATTCATTTCAATATGCTATACAATTTTCTTTAAAAAAACAACATTAACTAACTACAAGTTGAAAATTCTAAATTTTCCATCAAAAGTACATTTTTTACGTGAATTGTTATTTAAAATTTATAACTATAAATTTCAATGTTTTAAGAACCGGTTCGACCGGTCCGGTCGGACCGGATTTTTCAAGAAATTCGGCTCAAAATAAACCGGTTTTTTTCAACGTTTGACTAGTCAATGGGCCGTTTGGGACGGCCGGCCGGACCGGGTTGGACCGGGAACTGGACCGGCGTGTTGAACCGGTTCAGGTTCTTTTTTTTTTTTTTGAAAAAAAACTAATTAAATTACTCTCTAAACTTAAGAAGCCTAAATTGGATAGTTAGATAGTAAGTTGAAGTGTAAACTTTGTTGGTGTTATATAGGAGGTGAGTCTTGTGTTGAGATTGTATTCTCACCAATGTGGGAAAAGTTAAAGTTAAAATTTTAAACAAATAGAAAACAAAATAAAATTGTTAGTTACAAGATTCGAACTCACGACCACATTCATGAAAAGCGACTTGTTAACCAACTAATTTAACATTTAACTTGTTTTAATTACTTACTCTAAATATATTTATTATATATATCGTAGCACTCATGATATATATTATATTCGAAAATTAAAGATGTATTATCAAATTATAGTTTGTTGATATTATATAATATCTTATGAGACTAAATATATTATTTGATGATGTATTACAATATAAAATGCGTTATTAAAAGTTAATTTTTAGATATACAATGCGTTATTATTTGTTACAGAGTAGTATAAAATATAATTGCAAAATCTTATCATTAAGAATGTTATTTACTTGTTGTTCGATTGTATGTTTTTGAACAAAGTCTACTTGTTGGATGTTGGATTGTTAAATTTTTTGGTGAAAATGATTTTGTATATCTTTTACTTCATATATATATATATATATATATATATATATATATATATATATATATATTCCGTCTTCATATTTTAACAACTCCGGTCCGACCTTCCGACCCAACCGGTCCGACCAGAAATTGACACTCATCCGGTTCGACTAGAAAACCGGGTTTTAAAACGTTAGATAAATTTTGTCAACATGACCTCTTAGTTTATTCTTATAATAATAATAATATAAATATAAAATATAATATATAAATATAAAATACGGAGTGTAACACATGTGATATGATTAATAATTAGATAAGGAAATTTAACCCACTACTGAGATCAACTGATTTTCAAAACCCTAACTCAGGAGATGTTTATTTCAAAAGTTAAATTGCTTATTATAATTAGATATTTAATTTAATATTTTTGTTGTAGATCATAAAATTAAACTAATTATCATAAAATTTTGTTTATGAAACAGGCATTCGAAGGTGCTTGGGCAGCTGCGTGTAAAGTAAAGGGGTCAAAAATTATTGTGCCATCACCATACAAGTTCCTTTTGGGGCCCATTACGTTTTCTGGCCCATATTGCCAACAAAACATTATTTTTCAGGTAGCAACTTTTATACAACAAATTTAGTCAATGAGGTATCAAAATAGTTTCACCAGTTTTATGTATTATGACCAAGATTTATCCTTTACTTATCATGCAATTTTTTAAGCATTAAACTCAGATTTTTTTCATTTACTTGTTATTTAAATATTTGAATAGTAACAAATCTTAATTTTAATCTAATTAACTTGTTAATTTGGAAGAAAATGATTTGATTATAATGTTTGTGACAAATTGAAGTACATGAATGATATTTGCAGATGCATTATGCATTTATGCATCATTTTAAGCTATATTTGTTTTACTTGTATATTAAAAAAAATGGAATTTTGATAGGTTGATGGTACCATAATTGCTCCATCAAGCTTCAAATCTTATGGATCTGGGCTGTTTCAGTGGATCTTGTTCACAAAACTAGTAGGACTCACCATTCAAGGGGGAGGAACCATTGATGGTAGTGGTTCTATCTGGTGGAAAGAGTACTCTTTACGCGATCCACTCGACGATGAGCTAAAACTAATTATTCCCATCAATGGCACAGCCGAACAAACCACCAATTCCTCGGTAATCAATTCTTCTAACCACATATTAGAGGTGGAAAAATAGGAAGTTAGATAGGTTGGGTAAGGGGTCAAACCATGTTCGAGTAAAAGCAAGCAATATTTTAGTCCATTTCACACAAACACTTTTGTAATTTTCTTTAAAATTTCACACGTTATTGTCGTACGTTGTAAATATGATTAGAACAAGTAAATGGTTACAATAATGATCTAACCTTTTTACGAAAACAATTTAAAAGGTTAAAAACATTTAAAAAAACATTTTGGACGACTTTTGACCCATTTGACCCGTTAGTGAATTCATAACCCAAATCAAAGTTTTACAACTGAATGGGTCAAAATCGCCACCTCTTCACATGCCATAACTTGTGCCACTTCCTTTTAACATTCTTGAATCAATCATATGGCAGATAAGCGGCTCGCTTGGAGGCAAAATGCCAAGCATGAAACCAACTGTAAGTACCCTTTCAACCAATAAAATACATAATGACGGTTTAGTATTACAAATCTTGAAGATATGTTTTATTGTGATGGAATAGGCAATAAGGTTCTATGGGAGCTTTGATGTAACAGTCACTGGTATAACAATTCAAAACAGCCCTCAATGTCACCTAAAGTTTGATAACTGTATGGGAGTCACAGTGCATAACTTCAAAGTCTCTTCACCTGGTGATAGCCCAAACACAGATGGGATTCATTTACAGAACTCTAAGCAAGTGTTGATCCACACAACTGATCTCTCATGTGGTAATAATTACGGAGTACTTTGAAAATCTTGATGGTTATCTGCTAGGAAGCAAGAACTGTTTTTGAAATGTTCGTTATTTGTGCAGGAGATGATTGCATTTCTATACAAACAGGGTGTTCAAACATATACATACACAATGTCAATTGTGGACCAGGTCATGGTATTAGTATTGGAAGTTTAGGAAAAGATAACACCAAAGCGTGCGTCTCAAATGTCACTGTTCGAGATGTGGTCATGCATAATACTATGAATGGCGTCCGAATCAAAACATGGCAGGTAATGTAACAATTTTGTTGTTGTATACGCTCTTTATGAGGTCCCAATTTCAACTCATTCACTTGTAAATCGGTCGATCTTGGTTGTATTTTATTTTGAATGCTTCTGAGGTTAAACTGTACTAACGCAGGGTGGATCAGGGTCGGTCCAAGGAATAATGTTCTCAAACATTCAAGTCTCCGAAGTTCAATTACCCATAGTAATTGACCAATTTTACTGCGATAAATTATCCTCTTCCACTTGTAAAAACCAATCATCTGCTGTTTCACTCTCGGGAATTAGCTATGAACGGATAAGAGGAACATATACTGTCAAACCAGTGCATTTTGCATGCAGTGACAGTATGCCATGTACAGATGTGAATCTAAATGGTATAAACCTAAAACCGGTTCAAGAAAGATACCATATGTATGACCCTTTTTGCTGGAAGACTTTTGGAGAGTTGATATCGCCAGCGGTGCCCCCAGTTGAGTGTTTACAGATTGGGAAACCATCTAGTAGCCATGTTCAGGCTGATCACGATACATGTTAGTGAAGGGATTGTAGGCTTGACAGGAATTGTGTGTGGTCAGTTTGATTATCTGGCCCCCCGAAAATCATTGACTTTCGGAAAGTCAACAAATGCATATTCTTTGTAGTATAGTAATAGATAATACAGATGTTACTATGTGAGTAGTATTGGTAGTAGCTATGTTCTTGATGCCAATGAGTGTGAATCTATGGAGACAAGTTTGGTGTCATATAGATCTATAAGTGCTTGTTTCGATAGTATGAGATAAATAAACCAGAATTGCTTCAAAGTGCATAGTAAAGGAATTGGATAACTAAGGTAAAAAGCATTTTTCGTAGCAACTAGGAGGGTGACTTTGTTGGTAAGAGATTTTGTATTCAGTTGTAGATATTGCAACGATTTTCAAAACAAATATGATATTAACTGCAATGTTTGTACTTGAAAAACTTTGAACTAAAAACTACTTGTTCATCACATGCTATTACTACAGTTTTAACAAGATTTCATGGTCACCGGTTAAATGGCTACAGTTCAAGCAACACATCAACACAAATATGATATTAACGCATATATCACCTGCTTACTTTTCTTTTAATCCCTAAAGATGTAACAAATATTATCTTGTGTGTTCATTAGAGACTTAACCTTTAACAGGAACAAACGCAGGGTTCTTTTAGGCAGACTCAACAAGATCCCTAAGTTTTTCGACCTCTATTACCTTTTAACTTCAAGGCAGCCTGCTCAATCAGATTCTGTCACATACATTCTTCGAAGATTGCAAAACCCAAAACTGGAGCAAGATCAGACACATAGTGCTTTTACACCCATTGGTTTCTACCTTTTTTGGTAGCCTCGAGTACTGCTCCATCATATGATTTAATCATATTTACCTTTCAGAAGTATTATGTATTCTATTTGTTATTTTCTACCTTTTGGGCGGTTTCAACATACTGTTCAGCAAGTTTCTTAACTTTCTCCCCTTCCTTAATGAGGAAATTTGCATTGGTATCTTTGGAATGGTACTTCATGATTTTGTCAGTTGTTTTTCCGACAGCCCATCTATACTGATCCACTGTGATCACCCCGCTCTTGCACAACGGTCTGATGTGTTCTTTTATATATGCTTCAACCTGCAATAGGTATGAAAATAACAAGCTTAGCTAAGAAGCTGCAACAACCTGCACAAAGATATATTTATACTTGGATCCACAAGACTACAATGGTATTTAAGAGCCGAACTATGTTTTTGGTTCCAAGTAAGCAATTATTCTATCAAAAAGAACCCTATATTTTCCTACAATGAGCAATTTCGATGTCATTTGCTTAGTATGATTGTTACATGTATCAGTTACATATTCAAGTTAAACCCATACCAATAATAGTAAATATTAACCCTCGGTCCCAAAGCGGAGCAATGAGCTTTTATTTTAAAGACTCAAAGTCTCAAACCAAGAACTGTTCAAAGTTGTAAAGTTACGAAGAACGTTAGATAGAAATTAGCAAACACATTACCCCAGTCGCCAACAAGTATATTTCAACCTATTTCGGGTAACCATACTGTTTCTTTCAGTATATTCTGCTCACTCGAATTCCTTTTTTTTTCCTTTGTATATAAGTATGCAAGTTGTTGTTTAGGACACAAGTAAAAAAGTGTCAGTTACAACGGTTACGAAATGCTAATGAGTCCATTTTTAAGTTTTTTTATTTTTTATTTTCAATAAGCTTCCATTATACCACTTTAATATAACTGAGAAATATTTTACAGCTTTAGTTGAAGTAACTTGTTTAATACTCCACTCGTCAACTGCAGACTATCTTGAGACAGATATAAACAGACCAGCTGCATCTGGGTTAACCACCTTCTACAATTGTTCCCCGAGGTTAATCAAGAACTATATGAGGTCTTTTACAAACAATTTTTCGTCAACTGAGTAGATCGTCTTGTCAATTTAAAGCCATAATCATGATGGGCATAAAAACGAAAGTAAACACAACCACTAAAGGAGAGTCGAATAGTGTCAAATTGGTAACTTTGTAACTTTATAAATTTATCAAACTTGTATTTGTTGTAGGTTGAAATATAATAAGTACAATAAACTATAAAATGTTCTAAGGTGATACTCCCTCCTTACTGTAGAAACTTGTAAACTCGACTCTTTTTGGGGAAGGAGTAAAACTTTTGGATCTCATAAATGGGAAAAAAAAAAAAAACATCCACGTCAGTTTTAATTTTGAAAAATAAGTAAATCTGAATATTTTAAACAAACATGGAACTATTATGCGAGGGAGGCAGTATTTGAAATGTAATAGCGCCTAAAGGAAAAGAAAAGGCTACCACAATGAAGAAAATTATTTACTAACCTTCTTAAACACAGAACTGCGCTTATCAGACTGCTGCTTCTTGTCAGCCTGCAATTTCTTATCCTTTCTTTCTACAGTCTCTTGGGGCTTTTTGGGCAAATCCTCCGCATTTTCCTTGTTTCCTGATTTTTCTAGGGGCTTTTTGGGAAAATATTCTCCACCAGATGACGGGTTAACTAAAGAAACGGCTAAACTTGATCCTCGTTCGTCTTCTACTTCTGCAACAGTGTTTTCTGGTACCAAATCAAGCGGCTTTATTTCTGGATACTTGCTAATAAGAGGTTCTTTATCAGGGCCATATAACTCTTCACATTCACCATCTTCACCTCCTTCAACTAGTGAACTTCTGCAAGGACTTTTCTCTATCGTATTATCATTTTCTACCTCAACTGGTGCTTCACAATCCTCAAAACGCCAAGAAGTATCTAACCTATCAATATCAAGTGTGGAGAAAACCATTTTTATTTTGGTATCATCTTGTTGAACTTTGGAAGCTTTAATTGCGCTAGTACCAATAAAGTCGTCATCGTCCTCCAGATCATACTCAAAATCACCGTATATATCAAGTTCTGGTTGAGTATCTATGTCAAAGACATTATCAGGACCATCTTCATCCTTTATATCCTCTGTTCTGAGCTGATGTGGACTATCAGGAGGAGAATCAGACAAAAGACCAGCATTTCTAAGTGCTTCATCAACGTCAACATCAGCATCAGCATCAACACTGGTGGGAAGATCATCGTTTGCATTTTTTGGGTCAGGTTTAGGTTCTGGATCAGGGGAAGTAGAAGAATCCATATTATCTGATCTGTGTAATAATTCCTGAGAACATAAATTGACGTATACAAGCTTGCTGTTTGATCTATCAGCAACTGCCTTTTCAACATTGATGGCGTCTGCAACAGCCAATTCTATTTCTGCAGTTGGTCGAGTGACTGGCACGTTTGTTTTTCTCAAAAAATGCTCTGTGAGACGGTGAAGTTGAACCTGTAAAAAAACTATTAAGTTACTTCCAACATGTTGTAGTAGTAGCGCTAGTAAAAGTACATTGAGAACCCATCATACCTGCCTAACCGAAATAGGGATTTTATTATGGCGACAAGATGCCAAACTTGGCCACATTTCAACTGGCAATTTAGCCTGCCCAAATAGAAAGCAAAGATTTTACCATATGAATAAGACTAGAGGTGGCAATGTCTATCCGTTTACTTGAAACCGGGCCGAATTGGGTGGTTTCTCAATCTCCAGGGGGTAAAAGTAAATATACAAAAATTAGCTAAAAAGAGAATGGGTTTACCAGTTAAAACAAGTCAAAACTGACCCAAAGCGATATCAAATGCTTTAAGCTACATACATCACTTTAATAAGAAATTAAACTGTTAAATAACAGTATAGTTTTTGTAATCTTATTTCATACATTCATGATTTATTAAATTCATAATTATTAGACAAAAAAATGTGAGAGGTTCAGCTGGACCTGCTTTGACCGATATTAAAAAGTTTAAGATTTTCGATCTTTTACCCAAACTGCCCACTGTCTCAAAACAAAACCAAAGCTAGCTGCAAGAGTACATAACAAAATGTTGACGTACCAGTAGAGGATAATTTCCTTTGAGCACCGCATTATCTTGTCCCTGTGAGGAATTGTTTCCCAAGACAGCAGTCTTTCTCGCAAGAACCTCCAGCGCCCATTTCTTTTTGTCAACTTTCATATTAGTAGATCCACTACCTGATTCCTTCCGTACATTCTTAACGGACCCACCTATAAATCTGGATGACCGGTCTTGGTCCTTATTTGGATTTACTTTCATGGTTGTATGTCCACCATTTTTGTATGGAATACCAACCATGGTCTCCTTACTATCAACCAGAGAATTAGTTGGTTGCACAGAAAGAGGCTTAATATCATCCTTCCTTGGAAAAACAGATGCATCTGCGACATACAATCTTGAAAGAATTGAACTAGTGGCCTGTACTGTATTTTCATTTTTAATCTCCATAACCTCGGGACCCTTTCTTAGAAGATCAAGAACAGATTTCAGAGTTTCAAGTTTTTCAGGTTTCGATACTTTAGAGCATCGGTGCTTCCAAAACTCAACCTCACAATCACGGGTCCACGCTCGTTTCCGTTTTCCACCAATCCCATAAATTTTTTTGGTTAGATTTTCACGTACAGTTCCTTTCTGTAACAGGGCCTTCTTTGCTTTCACATCTAACGGTGGTGGTCTTATTGTTTCACTTGCTTGCCCTGCTAAGGCGGTTCTGAATGCAGCCAAAAGTTTTGGATCAAAAACATTATTTCCAAAATCGTTTGGTGATCGGTTACGTATAGCATCTCTAATTTCTTTCCTTAGATTCTGAACTTCCACTAACGACTCCTTATTGTCAGTTGCTCTTCTCATGATCTTTTTGATCCTCAACCCAGATGAGGTTTCTTTGCCTTCAGAAAGTCGTTTTGAAGGTCTGTGGCCTGTCCCCTGAACTATATCTCTTATATCAATAACAGCCTCTCGCTTCTTCACAATCCCACCTCCAGAACCAGCCACTGCACTATGCAAGTTTTTAGAATCATTGGCTTCATTCACATAATGAGCACCTCGACTTCTTCCCTCCTTGGCAATCTTCTCAGGTATACTGTTCGGCATCTTTGTTTTGGTTTCCCCGGCCTCAGCACTTCAACAAGTACAACATAATAAATCAGATAAAATAAAATAAAATAAAATAAAATAAACGAACAAAGGTGGCAAGATGGGCAGGTTGGATACAGCCGTACAGGTCAAAACTGATTTGTGTTGAAACAAATCAATTTTAGTATGGATCGAAAAAGGCTCAGTCAGGTTAACCTGCAAACACTTATTGGTCCCTTTTCACAAATATTCGATGCTTTAATTATTATGAGTACAAATACAATATATTTTATAGCATTAATCTAATCTTCTAATATGCACTGAAAATAGACGTTAGCCTCTTTCCCCACTAGGCTAAACAAACTTTTCAGACCTATTCACGATACAATAACAGCCCAAATCGATACATTTAAAAGTAATCGGTCAAAATACCAACTCTAATACAAACACAAAAGACCCCAAAGATTTTCACAACCATCTTTGGTACTGAAAACCAAATAAGTAAGCAACATTAAATCAGGGGGATAGTGAGAAGGTTTGGAGGGCAAGTTTTAACACACCATATCGCGTCTTGTTATACAAATATACACTACTGGTGCTAAGATGCATGGTTTACTATACAACAGATATGTTCTCTATACTCCCTTCAGCTTTTCTATTTGATAATATGTAGCATTTACAATTGTATATTCCATCAAAAGTAACAGGTTGGAAAACGCACCTGTGATATCTTTGTTTTCTCTTAGCACCTGTGACTCCACCAGCTTTTTCCTTCTGATCAGGGTTTTTGTCAACTGAAAACAATTAAGAGGCGGAAGTAAGAAACAACACTTGAGTACGAATTTTTTTCTTATTAGTAACACCAAAAGGCATGTTTGAGAACATAAGTGTTCCATATCCTGGAAGAAGTCCATACCTGGTCGCCTACATACTTTAGAAACTTTCTTCTCTTCCACTTCTACAGTCGTTTTGAATTTATCTAGAGTAGTCATTTATATTGAAGCTATAACCATTATGAAAGCAATGACATATGATGTAACAGATACTAGCTTCAATTATCAATAGAGGTGGCAAAATGAGTGTTACTCAGAATGTAACTGTAACTAAACATGTAATTACCATGCGCGTCAAAACAAGCCAGGTTGGGCTGACCTGTAATACATTATCCCAATTTTATTTATTTTAGTAAACAATGGGTGTGTCTCCTAAGATTAAAGAAATGTATATTTTCGGTAATAACATCACACATCAAAAATACAGTTCCAGTGACTTTTGACCCACTTGACATGTTTCCTGGTTACCTTTTTCTTAATTACCGTTTGAGATAAAACATGTTCCAAGTTCATTTAGATAAATGGGTTGAAATTCTGACCTCTAATTAACAATGTCAGCTACTATTAGGTTGGACGCTCAATGCACATGAATAAGGAGGCAGTGAAGTATAAATACCAGACAAAGGGTCCATGGATGAAGCAAGATGGACATCGGACTCAAGAGGTTCGCTGTTGCTGTTATTGTCATGCAACTCTGAAGTTCTTAAACCATCAGAGACACTTGGTTCGCTTGTTTCTTTAAAGTTTCTGATTAACCCGGAGAGCTGAGATAAACAAGGATCTAGTTCCACTGACTCTATCTTTGGTTTCTTGATAACTTTCTCAGCTAACTGTTTTTCTGATTCGCAATCATCTTCACAAAAATTTGAACCTGGCAAATTTTTTTGATTTGTTTCTCCATTCTCTTGATTTCCTTCAGGTAAAAGGAGCAACATAGTCTTTAGTGACAACAAATATAGACACGGTGTCATGTCCCAGTATGCAATCATAAACACCAAAAAACAATAATAATAATAATAATAATAATAATAATAATAATAATAATAATAATAACAATAATAATAATAATAAAATCGGATTATACCAATTTTCAAGTTGTTACTTGTATTTACAATTGACAATATGCTTTCACCGGGTAATTTGGTCTGTTGATTTCTATCAATAATCGAGACAACAACAGCCGTCTCTCCTGCATCAGCAACTGATACAGACACGTTCATGGGAAAGGTGGCATCCACTGAATGCTCATGGCTAGAACTTTCAGAACCATTATGGTTGCTTGGGCCCAATTCCAACTTTTGTGATGTCTCGTTAACCAGACACCTGTATAAACAAATGAATTTTAGTAATCTATGTAATGAAATGATTGTTTTAATTTTTCATCAACCTTGTAATAAATATGCATCAAAAAATTTATTCAGATGGAAACATGCCACGTACAAAGCTTATAAATAGTACCTCGGGCACAGCCACGAATTCTCACAACTCCCTTCAGTATCAAACCCAACACATATGGCATGATACCTATTTACATGAAGTCAAAAATCAATTAGCAGACCAGTACAATAGACAAATATCATGAAAGGATATTGTTAAGTGAAAGTCCAGTTATTCGTTTAATAAATATAACAATACCACAAATCACATGAATCACAAGCGATAGATGTGTCGAGATCTGGATCATCTTCAACATTTGCTGACTGGCCACGAATTTTACAGCTGTTTCCTTCCAAGCAACTGACTGCCTAAGGATAACAAAAGCAAAAAGAGACGTTACCAGTAGAGCATTATGATGTGGATAAATTATAGACAGTATCAAGGCCAATGAAAGAAGAAACTTCAACAAAAATTCTAAAAATAACACTGACGTCTGAAACTTTATCCCTGGGGATCAGATAGCAAATAGAAGTCCAAAATGAACATATTCTGAATCAGATTTCATCACTAGCCTCAAAAGCATAGAATACAAAATTTCAATCAGCTTTGCTAAGATTTCTGGATGTTTTGCTTATGTCTAACAAACAAATTATTGTATAAAAACCACATACAACTTCAATCATTTTAGTGAACTATTGATGGCACGTATAATGGGTTTACAGAGAGATTGCTTCTGGAACATTCTTGTAAATGAGACTTACATTTTCATCAATATAGTATGAAGGAAAAGAAAGAGTATTATTGTTTCCTTCAACACTCCAATCATCCTCATCATCGTCTCTGCATTGCAGAGACAAAAGGAAGTCACATTAGATATTGCAGCAAACCTAAACTATTAGTGGTTATGGATATGAAAACCAATAACATGAAATTTTGACAATCACAGTATCAAAAGAAACTGGGCCAGCTGGCGCCTGGCATTATGCCAGATATATAATGTTCTTCAGCTCATCATACTATGATAGTAAAATGTACGCCCGAGAACTCGAGATGACAACAAAATCAAAGAGCCTCGAAGTAGATTAGAACTAGGCCTATCACAGATGGTCTTGTGGCCCTGAAGTCCTCTATAATGCCAGTAAAGATGTAAAATAACCCATGAAAGGGGGTACCTTGAATCTGAACCATCATCAGGCTGGGCACCTCCAATAGTATCATATACCTTCAAATCAATTAAATCCAGGAGTAAGCATCCAAAACATCCATTCTTCTCATTCCTTATATGTTAATACTGTTCATTGTACTTTCTTTATTATAAAAAAGAGAAAGAGAGAAGAAAATAGACAAAAGGAATGTCACAAAATCTACTTGTCTGGCTTGTCAACTGGTCCTACAGCCTTATTGTTTTTATCTCTTGAAGGTAAAGAAAGTGAAACAACTGTTTATAGGAGTATGAGAGCAGTCACTCGAGTAGTGCAGACAGTTACATACTTACCCTCTTAATATGTTATAGCACACTATAAAATATTAAGGTCAAATCATAGATCGCATATTTTAGAAATAGAAAACTGATTTGAGCATCAACAAGTGACACTGAAATAGAGTGGTAAATTCTTTTAAAGCAAACATATTAGTCAAAGCGTAGAGGCATTTTAATTAATAATTCTAAAATGAGAAGGCAGACATAGTATAACAAACATGGAAAATGAATAACTCACAGGAACACAAGTGATCAGTTGAAATTCATTCTGGCAAAGTGGACATAAGTTGGTGATACTAGCCCAGTTGTCGATGCAAGAAAAGCAGAACCTAATATTTAAGAAACGGAGATTTTAGTCACAGAATATCTCCGACGAAGTAACAACAATGTCAATCATGACAAACAGCAATAGTACACTATCAAATTAACTCTCAGACAACAACCCTAAACTAATGAATTAACAATATAAGACTGAGGATGTACCAGTGTTGACAGCAATCTAAAACTCCTCTATCAACAACAACATCCATACAAATCCCACATCTTTGACCTTCTTCATCTCTTTCAACCACTAAATTCTCCTGCATTTTAAAGAAGACGATAACGCACATGTACACAAAGCTCATTACATTCTAACATTCATCTCCTTAACAATCAATCAAGTACAACATACTCTTCAAAGATAAATTTATCTTCCATCACACATTTATCTTAGTCACATACAATTAATTAAAATGATATATATACTTCATCAAGCATACCTACCACAGGAGTTATGGTTGGTAATTGAGCTCACAATAAAGAGTAAAATTAACATAACATATACTTACATTAACACTATATTCAGCTCCAAATGTATAATCATCCTCAACGCACTCATTAAACAGTTCAAAATCCATACTGTGTCATAAAAAAACCTGCAAAATTGAGCAATCCATAGAGAACAAATTCGAATTTTATGATCATAAGCATTATTATTCAGATATTAAATATTTTATTTATTTATCGACATACCTAGGGTTTCTGAAATCCGTTTATATGCAAATTAACGGAGACGTATATGCTTCGCGATTCGATCAGAAGATATAGTAAGTTAATCGTGTTTTGGGGGAAAATTGAAGAAAATGATTGCTACGTACACGGTACATCTGATTGGCGTTTTGATGAGACGATATTTTATTATATATCGTGAGAAACTGAGAAAATAACGTCGCACACCGGTGGCAATTCGGGTTGATCAATTGACCCGTCAAAATTACTCAAACCGAATTTAACGTTATTAGATAAACTGCTTAGGTTATTTATCAGAACATATAACCTTGTAAGTTGTAACTCGAACTCGGCCCAATAACCTATATTGAAAAAACAGGTTAGACAGTCAGTTTCGAGTTTGGAATATCCGAATCAAACGTATACATCTAAGTAAAAATATTCTCCCGTTACTTTACCACGGTTAGTCAGCACCGATTATCACAAATGCACATCATGGTCTTCTTCATGATTCATAAGTAATTAGTGAATGATAATGATATTAGCAAGTGTAGCATGCACTATCTCACACAGCAAAATTTTAGAGCCTCAAATTTTAAGCACCCTTGGAAAACTCGAAAGTCTAAACAAACAACTGTTAGCTAGGGCCTCAAGAAAAAAGCCAAATTCATACAAGTTCAAACTTTTTATGCGAGCATTTGAGGTAGTTGACTTGCAAAATATATTCATAAACACACCTATATGTTTGTTTTACAAAAGTTGGCATTTTTTGAGGTTAAAACAAAAGCCAAATTTAACGGCTATAATCCGTCCCTCTGTCTCTCTACCAGATCATAGACAATTCTATTTTCAGTAATGATTTTACAAAATCTGTAAAAATATTAATCGTCAATCCGTTCTGTTGATCCATATAAGTTGAACATTTTATCCAATTTGGCTTTTGATTCTTTCCAAATCAGGTAAGAATCCATACATTTGGGAAAAAGGTTTCCACCTTCAGAAACACCATTATTTTGTCAAATTTATTCCCCATATATGATATCCCCAATCCTCTCCTTTTCCTCGATTTTTCGCAATTGAATCTTTATATTCTGATCATATCTGTTTCAAGATTCAATTCTCACAATTTCGAGTTACGACCATTTTGATTTGAGGTCATTTGGGGTCTTTCTATCAAAAGGGCATTCAAGTTTTGCTCTTTTGTGTTTCTGAAATAGAAATTTACAATAATTGAATTGTTTACCTATCGATAACTTCATATTCTCGTTGTATATATATACACTGTGTACTACGAATCAATCGCTTGGAGATTTGAACATCATTGAGCTAATCCATTTGGATTGTTTAAATAAATATACGTTACATAATATTATTAACTAATAAAGAAAAAAAAAGATAGAACAAAGTTGGTGACAAAATTCATAAAATGTCAGTAGCAGACGTTGCTTTGAGTCCGATTCACATAAAGTGCGGCAGTGGTTGTTCGAGGAGTGGTGAATCCATTGTGATTTACCTAACCGTTGCTGGTTCTTTGATTCCGATGAGAATTATGGAATCGGATTCAATTGCCACTGTTAAACTCAGGATTCAAACATGTAAAGGGTTTGTAGTGAAGAAACAAAAGTTAGTTTTTGGAGGAAGAGAATTGTCAAGAAATAACTCTCTTGTAAAAGATTATGGTGTTTCAAGTGGTGATGTTCTTCATCTTATTCTTAGAGTGTCCGATGTACTCGTGATCACCGTTGAGACCGTTATTGGAAAATTATTCGAGTTTGAGGTTGATAGATTTAGAAATGTGAGGTATTTGAAACAACTTGTTTCGGAAGAGGCTAAAGGGATTGGATTTATTAATGTTGAAGATCATAAGATTTTGTGTAATGGTGAGAAGCTTGATGATCAGGGGTTGATTGATGATATTTGTAAGAATCATGATGCTGTGATTCATTTGGTTGTTCAAAAATCAGCACAAGTTTCATCTAGTACTTTAGACCAAAAATATCCAGAAACAGATCATGAACAACCAACTGACCCGAAGAAACCACCCGATATTTATTCTCCATTGCAGCCGATTATTGTGAATAGAGGTTTTAAGTTGTCTCCTACGATATGGAGTATGCTAGATTCTGCATCTGAAGGGCTGCAGAAAGGAAGAAAACCGATAAGGTCATCAGAGGGTACGGGAGGAACTTACTTTATGCAACATCCATCGGGGAACAGATATGTTGCGGTTTTCAAGCCTATAGACGAAGAACCGATGGCGATTAATAACCCTCAAGGGCTGCCCGTATCGTTAAATGGTGAAGGGTTAAAAAGGGGCACAAAAGTAGGTGAAGGTGCGTTGCGGGAAGTTGCAGCGTATATATTAGACCACCCGAGGAGTAGACGACGGGTTTCTGGTGACGTGGAAATGGGTTTTGCCGGTGTACCACCGACTGTTATGGGAAAGTGTTTAAACGGGGAATTTAATCATCCGGGAGGGTATGATGGTGGACCACAAAACGTCAAGATTGGATCTTTACAGATGTTTATGAAGAATTGTGGAAGTTGTGAGGATATGGGTCCTAGAGATTTTCCTGTAGAGGAGGTTCATAAGATTACTGTGTTTGATATAAGAACCGCTAATGCTGATAGGCATGCCGGTAACATTTTGATGAACCGGGAATGTGACCGTGTTGTACTTATCCCTATTGACCATGGTTACTGCTTGCCTGAAACCGTAAGAACTAATTCAATATCACAATGAATGACTGTTTATTGTAAAGCAGTAAAAGAAATAGGACAAAACATGTATGTGACACGTGAAATTTTTGATCACTTTTTATGCATGATGCACAAAGTGTCACGTGTCACTTTCATATTTTTTCTTTATTTATTTTACGTTAATGTGTGCTTCACATGAACCAGCCCCATCAAAACAATCGACCAACTAACATGTCGTTTATTATTCATTTGTCAATTTGGCATTTATGTGAATCACGCGCTAACGGGCCTGTTTTCATACTCTTTACAGTTTGAAGATTGCACATTTGATTGGCTTTACTGGCCACAAGCCCGTGAACCATACTCTCGTGAGACCCTAGACTACATCCAATCGCTAGACGCAGAGCAAGACATAGCATTACTAAGCTCAAATGGGTGGGACCTTTCGCATGAGTGTGCACGCACTCTTCGTATCTCTACCATGCTTCTGAAGAAAGGTGCAGCGAGAGGACTGTCTCCTTATGCCATAGGGCGCATTCTATGCAGAGAAACACTCAATAAGGAATCAGTGATTGAGAAGATTCTTCATAAAGCCTGCAAAACCAAGCTTCCTGGAACTAGTGAAGTCAATTTCCTTAAAACCGTTTCGGACCTTTTAGATTTTGAGCTTGACAAGGTTTCAGGTAAACATCTTTGAGGTCTTGGGTTTGTGTAGGTATATACATGATGTAAAGTTGTGGATGACTGCTACTTTGTCAAATTTATGGCATTTTTACTAAGAACTAATTCTGTTGAACTACGTGATTATACAAATAACTATTTTTAGCTTAACTTAGCATATTACATTCAACAATACTTTTGTTTAAGGTCTCATTTCCGAAGCTTCTGATTTGATCACATCACCTGTTCAAATCATATTTCGGTTGTGTAGGTATATATCTCAAGTGTATATAATGTAAGGTGTGGATGACTACTTAAGTTATGGCATTTTAGGACAATTTTCAGTCGGTTTCAATTTGTCATGCCTCAAGCATCAAACCAAGTGTTCCGGCATGAGGTGGTATTTACTATTTTAGGCTTGTATTTTAGCCCATGTATCGTTTTTTCTACTTGATAATCAAAGGTAAAAGTTGAATGATGGCCTGCACATATATCATCTCTTTACTAATCAGATAATTGATATTTCTCAACAACGTTTGGTTCAAAACATCAAATCTCGAAACATGGTTAATCAAGCAGAGACAAGAATCAGTATTTTCTAATCACAAATAATCAAAGTTTCTAATTACAAAAGCCAATAGGGTTTGACCTTAAAACACAAAGAGGTCAAATAAATTACCCTTAATGAATTAAATAGCATTTAACTGTAGACTCTAGTCTCCAAGTTCTGATCACAGCTCCACCATTGATGAATGCCATGAGCATCCTTAAAATCAACAGCAGGAGTCAAATTAATGGTCAACTTTGCAGACGGAAGAAGATGTAGCGCTTCATGAGATTCTTTTCCGATTGCATTCAAGAAAACACCTGAAATAGAATGTTGGGTTGCCAACCGCTCGATCCCACCAGCACCTATCTCCTCCATCTTTTTACGGTGTTCAAAATATCCAATATATTCTGAACAAATATGATCCATTGGGTTCACATATAAACATGGGGACCATCCAGCCAATGCAAGAAATGAATCTTCTGGCATATTTCTTTGCTGATTTGCATTCTTAATCTTTGCAGCAACAGCAAGGCCTGCAGTGAGGAAGCTGCTAGCAATACGAATTCCGTGTTTAATATTTGGATCCTTGATGTTCTCAAGCGGGGCTGAAATGAATGGTGGATTAAAAAGATACGAATCAAGAAAGATCCCATTTTTTCCCATTCTTTTTCCTGCTAGTAATGCCATGGCTGATCCTAGGGAATGACCCGTTAACCAGATGTTTGACTTTGATGTTTGACTTGCGACCAAGTTTCTGATAGCTTGCATTGCAATCTCGAATCTTGATGTTTGATGCAACCCATTTTTAATAATGTGGATGTCTAGTTCTAAGTCTCGAGAAAATGCATTCCCTTTGGTTAAGGTGCCTCGGAAAGCAATGATATAAGACGGGGTTTGTTGTGAAGGTGGGAGTTTGAATTTGTAGATAGCACCAAAGACACATGAATCAGCATCATCTATGAGTTGACTATGCAAGTCAAATTGAAAGAACTTCCACCAAGGTGGAGCAAGAGCTTCTGATTGTTGGCGGTTTTCCTGGCGATCTCGCTCTATTATATAAACGCCTTGCACCAAGCACGCTGCAACAGACCTCCGGTGATCCGCATTAGTCCTGTTGTCATCAGACAACAGCTTGATTTATTTTCTGGAAGAAGAAAAAAAAGGGATGCATATGGCTAGAGCTGGCAAAATCAGCAAATGGATCGGGTAACATGTCAAAATGAGTAGGTTTTTGTCTTACAAAACGGGTCAGGTATGGTTGGTGTACCAACACTTGTCCAGAAATGTTACTTTTATAAACGTATTTAATATATGTTAAACCCCGACCCAGAGAGCTGCCTTCGCTTTTGGCGTTCCTTCGCAAGTGATAAATGATGAATTCATAATATCTATGCTATATATTCTCTATAAAGGAATTATTACTAAAACTCTATTATACAATGACAACTTAATCATTTGAAAAAAGTGGTATAGGACCTTGTGCACATTATAAATAACCATCTCAAAACGAGCCGCTTTGATTTGGTTGACCCGCAAACACTTATTTGTTGAGATTTTTTTGTATATTAATTATGATAATAATTAGTATGTTAACTATATTATCACATAACAATATAAATTATTAAAATAAAGCAATTTAGGAATTACTATGAATTACGAATAAACTTTGGGCGGCATATAACTGTTTGGTCATATTTGACCAGTTAATTTGTTATATATATGCAGTTTACACGTTTGACCCATTATAGATTAAAAACAATCGAGATCAACCCATATATATATACGCTGAAATTGCCACTCTACTTATGTTATGAAAAATCAAGGGTGTGGGTCATCAAATGCAGAAATTTCAAAACCTGGTTATGCATATAGACATATACTACAACGGTTGTATGCAGAATTAGAGCAACAATTGAAACTTAAGAAGCGGAAGCTAAAAGGAATTACCAGTAAATGTTAGTCAGGTGTGAGGGCCCCGAAAGTTCAAAACTTTCCCTTTCCAAAAGTATGGCATCCAAGTTCTTCGTGCTTGACTTTCGACTCTCAATCTTACTGACGTAACAAAACAAATAAACACCTGTTATACCTAATCATACAGAGACACAATGTTCATTGTCTCTATCACAATGTACAAGCCACCTATGCACAAAAGCATCAATGCAAATTGCATTTTCTCCAGACTCAGATCACACAATCCAAAAACTTTAATCACGACTGAGTACAACCAATCAACTATAACATTCATACAGAAAAAGTTGGGGATTTATAATGAATCTGTTTTTAGATCACAATTCGATAAACAACAATTAATTTGTAATGTACAACCCTCAAAACAGTTCATCAATACAAAATGCATTTTCCCCCAAATTGAATGTTTTATATTTCTAATTCTCCATGTTTCAAAACACAACAAAACATCAACATAAAAATATAAAAGTCAAAAAAGAAAAAGAAAAAAAAACATCAGACGTTTCAGTTCCAAAAGATCGAAAAAAGTTCTATATTTATCATCAAACATTATTCAAATTAACAACAAACAAATTAAATTACGAATATAGCCTAGATCAAAGATCATTCACGAATTTGATGTGAAGTAAGAGAAAATGTACCTAAGACTCATGGGGATAAAGATCTGCGGAAATTTTGCAAAATCGATTGTAATTAAAGAAATCAAATTTTGCCCTATGTCGATCTCCGGTCGCTTGAAAATTGGAGAATGGAATTCAGGTTCGATTTTGTGAAACGATTTTTTTAATGGCGTGTCGTGTGGGGTTGCATGTAACTTACAATATTTTACTTTTAACTTGAATATTAAAAAATAATAAATAATAACTAATAATTAAATTAAATATTAAATTAAAGGGTCAAATCAATTATGCTATTAACAGCATCTTTAAGTCATGCCGTTAACTAATAACCATTTAAATAAAATTAGATATTTTACATTTTTAGCATTTCAACTTTTAAATATTTGCACAAAAAATCTCTTCTGTATAATTAATTGTACAGTTTCATTGGTTCAGTCAACAGCACAATATATTTTTTCAAATTAAATATAAAAAAATTGATAAATAATAAATATGAATGAATAATAATAATAATAATAATTGTCACTTATTTGTCGATTCTAACTCCATTTCTTATTGACAATTATAACTTCAACTAATTATTATTCAAGTATACCTGCTAGTATATGCATACATATACAACATTTAACTACCGAGAACAAAGCGTTGATGTCAGAAAGATCTTTAAATAGAAATGAAATCGAAGATGAGATAATTTGAAGAGAAAACAATGGATAACGATATTTATTATATATTGTTTTACTTTGAAATCTATCCGTTATCCATTATTTTCACATTGATTTGTCTCTTTAATTTGTTATCTATAATTTTCACTTTCACAGACCGTCCCTTTTATTAAATACTCTTCTGTAGTAACTAATATTTTATTTATTTTAAATTTATCGCAAGTCAAGATCAAATATTGATAAGTACCATGTTATTTTAACGTATGTGTGGGATGTATCATGCAAGAATCCTTAACTATCATTGGGCCTTGACTAATATATAACATTGATTAAGAGCACGCGGTGTGGATTCAAAATCGCGGCGTTTTTTCAAAGTTTTCCGACGAGAACGCCGTCGGACGGCGTTCTGCCGCACCGGGACGGCGTTCCCGGCGGCGTTCTCGTCCAAATTTCGCGTCGCCGTCCAAGTCCGAACGCCGGTCTAGTGCAACGTTTTGATTTCTTTTTTTTTCCTGTGTTTTTGCATTGCAACGGATATATGTATATATTATTAAAAAAATTAAAAATTTAAAAAATATAGCCGTTCAACGTGAACGGCATAAATTTTTAAAAAAATAATAATAATTTTTTTTCCTATTTAAACACACCTCAAACACAATCTCAAACTACAATTCAAAAACACTATCTCAAAAACTCTTTCACATACACAATTAAAACAATCAAAAACTCATCCAAAAATGTCGATTCATCATCCGATGACGAAACCACGTACAAACTTATGATGCTTGCTCGTAAGTATCGTAATGAGCAACAAGATGCCGAAAGTTCCACGGCTCGTTCACTTCGTTTCATACCTCGTGACCTAGTCACGGCGGGGCAGACGTTACTAAACGATTACTTTGTCGAAAATGCGAAATATCCGCATGAATATTTCAAACGTCGATTTCGAATGAGTCGTCGTTTATTCCAAAGAATTTATGAGGATATTAGCTCTTACTCCGTCGAACCACTTCCCGACTATTTTTTGTGGTTTCGTCAACGACCCGATGCACGTGGCGTACCGGGTGCCTTTGATGAATACTTTCGGCAAAAAGTCACTTCTGCGATTCGTCAATTGGCATACGGTACAACTCCGGATGCCTTTGATGAATACTTGCAAATTTCAGTAAGAGTTTCTCGTGAGACTTTACAAAATTTCACAAGGTGCGTTATCGATTTATATTCAAATGTGTGCATGAGAGAACCAACAAATGAAGACATACATCGTTTGTATGATAAGCATCACGAGCTTCATGGTTTTCCCGGAATGCTTGGTAGCATAGATTGTATGCATTGGGCTTGGACACAATGTCCAAATGCATGGAAAGGCCAATACACCCGAGGCGATCATGGGTATCCGACGATTATGCTTGAAGCCGTCGCTTCGTACGACTTGTGGATATGGCATGCATACTTTGGAGTTGCGGGATCCAACAATGACTTAAATGTTCTTAATACGTCTTCTTTGTTTAGGAATTTGCTAAATGACACCGCTCCCCAAGTTCCATATACAGTGGCTGATTTGGATTACGATAGAGGGTACTATCTTGCCGATGGGATATACCCGTCATGGGCAGCGTTCGTGAAGGGATTTTCAAGCGAGATTGATCAAAAGAGGGCTTATTTCAGTAGGAAACAATCGACCGCACGAAAGGATATTGAGCGCGCTTTTGGTGTTCTACAAGGAAGGTGGCATGTACTACAACAACTGGCAATAGCTTATAAATTAAACGCTATAAGAAGAATCATGTATGCTTGTATCATATTGCATAACATGATAATTGAAGAAACGGTTTCAACATTGCTGAGAATGAAAATTATTATATACCTGTTGGAAACATACAAGGTTTTTGGATCGAGAGATGTAACACATACGAGAGGAAAACAAAGGAACTACGTGATCGGGAGACACACGAAGGACTTCGAGCCGACCTTGTGGAACATCTTTGGAGGTATCGTGAACAGAGGTGGAATGAATTGCAAGTTTCGGGATCGGGAACGGGAGCGGGAGATGATTGATTTGTTTATTTTATGTATTTTAATTTTAGGACTTGTAATCTTTTATGTATTTTAAATTATGTATTTTAATTTTAGGACTTGTAATTTTTTTTTATGTCTTTTTAATAAATTAAATCTTGTTTTATTTGATTTATTTGTTTTTTATATATTAATTTATACAATTATCATCATTAAAAAAACAAATAAAACAAATAATAAAAAACTCCAGAACACTGTCCAGAACACTGTGACCACACCACAAAATCCTCAATTACAACATTCTCCAGAAAACTGTTCAGAGCACTGTGGTGACAGTGTCACCACACCCCGTGCTCTAACAGTACTGGGGCCTCTATAATAGGGAAATTAAAATTTTTGTCAAAAAAATGATATATTGATTTGGCCCCAAATAAAGGTGACAATGTGTCCATTCGAAAGCAAGTCGCAAGTTGCGATTTGTGACTCAAGACTCGCGTCTTACGATCCAACCACAAAGTTTAAAGGTTACATGTACCTTGTGCCTTGCGATCTGAACTTTGTGTTTTACGATCCGAACTTTGCGACTTGCGTCTGCCAAATTCTAAAACAAAAAAAAATGTTTTTTCATTTGGAATCGGGTCGCAAGACACAAGAAACGGGTCGCATGACACAAGAAACGGGTCGCATGACACAAGGTTTGGGTCGCAAGACACGAGTATTTGCACCTTTTGATCGCTTATAGCTTGGGTCGCAAGACACAACTCTTGGGTGGCAAGTCGCAAATTGTCAACTTTTTTTAGGGTAAATCGATATATCTTAACTTTTTTTTTGGCAAAAATTTAATTTCTCTCTGAAAGGCCATGTGCAGCTGCTAGGCTGAATACCTTCGTGCTCGGGCGTGCACTTTGATTTGTCTCCTTAATTTGTTGTCTATCCGTATGAGAAAATGAGAAAGTTATGGCCACAACAATAAAGTTTTGTTAAATCCATCGCATTATCCACTCATCTTTTCTTATGTTTTCATCCCCAATTTTCATTCCTTTGGCAATATTCCCCTTTTATTTGAACCTATAAAGTAGGTATAAAACAATTAACTATTATACCTTAATATATTTAGCATAAATAGCATCGAATCTTTCAAAATCTACAAACAAATAGGAAAGAAGAGCTCTCGTAACAAACTAAGGAGACAAATCAAAGTGAAAACAATTTATAACCAATAAAGTAGACGAATTGAAGAGAAAGCGATGAATAGTGATGCATTTGCGCAGGAAGTTTTCAATGTTGGAAGATGGAGAGACATAAATTTCATGTGGATGGTGTTAATAAAAATCGTGTCTCCGTCTATTCATTAAGAAATTAAGTGCTTTAACAAAGAAAAACCTTAACTCAATTTTTAAGGAAATCCTTGATGATGTGTTTACATTATTAGTTAATGAGTTTAGTTCGAGCACGTTAATATAGTCGTGGCTCTTGTATGAGAAAGCATGGAAGACGATAGACAAGGCTTGAGTGTTTACTCACAAAAACAACTCCATGACTCACAGAAGAATGTTGTCTTCGAGAATTAACAATATAACATCAACTGGCATACCCGAGTGAAGATCTTATCACTCACATTATTGAAAATATATCAGAATGTCATGTACAGATGGCTATACTACTAAAGAGGGAGGGGGTTGTCGATACGAACGCCTAAGTACTTTTTAGTTCCAATAAACCCTTTTTACATTTTTCAGGCTATATGAAAATGAACCGCCGATAATATATTAGCATGACTTTTCATTCATTGTGTTTTTTGAGTCTGATAGCCGTAAGGGTTGTTGCTGGCCCAATTCCATTGATCTCTGCACATATCTTCTATTCCATGCTTTGCCCTTCAATTGCGACTCCAAACATATATAATCAAAACCTCAAAGATAAACACATGTAACCTTTTTAGTGGTACCACTTTCGATCCATTTACTTATGAATGGGTCTATTTTGAGTTATAATAATTCAAACGGGTGAAAGCTGCCCAAAGTGTAAGGTAAATGCTAGTACCTCCATAATCATTTTTTTCATAGAACAACATCATTGTTGATGGAGTATAATTTGGTAATTGTATATGTCGCATCAACTGTTTATAAAAAAATTCACTTTTTCTAATTAAAAGGTGTTTAAGATCAACCAGACACAACCCATACCAGTTTTGAGTTTTGACAAGGTACCAATCCCCCGGCCCGCCCATTCTGCTACCTCTAAACCTAATTCATCAACCTGCCCGACCCATACCCGTTTTGAGTTTTGATAAGGTACCAACCCGCCTGACCCGCCCATTATGCTATCTCTAAACCTAATTCATGCTTACAGATAACGAAGAACATGAACGCTTACTTCCAGTTCAACTCACGCTCTGCCTTCGCGGTTGACGCATATACAATCTCAGCATCACCAAGTCGTCTGCCAGTTTTTACCAGAGGAATTTTCTGAAGCAAGAATAATATGATATGAACATTTTAATCAATAGATAAATAATCATATTGCCATCTAAAATACTTTCCAGAAAAATCAACTGAAGAAATATTCCAAAACCCAAATCGGCACATTTTAACGGGCAGTTTTAACTTGGACACATCAATTGTAATGTTTCAATTTTCATAGGACACAAGGAGCACATCCAAAAGGGCGAATTGTATTTTGAACATTCTCCGATATAGAGATGGCCGTATTTGTATCTACTTTTAGTAAAAACGGGATCAGTTAGATTGCATGTGAGCTTGCACAGATGCATGAATTTGATATATCTTTACAAACATAGTATATTCTTACTAAGTAATATAATATAAAAAAAAATATTTGAAAATGCAGTACCTTTCCTGATGCCTTTTCAAACGCGGATACCACCTCTAAAACAGAAGTCCCTTTTCCCGTACCCAAGTTGTAAACTTCACAACCTACGTCACAGAACCAACATTCAGACAATGTCACATGTAACTTAAGCTTAAAAACGGCAAAAGAGATGCACCTATTCTAGGATCAGAGAGTTTTTTCAATGCAGCAGTATGTCCATTCGCCAAATCTACAACATGGATATAATCACGTACCTGATTATATTAAAGAAAAAAAATTAGATAGATGAACATAACCATTTCAAATAATCAATGCCCTTTCAAGCTTGATTATATGACTATTTCTACTTGAAGTCACAACAATCAGTTTTTGATGTCTGGAAAACAAATTATGACACACGTCAGCTTATTATCTGAGGATAAACTAAAATTACATATGTACCCATGATTTTTAGCAAACCAGAGGGACTTCAATTATCCATTTACAATATGTCTCCCATTTTCTTTTCACAAAATCTATAAAGCATCTAATAACTATCTGATATAACAACTTCAAACAACATAAGCACATCCATACACTATCTTCTGCAGTCCGATTTATTACACTTGATTATAAAATTCTTATTATTTAATATCACATATTCACTTCTACGTGATTAAAAGGCAATGGAAGACAAGCATTACCCCAGTTCCATCCTTTGTTGAGTAATCAGTTCCAAATACTTTGAGTGCAGGTTGCCTGCCAACAGCTACTTGCTGAATGAAAGGCATAAGATTGTTTGGGATTCCATGAGGATCCTCACCTATTTGGCCACTAGGATGGGCACCAATTGGGTTGAAGTACCGTAACAATATAAATTTCCAATTGGAATCTGAAGTGTATATATCACGGCACATGTCCTCAATCATGAGCTGAAAGGATTAAATATATTAGTCCATACATAAATAGATCTTAGTGACTAAATCAACCATAATTAATACTTTCATGTGATACTAAAAGGCAATATCTCTATGGTGTCAGCAGTTAGTATAAGTAATGTGACTGTATCTAGTCCAACATTCTGACGAATGGAGCATTGTTATAGGTTATATAAATCAGAATGACCTCTTATTATATATACATATATATATATATATATATATATATATATATATATATATATATATATATATATATATATAAGAAGTTAAAAGTAGACAATGATGAAAACAAATAATTCTAAATATATACCAAGAATAGCACACCTTGGTTCGTCCATACGGGTTGGCTGCAGATAAGGGAAACTCTTCTGTGCATGGTACCTCCTTTGGCCAACCATAAACTGTAGCCGATGATGAAAATACAAGCTGAAATATTCAAAAACATACAACTGTATCTCACTAAGATGTTTGCTTTCAAATAACGAATTTCACAGTTGTTCCGAACCTTTATATACATGGGCTGATGTTAGAAATTTTTAAATGCTCCCTTGTCCCTTTAACTATCCGTTTAGCAAGAGACAGAAATGTCGACCCAGTTACTCATAAATGGGTCAAATTGGGTTATGTTTATCTTTAACAGGTCAAACATGTAGATACAATAATTATCTATGAAGAAACAGGTTCAACGGGTTAAAGTTGCCCAAGGTGCGTTTTTTATGTACAAAACTCCATTATATTTGAAAAATTATACATATTAGACAAACTTGCTGTGAACTGATCATAAATTTTGGACAAATACGTGTTTCAAGACAACCGGCAACAAAATATCTCTCAGTACCCAACCCTTTGACCCCCCGCGCCTCCGGCCATCCCCCATTTATCACTCCTTCACTTGGTCATTTTAACACACATCATACTTTGTCTTAAAAGGGTGTCACAAAAGATCAAGATGCAATTGTGGATCCAATCTACCTAATTTAAGGAAAATTATAACGGGAGCTACTAAATGGAGGCAGATTGTGCAATAGAAAAATATCAGACTAATAACTCGAGTTCAATGAGCAAGTAAGAATAAAAAATGATACCTTCTTGCATCCATTGGCAGCCATAACTTCCAAGAGAGTTATAGTACCAATAATATTGTTATTGAAGTACATCAAGGGCTTCTGCACACTTTCACCAACTGCCTTTAATCCAGCAAAATGTATAACAGCATCAAACCTGCATCACCACAAGAATACGAACATAAGTTAGATTTAGGATCATAACTAAGCACTCCCTTTTTAAGTTATAGTTGGCAAATATCACAAAGTTTATTTTCTATCTACACTATACATACAAAAGATATAGCTATATAGGTTAGATACATTTAGACAAACAGAGCGCTTGTCAAGATATTGATTTTCCAAAAACCCCAACCAGCCACACCATGTTACAAATGGTAGTAATGAAAAGAAAAAATTTACTTTGTGGAGGCAAAAAGCTGCTCTAATGCAGGCTTATCTCTGATGTCCATCTGCAGTAAAAAAAACATATTTACATTAGCAAACATCCTAATACATATGTTGTGATTCTCCGAATGTCTGAAGTATATCCATTGACATAATAAGGTGTCCATGTAACTCATACAACTGCTGCCATAAACTTGGCAGTGATGCATGAGTTGCCACATAAAAAAATACTATCCCTCTCGAAATGGAGGTAATAGTGTGCAACACTTGCAAGAAACTGTGATACTGACAAACTGTGTTCGTACACGATAACAAAAATCAGGTTTGTAACTCAGTCTGGAACAACTTGTTTTACTTTAGTCAAATGACATTATTTTGATGAAAAAGTTGGGCTAAAATCCGTAGCCCAAAAATTTACATGCAGTCGACCATAAGATTTTGGACCGAATCAATGCAATACATACATAAGGTACGGTCTTTGCTAGTTGTTAGAAATGAGAGGGACAGAGGGTGACATGTGGACATGTGTGCATCAACTTTTAGGCGAGTGTCCATCGATATTATTAATCAAATAGTCCTTACCCGCCTAAAATAATGCACATCCGGCCCCACGTGTCACCTACATTTTACGGTAACTTCTTTCTTTTTACAATAGAAGAATGCTAGACTCACAAACCATAAACAATTTTACAAACACACCAGTCCCAACTAAATATGAAAAAGACATAAAAAAGTATATAAAAAAACAGTCTAATATAGTATAACAAGTCCATTTCAATTGCCACGTGTGAATATGAGTCTAACCTTTCTCTTCACAACAATAACAACCAGTTCAAATGAAAAGAATTTTCTCACAAGCAAAATTAAATACAAAAAAGTAAACATTACACCTAAGAAAAAACATGAAATAAATAAATACTCCTCAGATGAATAAGTAACATTTGTTAATTGAAAAAAAGGGGGGCAATACTAAACCTTGTAAAAAGATAAATTATCGGCACGATCACCAGCAAGTTGTCGAATTCTGGTGATAGCAATTTCAGATGAATTATCTAGATTATCAACAACCACTGTTTTATAACCATCGAACAACAACTGTAACACCGTGTGACTCCCTATATATCCGGCACCACCGGTCACCAATACACACAACGGCACCTCCATTCTTTAAATTTTCCAAATAAAAAGAAATTTCAAATTAAAGGATTATAGAAGAGAGAAGAGTTTTAGTGGATAATGTTGACAGGCACTAGACCAGGGACTGACATATGTTGAAATTGAAAAGTCGCACTAGGTTTTATTAATAAAAATAGTAGTCGGTGTGTGTGATCATATATAGGCAAAATTATGCATTGAATTTGATAATCGAATGAAATTGTGGGGTAGGTTAGGAGAATGACTAGGATTAGTTTTATTATTTTTATTTTTAGTTTATAAATTAATTAATCGGTGGGTAGCTTGTGGAAGGAGTGAAGGAGAAAGAAGCTGATTGGTCGTTACTAGTAAATAAAAAGTTGGAATTATCTGGAATCTTGTTGTGTTTTCTTGAAATTGACTGACTAACGAGAGAGGGAAAAGTTCAAATTGAACACGAACATATAATTGTATCATATATATCTAGTTTTATGCTAAAAATGGAAGAACTAAATTAAATATGATTTTCAGAAGATGATGTAATGATGTTGAATGCCTGCGATCTCGGTCCTTATTTTTGTGATTAATGACGAGCATTATAAGAACACTTCATTTTACATTTATAAATTGACTGAATTATGAATCATAATTTTCTATTTTCTTGCCCTCTAAACTGGACCAAATAATGACACATGCGACTAAAAATGACGATATTTGTCCAAAAATATTATCGGCACGGATATTAAAATCATTGGCAGTGAATTAGTGATTAAGAGAGAAAATTAATAAAAAAGAAGTGTCGTGTGTATTATTATTATTATGTATATGTTCATATTCATATTGTTAGATCTACGTAGTAATGCTCGCTATTAAATTCATACAATATTTTCTCTATAAATATGATGATAACAATAACTAAGGGTTATTGTTCAGTGGTATCGAGTGTGTTTGGTAAAATAGTTGTAGGTTATAATTGTAAGTTGTAGGTATAGGTTGTAATTGTAAGTTGCAGCTGTAGGTTGTAGCTGTATGATATAGCTGTAAACTGTAACTTTATTTGTATAAACTTGTTTGGTAAAGTATCTGTAGGCCTCTAGCAGTCACTTTGAAGTGTAAAATGATATAAAATGGCATTAATATAAAAATAATAATAAATATGACAAATAATATTTTAGTATAAAAAAACAAACATGATTCAAATATCAAAATTATATGTATATGTATTAAATATTTGATAAAAAAATGATTATGAGCTAATGTATTACATAATATATTTCGTGTAGTACGTACTAATATGAACGTATCTACTGCTATTTTGAAAAGTGTTTCTAATATTTTGAGGGTTATTTTGAGGGATGTCAGTATTGTTAACTAATAATTAGGTTCAACTCCTTATTAATTTATTGAAAACGAAAGGAAAATAACTTTGAAATATCATTTGAATAACTAGTGCCGATAAACTAATTGGTCTCAAATTGTAAATATAAATTATGAGGGCAATCATGTAAATATACTCGCTAAAAGCTCTTTTCAATTTTCAACGCTTGTGGGATTAGCTTTTCATTTACAAGTTTTTTGGAATTTTTTTTTTAAAAATTAAAAGCTCAAAGCTCTTCTATTCAAACGAAGCTTTTAGAAATGATGAGTTTTTCAATTTGAAAACAAAAGGCTAAAGCTTCAAAAAAGCTCTTCGCCAAACACACCCGTCGAGGTAACTTCTGGTCGTGGGCTCAAGTCGAGGTTGAACTATTTTATGTAACCACATGGTAATATTACTCATAGAGATTTAGATTACCAAATAAGTTATTGAAGATTTACTCGTACATTTTAACAATAGATCAGATCGGTTGATGAGCTACAACATTGTTAAGATCGGATTGAGATCCAGATCCTGTGCTTACAAAGATGCTACGCATTTTCGTTGATCAAAATCATAAAATTGTTAGATGTTAACAACCTAGAAATAAACACACTAACGTTGATTTAATACATACTTTTATGAGTATGGTTTAAATGAGTACAACAACTTTGTGTGAAAATAAGAGAATTAATCTCAATCACTCATTTTCATCAAATACTCATTTTCCCCATCTTTTTAAAAACAAAATATCTCACAAATGACAAGTCGAAAAATTATGAAAATTGCACCATATTTTTCAGCGTTTTCTCCTCTTCGATTTAAGATCTCACAATCTATACTTTCGACGAGTTTTTTTTTTTTCATTTTTGGTGGGTTTTTTACAAATTAGTAACACATGTGTTACGGATTAGTTGTACATTTGATTTGCGATTAGGGTTTAGGGTTTGGGTTTAGGGTTTAGGGTTTAGCAGGGTTTAGGGTTTAGCATGATTTAGGGTTTAGGGGTTAGGGTTTAGGGGGAAAGTGAGTTTTGTGACACATGGCACATTCCTGTCGGTTCCCTTATTCTCAACACTTTTGTCATTCTCATTTGAACCTCACTCGTACTTTTATAA
Source organism: Gnaphalium uliginosum (assembly GCA_963930675.1). Classification (NCBI taxonomy): domain Eukaryota; kingdom Viridiplantae; phylum Streptophyta; class Magnoliopsida; order Asterales; family Asteraceae; genus Gnaphalium; species Gnaphalium uliginosum. The sequence continues at coordinate 10,563,622 of OZ005680.1, forward strand.
GTAAAAAGATGTCACAAATATATATCCCATATAGTTTGTCAGAATTGTTAATTTATCCACTATATAAATATTTTATATCGCTAAAGTCATTAAACAAAAACTGCAATTACACTAGGTATTAAAATATTTAAAAAACACATTTAAAAACAGCCTCTATAACTTTCATTAATGAAAAATATTGACCCGTTTTGTGAATAATAGCCGACTGAAAATTTTGACCCGTTTTGACCTGAACCCATTGACCTGATTCAAACCCAACTCAACCCGACCCAATTGCCAAGCATAGGTATTATTATGTACACGAGTAAAATTTATGAAAACCAGGTATTAATGGTGGTAATGAGAGAAAATAGAGGAAATAATTAGATGGATGGACGATACCACTTTGATATCTAAATCATTTACTTAGATCATATTTGAGATTATGTCGGAATTGATCGAATAAGGAAGAAAAAACCATCTTTCATTTCTTCCTCTTAATTCATCCATTTAATATATTCACTTCGTTAACCAAATTTTTGACCCAATGGGTAAATACAGTTGTATGGTGGCAACAACGATGGTGATGGTGGTGGTCATGATGATGACCATCAGCAATGCCACACCTCAAGATAGTCCATTTTGCCAATTCGCAAGGTTAAAGCCGTTATGTAACAGAATGGTGCGGGGTGCAACAACTTATAACGACGCATTAAGAAACTCATTTAGGCTAACTCTTGTTTTAAACCGAAGGAATTCAATGAGGCTTGTACCTTTGCTCACAACTATGATCCAAAAAAAGAAATCTACGTCTTCATCTTCGGCAAATATTTTAAAAACATGTCAACAAAAGGTAACTGATATTACTAGTTATGTTAAGGATTTAATTGCAGCCATTGATGAAGAGAACAAAGATATGATTGAATATTATTTGCGTACGGGAGAAATTACGCTGAGAGATTGTGTTGATAGTATTACAGAAGTTGATATTACCGTACCTCCTGAAATTTCAAAGATAGCGCAAGATGTTGAAGATTTTAAGGAAACCGCTTTGATCATTTTCTTACAAGCTCCTATAGAAACCATATACAACAAACCTCTGCCTGCTGATTATGTGGGATGATATGTGTTCGATATGATAAGCGGGCTAAAGAAAATGTCGTGTTCAACTATATGGTGAACAAGACACCCCTCATTTTATTGATTTTGTCTTTCAATAGATGGATTGTAATATCCTTTCTATTTAGTTCAAATTTGTGATTATTTGTATAGGTTTGACAGGATAATTTGTTTAATTTGCGCATATAGAAAATGTAGCGTAAACTGTAAAGTGAACTATAGTTTTGATGAGGGAGAAAAATTGTGAAAGTGAATAGTTAGACATGTTATTGAAGATATAAACTTTTCAGATGCATGTATGTTTGTAGGTTGACATATATAAGCCAAATTCTTGAAGGTTGCATCAACTTTTGGATCAAACTCACTCACATAGGATCTGAAATTCTGAATAATCATCTATCCTATTTACTTGTCACCTCTTTAAATGTTTGAAATAATGCAAATAGAAGTCGATTTGAATCGGTCGCTACACAATGACATCAATTAGAGAAGGTATAATGAGCGGTAAGAAAAGTTAGATAAATGGTCGAATCTTGTAGCCTTATATTGCAGCACGCCAGCACGTACATTTAAAACAAAAATGACTCACCTGCCGCCAGTGTAACACATGATATGTAACTGTAGCTGTAAGAACAAAGATGAAATCTCCTTGGCAATGGTAAGGCATTATCACCTTCTGAGTTTGTCATGATTATCTGAAGGGAGAAAACGAAACTAACAACAAAACTAAACAAGCAATGAAAGGGAATTAGAGATGTTTTATTGAGTTTTCTGCTATAAAGCAACGCGAAACTATAATAAGCAGATTGACAGAAAAAAAATACGGGCCAATTTCAAGGCACGAATAGAGGATAGTCTCAATGTTTACTTTCAGGAGAATGATGTATCCGACTTAAATTTACTGACCCTAACTCAGGTAACTCAGTGTTTGACACATTCGTCAAAATCAACAAAGAACCATCCCCACTCGGTATATCAATCTCCTTGTTAACATCATAGTTGCAAGAATCTTCGACTTTGACATCATAACCATCAGCAGATGGTGCACAACTTTCTTCATCTTGATTTTCAACAGGATGATCCAGCTCCGTGTCCATTGCAATTGAAGTTGACAACTTTTCATCAGATTCGTCCATATTGTTGGTCATATCATCAAATATAGGATCAAGATCAAGTTTCTGTGGTTCATCAACTTCTGCACCCTCGAGAGCCTCCTCCACCAATTTAGAATCAACGGAGCAACTTTTCTCATGATCAGGTGCTGAAATGAAAGGTACCATATGCTTTGTGTAAAGTGACATGGCTTTCTGCAAAGTAAAGGACAAGATACATGTCACATGTGTGTCTCAAGAAAATAATAAAATGAACCAGAATTGGTTGATTCTGTTTCTCATATTATTATACTTGGACAAATCAGGTTATTCAAATAGGTTAGTATGTTATAATAGCACCGTAGAAGATAAAATAAAAAATACTAACAATATTATCTGGAGATAAACCCATGAAAAATATAATAATGGTTCATAGCTCAGTCATAGACTCGGCCATTATCCCAGGCATGTTCTAATTCATTTGGTCCAATCATAGTTTTAAGTTTTTCAAAATTTCAGTTCAGTTCGTTTTTGGTTGATGAATAGTCCTGAGTATGACAGTAAAGTCATCAAAGTGAAGATGTTCATACAAAACGAAACAAGACGATAGAAGAAATTAAACCTTAAAAACAGAATCGTCTATAGCAGGAAACAGTGAAGCCCCCTTAGTAATATCATCTTCTACACCCTGCGGTTATACACAAGAGAAAATTATGATCGTATGCAACTAACTACAAATAGAGTTAGCAAAACTGGCAGGCTGGTTAAAGGTACAAAACAGGTTAAATAGGTGTCCTCGTACTGTCTGAAACATGTTTGTTTAGTTGACCCACAAACATTTAATAGTCTATTTCTAATATACAGTTAACACGTTTGGTATCATTACAAGAGATAGTTATAAAATTATAATCTAACTTTCCAAATAAAACGATAAAGGATGCTGTAAGCATTATAAATATACTTTGGGCAACTTTCAATCCATTTAACCCAGTTCCCTTTGCCTAAACATTTTATTTGGACTATTTGACCAGTTAGGGATAAACTCAAGGGTTAATTGCCTAAAAAAACCACTTACTTTTCATTTTGTCCATTTTTGAACCAATCCACTCAAGAGTCGCTTTGAACCATTCGGTAGCCCCATAACCGAATTCTTTGCTTCGTAACGGGAAACCTCCCATTTGACTACTAATATCTGCACTAGGAAGTTTAAAATCTCCGCCAAATGTGCTTATACCATTCACATAACCTCTACCACACGTTTTTTTCCTTGATCTACTAAATGCCTAACAACCTTGGGGGGTGGATCAACTGAATCATTGTGCAGCAATGGATTTGGCTATCGGGGCTACACAATGGTTCAGAAGGGACAAAAGTTGAAAGGAGAGAAAAAAGTATATTGGTTCAAAAGGGACAAAATATAAAATAAGTAGTGGTTTCATGCAGTTAACCCTAAACTAAAACACAACCCATTCATATAAATGGGTCGTTATTGACACATCTAACTATAAACAATGAGATCATAGCCATATGCATCAAGCAAGCATGTCACATTACCTCAAAAAACAATATTTTGCAATCCGATTCATCGGAGTCTGATGTTTGATTCAAATCCAGGATGCTTCTGCACTGGTCATAGAGATCAGGCCTAGTAAGATCTTTAGAGACGTCAATCTTTGAAAGGTAAGCCCGAGCAATAGAACAATCATCCTCCTTTGTAACCTTGACAATTTCCGGGGCCTTGTTCATGATCTCAGCCTGCATATCGGGTTGGCCCGTCTGCCCGGACCAAATTTCATCGGTAGGTCCAGGAATCGAATGATCAATTTTCCGGGGAGCAGATTCCATGTCAGTACTTGCCTCCAATGTTTGATTGTTTAGTTGAGTTGTACCATGGTGCCAATTCCCATATCCATGAAAGGGGGGTGGAATTGATTCTGCCACCTGATTCCTCCATGCAATGGGATTTTCATGGCCATAGAAAGGCATACCAGCATGACTCATATTCATTGGGGGTCTACCAAAAATCGGAGGCAGAAACTGTGGCATAACCGGGTTAAAAATTGGTGGAGGAACTTGGTGGAAGGGGAGGTAACCACCGTTGACTATTGGAGATGACCAGTTGGGGAAATTGTTCCAATTGGTTTGACCATTTGACAAAATTCCCATGCTGAGGTCACCAGATCTCTGATGCCCGTTCAAATCCCTGCGTTCATTACTTCTTGATGAAGGGGATATGGTGGATGAGCGCATATCTGATCTTGGATCTTTTTGGACTGATAAATCATTGATACGATTATTGTCCTTCTGAGTTATTTTCTCCAGTGACTGCGAAGAAATTTTATCATCTCTGTCAGAGTTAACGTTATGGCGAGCTCTCTCTTCTTGGTTTAAAACCCTGAACAATTCATAATTGCTTATCAAATTAGTACATAGAGTCGGTAATAATATCATCATACAGATTATAAAAAACATTGGCAGGTAAAAATATAAGAAACACACCTACAACCTAACAAGTAACATTGTTCAATTGAGGGGCAATGATAAAACATAATGATTTAGCACTGGATGATTTAAAGACTCTGTACAAAATCGACTTTGAAGGAAATAAGTTGTTTGATAAGTATTTCGTAGAAAGAATCTCAATGATCATAAATATATCACAAATTTAACTTCAGATATGAGTTTAATAAGTTTTTATTTTAATATAACAAATTGTGAACCTCTTAAACTTTCATCAAACTCTTAAAATCTCCATCCTCGTAACCAAACACCCCATACATGTCTCTCACTATACAAACAAAAACCCAACACATAACACATGCCACGCACTTTCAGAACCCACCACGGCCGGCGCATTGCGCCGGTATAAGGTTAGTTAAAAATGTTAACAAACCCTAATATAAGAAATGGCATTTATCACAAAATAATATAATATAAAAATGTTAAAGAGAACATAATAATATATAATAATAATAATTTAACAAAAAAAAAAACATATTCTCCTCAACATTAGAAAATGTACCTGTGATGATCTCTTGAAGGGTAATTTTTGCCACCAGGGGAGCTCCTGCCACGGCTATGATTGGCTGTAATATCAATATCATCATGACCACCAGCCCTTCCCCTTTCTGATTCACGAGATCTATTATCTTTAGTCTCATCTTTATTACTCTCTCGTCTCCTATCTTTACTATCTTTATGCCTGCCGACCCGGTCATCATAAATCGGGCTTCCACCACGACTATTATCTTGCCTATGACTATCATCCTTCGAATGCTTGGTCTCCAACTCACTTGGGTTGTCTCTTGATCTCTTTCTTCTATCAGTATCATCTCTAGACTGGCCTGTTTTGTGCCTATAGTCCCGCTCAAAATCTTCCCGGTATCTCTCTTCCTTCTGCCTGCAATCTCTATCTTCTCGTTTTCTATCCCGCTCACCATCTTCGCGATTCTTTTCACTTTCTCTTCGGTGCTTAACATCCCTACTCTTGCTACTACTTTCTCGATGTTTATAGACTTCATCCTTGTGTCTAATGTCCTTGTCACTGTAGCCTTCTCTTCTCTTCATCCTTGTTTTGAGTTCCTTCTCTAACTCAATATTTCTCAGTTCTCCTTCTATAGGCCACTCTGAAAGCAGATGAAACGATATAAAAATACTGTGAGATATAAACTCTTTAGTAAGGAACCCCCTTCGAAGGTATACATGACAAAATTCTGGGACAGAAATAACAAGGGGAGGGGGGTTTTCTTCGGGGCTCGAGAGATAGGGCCCCACAAGTTTTGAATTCGCCGCTGGTCTATCGAGAGGGAACGAGGAATTCTCAACGAAAAAAGTGCTCTCACTCAATTTAAAAGAAAGATTGGTTGAGTGTTCAGTGTACTTTAGTAATAGTTGCACGGCAAGAATAACAAAAGGAACACAAACATTTCATCCACCATAAGAATCAAAAGTACATTGCGATCTCCACATAACTGATTAACTAGTACATACAGATCCTCAGAAATAAACCTGAAAACATTCAAGCATCCATATGCTGTAAGGGCGTTCATAATGAGTTAACCGGTTTTAGAACTCTAATGTTTTCATGGACCTAAACCGAAAGAACTGGTTTTGGTTATTTAGTTAACCAAATATCAGTTTACAAATTATCAATATCATTTTCAACTAGCAAATTCCAGTAATCAAAATCCTACAATTTTGTAAGTCCTCAATTGAAAAGTTACAAACTAGAGTGGGAAATTAGAAAATTATTAACAAAAGCAGTTTAGATATCTAACAGATTGCCTTTTTAATGCAAAAATAGCTTAGATCTTGACAGCCAAACTCAATAATAAAGTAATACATATCTAGCAATCAAAACATCGCATTAAACATACTACAAAAGAACAATGACTGGATCAACAATATATATTATATAGGATAATGAATATAGAATCAATCTCAAACTCATTTAATGTTACCGATAACTTAATCAGCAAAGACAGAGATCTTAGATCTCAAAATCAAATTATGAGCTCATTCAATGTATGTGAAAGACTCGATATACATTTATGATTTCTTCATTTCTAATTCCTAAACTCACACAGCAATCAAATAGCAAAAATATAACTTAACAACTTAAAGGAAACGTTACCAAAATCCTAATCAACTTTACGGAAGGAGGGGGAACCGCAACTAAGTAGTCAGCGGCAAAAGTGGGGCGGAGTTTGAAAACCCTAATCGACGCATTGGGTTATATAGTGAAGTAAATTGATGGGGGCCTATCTAACAATGTGTTTAGGGCTAATAAAGTGGCACGGATATTGTTTGGGCTAAGTATTTATTAATATTGATGGGCCTACAATACTAAAACTAGCATTCTAACAAATTCAGTTTAGCGGTAAACCTTTTCAGTGAGGTTCGATAAATATCTCGATTAACGAAGTTGTGAAAACCTCTAGTACATAACAACTCAAAATGGAATCACCATTCAAGATAGTCTTCATGCTCGACTGATTAAATGATTGAGAGGGGCAAAGGTAGAAAGAGGGTACGAGATTAACAGTTCCCTAATCAGAAATGTAATCAAAAGTTTCACCCACACATAAAACGAGACTAAGCAAATCACATTACCCGTATAAGAGATAACGCAACAAAAACAGAAATATATACAAGTTTTTAAGTGGAACCTAACCAACAATTGATAGCACAAACTAAGGTGTTATAACTTGTAAGTTCTAAAGGCAACCTATCTAAACTTCTAGTGTACTAAAGAATTACTCTTTAATGTAATTGCGTCCAATCCATTGAGTTCTGCTCAATTATTATGCGTAAAGATCATAACAAACAATTGGATATCAACTTGATTTTACAACTTATGGCGCAGCAACATAAAAAGAGTAATGCGTGATCAAAATCACACATTCAAATCATTCAGGCAACAAATGTAGTATGGTTTCAACTAGTCTACTATTTATTCAAACATACAGAAAATACAAAAAACAGCAAATGTAACTTACCATCATCTTCTCTTCCTCTTTTCTTCGCTTGATTTTCAACTTTCTTTTCCTTTTCAGACTTATTTTCTTTAACTTGACTTCCCTCTTTTCTCCCACATTCTTTATCATATTTCTTTTCGCCTTTTTTCAATTCACCAACATCTTTCAACAAATCCTTTGACTTCAACTTCTTAACATCTATATTCACAACCTCACCATCATCACCACCAATCTTGTCTCTTCGGCGCTTCGTAGTCTTTGAAAAATCATCAATCCCATTTGAATTCCCATTCTCGCAAAGTTTCCTTTTTTCACCAGAAATCAAAGAATCCTTAGAAACCCTAATATCAATATCATCAGACTCTATTGAACTATGCCTGCTTTCTTTGTGTGATTTGCTTCTTGAACTACTTGGCATGATCACTAATTATTGAAAGAATAAAAAAGCAAAACCGCTTGCAAGACAACCTAAAACGGAATTAGGTCAAAACCCTAATAGAATGAAATTTGACAACTCTTATTTAAACATTATAGACAGATGATAGAAACAAAACCAATTGAAGCAGAATGGCCGAATTCACAACACTAATATACAGAGATATAAAGGAAGATCAGAGTATCGAACCTTCAAAGGGGAGTGTTTTGCAGCAAATGTAATTTTGAAAAGATGCACAAAAATATTGTGGGGTTTGTTGGTCAAACAGTGAATTCACATAAATACCCCTTTTGTTCAGATTATTGTACTATTTGTACTTTTGTAGTGTGATTTTGGTTATAAACAAATAAATAAAGTAAAAAAAAAAAAAAAAGAGTTTTGTTTCTTTTCTTGATAAATAAGATAAGGTTGTACATTTTTTCTTTCTTAAAAACAAAAATTGATAAATTGGTTCAAAAAGGGTCATACCTCAAAATTTCAAGATAATATAAAAGTTTTCTTAGTGAGATATATTTATTAAAATTAAAATTATAAGTATCATGAACAATTCGATATTAAATGTTCGAAGTATGTATTTAATTCAATTTAGAAGAAAGAGCTAAAAAAGATTAAAGATGTCAAGTATGAAGGAATAGAGGTACGAAAGTCAACATTGAAGTATAATCAAAATATTTAGAAGCTAGGATTTATATTAGCTAAAATTCTAAAATGTCAAAAAATGTGTTTTGAGTTGGAATATTAAATTAAAGAAATAATCTATATACTTCAGTTAAATTTATGATTTTGTGAATATGTGAATAGTAAAATATAAAGTAAGAATCAATTAATCCATCAAACTTTTTTAAAGTTGTATGCACTAGAAAAACTATTGATTGAATTGTCATGTAGAAAGAAGATAAGAGGTTAACGTGTCAACAGTAAAATTGCATCTGTTACAGATGCTTTTATGTTAGTTTAGTTTGAATCATATGTTATGTGTAATGTAATTATCAGTTATTTCAATAAGCTTTGTGCTTACCGTTTTACATTTACGTTGAAGATGAACCGAACAGATCAAAGGGCAATACGGGCAAGACATATATGTGAGGCTAACCATGTGGGTTGTTATGTGAGTATGATAACACCATCCTTTTTACAACTACAGTATCATATGAAAAGTTTGTCGTAGTTTTGAGTCATGATTTTGTATAATGTTTTGGGTCAACATTACCAACTCGTAAACATATGGTTCTTATATTGTGTAAACTAGTTAATTTGGTAATTATGTTTTGAAAGTAACCAACATGTGTTAGAATAATATTATAATAGCAAATGCATGTGGTTTAGTGAAATTGTAGCTCGGTATATCAACCTCCTTGTTACCATCATAGACTCATAGTTGCAAGAATATTCGTCTTTAACATCACAACCACCAACAGATGGTGCACAACTTGATTTTTAACATGAAGGTCACCTCCATGTCCATCAAGTTTGAAGTTGATTCATCGGATTTCGCTTGATTTTGGGGGGTCATATCGTCATTTACAGGGATCTATATCAACTTTCTGGATCAGTAGTTCATCAACAACTACACCCTCGAGAGCTTCCTCCACCAATTTAGCATCATCAACGGGGCCACTTTTCTCTTGATCAGGTGCTGATACGAAGTGTACCGTATGCTTTGTGTAAGGCAACGTGGCTTTCTGCAAGGTAAAGGACAAGATAATTGTATCTAAAAGAATACGTAATAATTAAAACACCAGAACTGGTTGATTCTGTTTCTCATAATATTTTACTTGGACAATTTCTTTTTTAATCGTAGATTCAACACCACCTTTGGTGGGCACTATTCCACTGGAACCTTCTTAGACAAATTAGGTTAGGCATATAGGATATTATAATAGCTCCATAAACGATAAAATAAAAGAATTACTAACAATATTATGCGGAAATAAACCTATAAAAATATAATTAAGGTTCATCGTTCAGTCATGAACTAAGCCACTGAAAGAACAGGAACTTCCCGGCGTGTCTAATATCATTTGATCCAATCACGGTTCTAAATTTTCAGTTCAGTCCGGCTCTTAGTTGATGGATGGTCCTAACCATAACTATAAAATCATCAAAGTGAGCATGTTCATACTTAAAGAAACTAAACCTTAAAAACAGTGAAGCCCCCTTAGTAATATAATCTTCCACGCTGTCCTGTTACACACAAGAATCATGATAATATGCAATTAACTACAAATAGAGATAGCAAATGGGCAGGTTGGTTAGAAGTATAGAACAGGTTGAATAGGTTTCCTCGTACTATTTGAAACAGGTTTGTTTAGTTGACCCACAAAAATTTTGGGCAACTTTCAATCCATTTGACCCATTTCCCTTTAGCTAAAAATTTATTTGAACGATTTGACCAGTTAGGAAAAAAAAAAAAGGGTTAGTTGCCTAAAACCACTACGTACTTTTCATTTTGTCCATTTTGAACCAATTTACTCTTTTATCTCCCAAAAACCCAACGGAGTCGTTTTGAACCATTATGTAGCCCTTTAACCGAATTCATTGCTTCATAACTGGAAACCTCCCATTTGACTAGTAATTTCTGCACTCGGAAGTTTGACATCTACGCCACATGTTCTTATATCACTCGCACAAAATCTACTACATGATTTTTTCCTTGATCTACTAGGATACCTAACAACTTTGAGTGGTGGGTAAATTGAAACATTATAGATTTGGTTTAAAGGGTCACATAATGGTTCAAAAGGGACAAAAGGGACAAAAGTTGAAAGTTCACCGGTTTGCGGGAGAGACAAGTATATCGGTTCAAAAGGTATGTAATAAAAAATAAGTGGTGGTTTTATGCAATTAACCATAACTAAAACCCAACCTATTCATACAAATGGGTCGTTATTGACACATCTAACTACAAACAATCAGATCATAACCATATATGCATTAAGCAAGCAGGTCACATTACCTCTAAAAACAATCTTTTGCAATCTTTCATCAAAGTGAAAAACTATAAAATTATTAACAATAGTGGTTCGGATATCTAGCAGATCACATTTTTCATTGAGAAAATAACGCAGATCTTGACAGCCAAACTCAATAGTACGTTAATGCATATCTAGCAGTCAAACATCACATTAACATACAAAATACCTGCAAAAGAACAATGAATAAGGAACTTGAATATAGAATCAATCAGACTTCAAACTCATGTAATGTTACCGAGAACTCAATCAGCAATTACAGAGATCTTAGATCTCAAATTCAAAACGCACTCAATGTCTATGAAAGACTCAATATGCATTTATGATTTCTTCATTTCTAATTCCTAAACTAACACATCAATCAAATAGCATATTTAACTTATCAATGTAAAGAAAACATAACCAAAATCCTAATTACTTAAGGGCCGGAGGGAGAACCACAACTAAGTAGTTGACGGCGAGAGGGGTGGAGTTTGAAAACCCTAATCGAAGCATCGAGTTATATAGTGAAAAGTACATTGATGGGGCGTGTCTAACAATTTGTTTTGGGCTAACAAAATGACACGTCATACTATATGGGCTAAGTATTTACTAATGTTGGTGGGCCTACAATAATAAAACTAGCATTCTAAAAAATTTGGATTAGCGGTTAACCTTTCCGTTGAGGTTCGATAGTTTCGTCAGTTTACGAAGTTGTGAACACCTCTAGTATACAGACTCCACATAGTTGCATCCTCCAAAATTCTTCATACCAACTCAAAATGGAATCACCATTCAATATAGTTTTTATGCTTAACAAACGAAATGATTTAGAGAGGCAAAGATAGAAAAAGGGTACGAGGTTAACAGTTTCCAAATCAGAGATCATAGAGTTTCACTCGAACATATAATGGCATTACAGAAATCACATCTGCTTGCCGATTACTACTATAAGAGATAAAGCAAAAAAAGACATAAATATATACATGGCAAAGCAAAGAACGGGCATGAACTACATTAGTGAAAGCTAACCAATAGACAACGCTAGGGTGCTATAAGTTGTAAATTCTAAAGACATCATCTCTAACCGTCTAGTGTACTAACATATTACTCTTTAATTTAATGTAATTGATCCATTCATCTCAAATAACTGTGTCTGGCATTAACCTTATTCCTGATTCTCTGCTCAATATTATGATGTTTGCAGATCCTAACAAACAATTGGAAATCAACTACAACATTACAATTTAGGATGCAAAATATTTAAAATGAACAATGTATAATCGAAATCATTTTGGAAACATATATAGTATAATTTCAACTATTCTATTACTTATTCAAAGATACAAAAAACAGCAACTTTAACTTACCATTATCTTCACTTCCTTTCTTCAACTTTCTTTCCCTTTTCAGACTTATTTTCTTTAACTTGACTTCCCTCTTTTCTCCCACATTCTTTATCATGTTTCTTTTTCGCCTATTTTTGATTCACCAACATCTTTGATCTATATTCACAAATCTTTTGACTTCAACTTCTTAACATCTATATTCACAACCTCACCATCATCACCGCCAATCTTGTCTTTTCAACGCTTCGTAGGTTTCGAAAACCATCATCGTTCCCTTTCACATTCTCATCATCAAAAAGTTTCCCTTTTGCACCAGAAATTAAAAAATAATTAGAAACCATAATATCAATATCACCATACTCTCTTGAACTGTGCTTGCTTTCTTTGTGTGATTTGCTTCTTGAACTACTTGGCATGATCACTAATTAAAAATGATAATACTAATTGCAAGAAACCCTAAAACGGAATTAGGTACAAACACTAATTAAATGAAATTTGACCATTTCAATTTATAAATTAGATAGATAAATAGATGATTGAAAGGTACGCCGAGACCAGAATAAGAATTTTGTTGATACGTTTAAGGTGTGTACCATAAAAATTAATATTTGTTTATATTCGATTATATATTTCACGTGATATATATTTGATGACTTTTTTATTGATTTTACAAATTTTACAATATTAGTATCACATATGATACTCGTTGGTATCACATGTGATAGTGGTTGGTACCACGTGTGATATTCGTTGGTATCACATGTGATAGTTGTTTGCGAAACCCACCGAAAATGGAAAAAAAAGTCGTCGAAAGTATATTTCATGAAATATTTAATCGAAAAGAAACAAATGTTGATTTTTATAATGCAATTTTTGTAATTTTTTAACTTACTGTTTGTGAGATATTAAATTTTTGAAAACATAGTGAAAAGTGAGTTTTGTGACACGTAACACATTTTTATTTTCCTTGATTCTCACTAATTGTTGTTGTAGTCATTTGTACTTCCCTCTTCTAAGGTAAGCAATTGAAGTAAAATGACCAAAATATGATACAAAACTGAAAACACTTTACATAAAGAGATATAAAAGGGAGATCAAAGTATCAAACCTTTAGAAAATTGTTTTGCAGCAAATGAAAATTCAAAATCATTAACAAAAATATTGAGGGTATATTGGTTAAACATGAGTTCACATAAATACCCTTGTTGAAATACGGAGTAGTTAGTTAATTTAAGAAAATGATTTTTGGTTTTTCTTTAGAAAAAAAAAAAGTTTTTTGTTTCTTGTAATAAAAAAATTGTACACGTCTAAAAGAAAATAAATGATAAATTGGAATAAAAACATGGGCCAAAAGATTTCTCCAATGACAAATTGTCATCGTCCAATAATGTGATCCATGAATGAAATGTTAGATTAATTTTTGATATTATATTTAGATCAGTTAAACACGCGTTCTTGAAAATTGCTTTCAAAATCCTTGTACTTTGATATTAACAAAATTCAAAGTTCGAGAACCATGTTTGGTGGGATATCGTACTTTTCATTTTGATTAATGCTCGGAAGTTTACTGTATTTTTTAAATAAATTCATTTCAGTATTATGCTATTTTTGTATTTATTTAAATTACTGTACTAAAAACTTTATACATTTAAGTTATTATACTATATAAATTATTTTTTTATTTCATTATATTATTTTTTGGTTCATTTAGGCAATTGAACTGTTAGAATATGATATTCAAGTGATTAAACTTTTTTAAAATAGCATTTCAAAAATATTATTATAAGCGTCATGCATATATAGGTTAATTGTGGTCATGTATAAATGTTTTTCAACTTTATATCAAGTATTTTAATTAATGGTGGTGGATAAATATTTGAATATTATGTGTATGTATAGTAAACAAACTCAAATGATGTTTGTAAATTAATAAATGAGCGACCATAAACGCTTAAAATGAAATTAATTTTTTTGTTAATGTTCTTTCTTAAAAACATGAATTCGTTGATGTTCGTTTATTTAGTCAACAAACGAAAACCAACATAAATGAACAAACATCATTTGAGTTCGTTTGGTTCATTTACTACTTTACACATGCACACTGTTCAAATATTTAGTCACCACTATTAATTAAAATACTTAATTTAAAGTTGACAAATATTTATACACAATCATAACTAACACACATATTTCTGAATTGTATAATGATATTTTTGAATAGCTATTATGAAAATGTTTAATGATTTAAATATCATGTTTTAAAAGTTTAATTATCTAGATGAACAAAAAAATAGTATAATGAAATAAATGTATATTTTCATATAGTGCAATAACTCAAGAGTATAATTTTTTCAGTACAATGATATTTAAAAGTTCAACAATTAAAATGAACATTTTTAAATAGTACAATGACTATTCAGTGCACATTTTAAAGTTTGTTGTTTCAAAGTGTATTATCATTTACCTTTTTCATACAATAGTAATTAGTCACATACCAATGTAGGAAAAAACTCGAACTCACCAAACCAAACTACACATCAAATATCTTGGTTTGTGAATCGATATCTCATTTACATTAGTTCTGATGTGAAAGTCTACCTTTGTTGGTTCAACAATTAAAAGGAGCCTAGACACCTCTATTTAGGGTTAATAGACAAATAGATAATTTTACTTCGTGAAAATATTCAACTAAGTTTCTGAACTATTAATTTGTTCGATTGAATTACCAAACTTAATAAATAACGATATGTAGGTTACTTAAGTTATAAATATTAATACTAATATCATTTTACTTAATTTGTGAATTTAATCGAGTTACTTAACTTATGAATATTACAACACAAAAAAAGTATAATTTAGATATAAAAATGAATTAGTAATTCAATTGAACAAATTAATAGTACAGTAACTTACTTGAACATTTTCGCAAACATATTTGTCTATTCACTCCCTCTATTAATACATTGGTTGTTCTGTGTGAGTTCTGGTTCACTCGCCAATATGAGACAAAACTCAAACTCACCAAATCATACTACATGTCAAAACGTTTTGCTTTGTGAATCGATATTTCATTCACATTAGCTCCAACACGGACAAATATTAGCTTGTTGCGAAGTTATCATTAAGAATAACACAAACACTTAAACTAATATTTATATGTAACACGTATAAATTTAAAATTACGTGTCCAAATTTAGTAAAATAACATACGTTCCACAAAACTTTCCAGCAATACTTCTGTAAACAATATGCATAACGGCTGCAAATAATTTATCATACATTCAATGTTATGAATATTTTATCTAAAATTGGGTGCAACATTTAGTAAAGAGGGTAATGTTACGTTACGAATTTATGATAGGTATACGTTTTTTAACTATGGTGTTTTGGTTCTTATTCAAGCTTTTACTTCTCAGCTACTTGTTATGAGTTTTTTATTTAATCGTTAAAGCCATTAGAATGAAAAATAGATGCTATGACATTGCCTAGATGATTACACAAAGAGTCATTTTTACATCAGAGGATTACTTACGCTTATTTTGGGACGGCATAATAAAATTAATTGTGCAATAGTGGTCTTTTTACGGGGACAACGGACAAACATGAAGAACTAAGTAATTTTATTTTCATTGTAAGGGATTTGAATCGTCAATTCAATCATATTCTATTGTTCCAGGCCATCGCCACGTATTGCAATAGAGTTTAAGGGATATGACTTGTATGTCTTATGATATTATATATGAAATTTAATTTATTTGTTAAATGGTTAAACCTAGTTAATCTAATGTTACACACTTCAAGATCAAAGCTTACAAAAGATGCTCAAATTAACACCTTCGATGGCAATTACATTATCGAGTTCAAATCATGAGTAATAATTGGAGGTCATCACGGCTTGATTTCACTAGTTAGTGGTGTATGGAGAAAAAATAGTAATGTATAAATCACTCCCATATAGTTAACGGTCGAATTATGACTTAAGGTAAATTGTCCAAATAAATACAAACTATTGTCTTATTATCAATTATATAAATATAAATCAGTTATCCAACATCAAAGTGACGCTTACGTAAATAGGTGTTAATAGTAATGTTTAACTTAACAATTTATATACGATTTATAAACATCACCAAACCGTTCAAAACTACAAATCAAACTCATTTTCAAATTTCAAGTCTTGGTAATTAGTGTCTTTCATTGCACTTATTCAAACATTTCCAAGTACCTTTCAATTTGAAACTACTCTAATTTTAAAACAAACAATCATTTTCACGCTATAAAAAAATCATACTTGAAAGTGAATAAAACTGTATGATAAATAAAATAAAATTATTATCTAAGAATATTTTGAAAAACCCAACTAACCAATCGCCACCATAAAATAAACTTTCTTTTTTCCTTTTTTTTTCTTTTAACGCCACATGGAGAAAAAACATATTCTACACCTAATCTTCTTATTACTTGCACCAAAACTAATCTCCGGCGCCGACGATGACTGTTTACCGGCATCCTGCGGTCCCGGCGAACCTGAAATACGATTTCCGTTCCGTATCACCGGCCAACAACCGTCTCAGTGCGGATTCCCCGGTTTTGACCTCTCATGTAACAAACAAAATCAAACAGTTATTCAACTTCCGTCATCTCATTCATATACCGTCACCAGAATCTCATACGTTTCACAGGTTAGTTTTTTAAATTTAATCATGGCGAGAGTAAGAAGCTAATTGTAGAAATATTAATTAAATTATTGAATATACGTTATAATTTAGCTTACTTCTGACGGCCATTAGTTAAAGTAGTAGCTCAATATTTTTATCATTAAATTACGTGATTATAGTAAAAAAATAAAAAATAAAAAGAAATCCGTTGTATTTGTAGATTTAATATATTATTTAACTTATTAAAGTGAAAATTTACAAAAAATTGTTAATCGATTGACAGGTGCTATATATAGATCCCGAATTTTGCCGTCCAAATCGAATAACCGATTTCAATTTAACAGACACACCGTTCGATTTCAGTAGTGTATGGAGCTACACATTTTACAACTGTTCATTACAAAGTTTCGGTTTTATGTATCCGGCGGTGCCGTTTCCGTGTTTAAGTAGTGTTAGTTACTCGGTGATTGCTGTACGGACGGGACTGTTTTCGCCGGGAAGCATGCCGGCGAGTTGTGAATTAATGAAGACGATTGCGGTGCCGGTGAGGTGGAACGGAGATATACGAGAGCAATTGGAGTTGATGTGGTTTACACCGTATTGTAGATCTTGTGAAATGGAAGGCAGAGCTTGTGGATTGAAAACTGATGATGGTGGACAGACGGTTTGTCTCGGTTCTACTCGCGGTTAGTTTGTTTTATTTATTTATTTATATTAAAAATATCGTGATATTTAAGAGTATATATTTTCATGCATAATGTACTAGTGGTGTAGCTGGAGTATTCTGGTACTGTGGTACGTTTAGTTTAGTCATCCAAATTTTAGTTTTGTATGATTTAAAGTTTTTTACCTTTTCAGTTTTGAAAAATGAAAACTCCGTTACGTACATTTGAACGCGTTTTTGAAAATTTTTATGGTTTTTAGAGGACAAAAAGCTCTTGAAAAAGGAAAATGAAGATATTTTTTCATAGTATTAAATGAAAAGTTAGTTTGAGTAGCATTTTAAGTTGAAACACATATAAAAATATAATTAGATAATAATAACGACAATGCTAATGCATGTAACTAAAGCGTCAGTTTAAATATTTTTACTCCACCATAAAAACCGGTGTCCTTGAATATTTAGTTTAAATATTTATACAAAACATTCTTTATATAAAAATGTTTTTTTAATTATGGTTTCGATCTGTGACCGATTAATTCATTGAGTATGAGCTTACCCCACACACACTTGAACCGGATTAAAAAAAATTGAAATGTAATTTTAAATAAAATTGTTCTTGATTAATTTAGAAGGTAATGCTATTGATATTGATTATTTTTCCCCCCATAATAGACAAGTGACACTTGTTTTTTCTAAAAGTCGAGCACGTATTTAAAAATGTTTGATTAATATGTGTCGGTCAAGTTGACAACTAAGTAGCAACTAACATGCAAAAATACATGATTGTTCCAAGTTTGTAAAAGTAGATGATGCGTGTCTTGACTGAAATTAAATAATTAGTTTGAACATTGATTTTTAGCTACTTTGATTTAATAAATTTCTTCTATGTCGTTACATACTTTTATATATATATATACACACACACACCAGAAAATAAGTACTCCGTAGTAATATCAGTGAACCATATTGGATATCAATGAGCTTTTAAGGAGAAAATTACTAAATTAGTATCTCTGAACATAATCTATTGCTTGAGGTAAGGTGACAATTTATTATATTTATATAGATGTGACATGTTAGGTGAAGCGATAAGATTGCACAATAAAATTAGTATGAATTTTCTATATAAATTTATATGGTAATAATAGCAAGAAAACAATAGGTCCTAAACAAAACATACCTACCTAGTATGTTACACATGCTAGCACTTAAACCCGTAGATACATTTGGGTCATTTAGTGTAAATAATGTATTATAAGAGTATTTGAATAGTTTTAAAAATAATTAGAAGTTAAATTCGTACTATACTTGGTAAAGTTAAAATTGAAGTGCTTATTAAGATATATATAAAAAAGGAATGACACGGGTATTAAAGTTGAGTTTAAAAAAATATACAATTAGTGGCACCCGTTTTTGATAACGTGTTGATGACTAGGTGACCTATACGATCGTCACATCATCAATAATACCGGCTATCGTATGAATAATTAATCGCATACATAAAATTGTCGTTATTGGAAGTTCAATACACACAATATAATGATATACCAAATTGTTTTTGTATACATATAGTAGATTTTGAGTTATGATTTAATAATTCCCAAACAATAATCCTCAATTTTTATGTAAATGTCAGGTTTGAATCTTGTACCTTAAATTCCCCAATTATTCTAATGTTGAAAACCACTTTAACAACCTTTTCCGTACATCAATCAAATGTCTTAGCAACTTATCTAGCAATATTAACTAAACCGCAAATCAAATTCACGAGCCAAATTATCTAACAGTAGTTTCATATATTGGTTCGATCGTCTCCTCAATAATAAGATAATATAACTATGAAACAATTCATTAGAATTTGTACCTTAAATTAATGATGGTTTTAAGATATTAATACATTATTCACAATGTCACTTAATGATAAAAGAATTTGACTATATAATCAAGAAGAGAAAGAGAAAATCTTAAATCAAACATATCAGATAAACTATAAAATAGCATATTCGAAAATGAATAAATATTTGTTCAAAGAAAAAAAAAGGAAGAAAATTTTGAGATATAAATTAAATAATTAGATTAATAGGCCAAACATAATGATGGAAATGTGTTTAATTTAATCTTTAATAAAATTCGATCTCACAAATAAGATTTAACTGTTTATAGGATTAAAATATCAATAAAGTTAGTTGGTAGTTCTTATTTGAAACTATCCAATATAAAATTATGGATTATAATGTCGTAGTTACTTTTTGAATAATGAATACTCCATGTGAGGTATGAAATCAAAATAATATACACGACTTCAAATACATAGTATAATGTGGAGGGTTGTATTTAGATTTTTGTATAATTATTTAACTTTTAGTTAATTATAATTAATGAATGAATGGATAATAACTAACGTAATTATTAAAGAATCCTTGTATTACTTATATCCGTAACAAATCAGCTTCTAACATGATTATTTGGATTTTAATTTATTTAATTTAGAGTAAAGGGTTTAATTCTTAGTTTTAAATTAAATTATTTAGAGTAAGGGAGGTTAATATTTAAATTAAGAAAATTAAAGGGCTTAATTGAATAGTTAAATTTTTTTAATTGATGATGTCATAAAGGTTAATCATATATTATATTTATTTAAGATCTTTATCCCTATTATACTAAGAGCAAAGAAAGTGATTACTCCACCATACCCCCATATCATTTTTATGTTGAAAATCATACCGATACTCATTTTCAACCGTATTTATCATACTATTTTCATACTGAAAATAGGCCCAACTAATATCAATTATGCATTATTAATAAAAAACACAATTACTTGAGCCAATTTTTAATTATTTATATATTGAATGATGACTCACTTTTTCAATATGGTTCTAATTATTTGAACTATTTTGTGAACAACATTAAAAGAAAAGTGGTCACATACAGAGTTTATATATTGACTTGTTACAAAATTAGCCATTCTTAATTCAATTTTCCTCCCAAACTTTCATAACCATTGCATTATATAATTAGTATCCCTTTAACTACAAGTAATTTGTATTAATGAGAAAAGCTTTATCATTTACGCTTGCTGTTTTCTCATTTTACATTTTTATTATGTACCGTTTCTTTTTATACTTCTAGAAAATTACGTTACTAAAGAAATATGCTCTGTTCGTTTGCATTTTTATTCCTTTATCATAAGTTGTTTTTTTTTCACCGCCGGTATAACACACGAGTTTATAATCTGGTATATAAAGATAATGTTCTAGAAAATAATTTTTTTCTAGATGCTATTATTTTGTACATGCAACTCTATTTTTATAGCTCAATATTTTTTTCTCATAGTATTCTACATGTCTAGTTCATCTAACTTCTTTAACATGCCCTTTGTTGAACAATTGGAACTTAAAGACTCTAGTGAGATATAGTCACCTTGCTAGAGTCGTATACATCTTCAATTCAGCCATGAAAGTCAAAATCATGCAATTTGACTTTAAATTTGTGATTATTAATCCTTACATTATTGTCTACAGGACTTCCAAGGAGTGCTAAGTATGGATTAAGCATAGGCATCGGTGTACCTGCATTAGTATGTATAGTTGGACTAATATGCTTTGCGGCTTCTAGAGTGCGAGACTACAGTGAAACTCACCAGCAACATATTGACCATTTCTCTATCGCCATTATTCCACAACCACCCTCCACAACAGGCTTAAGTGGGGCTACAATTGAGTCATACCCGAAAACTGTACTTGGTGAGAGTTGTAGATTGCCTAAAGATGACGGTATTTGTTCGATATGTCTTTCAGACTACAAGCCTAAAGAGTCATTAAGGACAATCCCTGAATGTAATCACTACTTTCATGCCGAGTGTATAGATGAGTGGCTAAAATTGAATGCCACTTGTCCTGTATGTAGGAATTCACCTGAAAATTCGTCATTGGTTACACCGTGTTCTTCAGCATCATCGACATCAATTGATATATCGTAGAAATTCGTCCAATGATCTTGAATTTTGATACGTTTACTTGTATATTTGTATGTATGTATAAATACAAGATGACAGGAAAAAAAATGTTATACAATGTACGTTGCACCGTTACGGTGAATTAGGAATGCAAATGACATGATTTATAGAGTATATATATATATGTGTGTGTGTATGTATATAGTGGTGATATTAATTTTCCTTATCATCGTGACCATCTTATTAGCTGTTTAATTATATATGTTAATTGAGTAATAATCATATAATAAAATGTTATATTTACGTTTATAGGTGTATAAATTCTTGTTTTATGTCAATTAAAAAAATTGTTTTTAAAAGAATATTATCACCATAAGTCATTTAATTACTCATTGATTTGTTACTAAAAATTAAATTATTTGAGGTTTAGGCTTGATATAAATTTGTTTTTCTTAGAAACAAATCTAAATTAAGGGCAACCCCTATGCGAGGAATACGAGGGCAACCAACTCTTCATCTCAGCTCTGATTATTTCGATCAATGGTCCAAATTATTGCATTTTAAACGTAAAATACAGTGAATTTAAAATGCAGTGAATCTGCGTAAAATGCAGTGAATCTCAATTGTTGATCGAAAAAATCAAGGGCCGTGATTAATTCTATCCCTCGTATAACAGGGATTGTCTTCTGATCTCACATATTAAATTAAATTAAATTATTTATAAAAAAGTGTCAGCAGATTTTAACAAGTGTCATTAGTTTGTTACAACCATAGTTTATCTCAAGAAACAGTTGGTTGTGATGAGAAAATTTCTCCCCGTTAACCTCCTCCTCCATCACCACCAAGCGCCACCTACAACCACCCTGCATTAACTCTATCCGCCACCGCTCATCATCATCATCATCATCATCATCATCATCATCATCATACCTATATAATCAGAAAGTTAAATTATGGAGCAAAAGAATTTTATAATAGAAGTTGAACCGGCCATTGAAGCCAAAGATGGACGACCATCTATGGGACCGGTTTATCGTAGTGTCTACGCGAAAGATGGTTTTCCGTCTCCCATTGATGGTTTGGATTCATGCTGGGATATTTTTCGGTAAGCCTTTTGTTTTAGATTTTGTTGTTCGTTGTTTTTTATTTATTTTGTATTTGTTAATATTTCGTATTTGCTAAAACTAGATATCGCTTCGTTTGTAATAAACGGATCAATGTGATACATGTGGTTTATTATGATTATCGTTTAATATTCGTATTATGAGTGATCAATATTGGAATCATACTACCTAGTTTTCGTTATTATACGTTATAAAATGTTGGAATATAAATGGAAAAAAAAGTAACAATGGTTCGAAATTCAGTCACTTGTTTTTCTCGGTCAATATATGAATTTGGCCATTAATGATGTGTATATCTTTATTAATGATGTTGCATATATGTTTTAAAATGTTTGTTCATGTTACAGCATATCAGCGGAGAAATATCCCGATAACAACATGCTTGGAACTCGTGAGTTTGTTGACGGAAAGGTATAACGATGCCTGCTATGCAATATGCATGATAATATCCTTTATCTTTGTTCGGAAGTGTGTTTCTGTGTTTCGTTTTACTAATGTATGTTTACATGTATTTCTATTTGTTGAAGCATGGGAAGTATGTGTGGTTGACTTATAAAGAAGTATACGATAAAGTTATACAGGTGGGGACTGCCATCCGTGCTTGTGGAGTTGAACCCGTAAGTGAGCTTCATGTTATAATTATGGCCAGGAAAACACATTAGTAATTTCAGAGTTTTCATTACAGATAACAAACCTTGAAAAAAATTTGGTCCCAAAATTGATTTAGTAATCTGACCTGATACTGGTCAAAATGATGATGCTCCAGCTGGCATGTCAGGCAACTTTTGACGATGTTGAAATATTTTTCCTGATGCGTGTCTTAAAAATATACAACTTAATTATCTTAGATAATCTTATTTGAAACCTTGATGGTTTTTCTGGTCTATATCAGACCAAAGTTGTAATTATACCAGTCTTTCTTTTTATTTATGTAGCTAACCATGCTTATTCACAAACATTCGTTGATGATATTAGGGAGGAAAGTGTGGTATCTATGGTATCAACTGTGCAGAATGGATAATGAGCATGGAGGTACTTTTTTGAACTTCTATTACGACAACTAATTATGTAGTACTCATTATGACATATCAGTGGAGTCGTTTGGTCCGTATATTTCAGGTAGTTAAATTTCAATAATACATCGTTTCTAATACTCTTAAAATTGATGCAGGCATGTAATGCTCATGGCTTGTACTGCATACCATTATATGATACCTTAGGTAAGTACTATATAGTTTTTAAGCTCATTGGTTCTTTTTACAGACTTTTAATACAATAAAGCTCTGTTTATTTGGTTATATTATCTATTCACATACGTGTTATAGGACTCAAGTAATGTACTTTTCTTATGATCTGTTCATATAGGTGCTGGTGCAGTAGAATTTATCATAGGTCATGCTGAGGTTTCAATTGCTTTTGTAGAAGAGAAAAAGATTCCTGAGGTAATTAGTACTCCCTCATTTATCCTTATGTTTTACATTTGTATGCATTAAGATTCTCGTTGGTAATTAGTAATATTCCATGTTTTCCTTTTGGTGGTTCAGTTGTTAAAAACATTCCCAAAAGCTGGAGAATATCTGAAAAGTAAGTTATTTCATATCCCTGTCCATTTTTCCAATATTCACCACATATACTTATTTGCATACCTTATGTAGCAATTGTGAGCTTTGGACAAGTTACTCCCGAACAAAAGGAACAAGTTAAGAACTTTGGGTCAGCTATATACCCATGGGACGAGTTTTTATTATTGGTAAGCTTTTATCATCTTATTCAACTGTACTTTGACTTTCACGATATGTGCAATTTGATTATTGACTTTCATGAAATGTATATCTTTTCATCAACTGCAGGGAAAAGACAAACAGTTTGATCTTCCAGTGAAGAAGAAAACTGACATTTGTACTATCATGTACACAAGTGGAACCACCGGTGATCCTAAGGGAGTTCTAATATCTAATAACAGCATTGTTACACTTATAGCTGGTGTTCGCCGCCTGCTAGACTCTGCTAATGAGTCGGTTAGTTCATACTTCATACTCTTCCAGTTGATTCAGTCCATGTTCAATGGAAACACAGTTAAAAATTCATGCTTGCTATTTTACAGTTAACGGAAAATGACGTGTATCTCTCATTTCTACCTCTGGCACATATATTTGGTCGTGTGATTGAAGAATGTTTTATACATCATGGTGGTTCAATAGGATTTTGGCGAGGGGTAGGATCACATTTTCTTGTTTATGAGTTTATCTCTCAACAGATGTACCATGTTAGTAGTTGACAAATTATTATATCCAGGATGTCAAATTACTAACTGAAGACATTGGTGAGCTGAAGCCTACCATTTTCTGTGCTGTCCCTCGGGTCTTGGAAAGAATTTATTCAGGTACATATATACATATTTTCAATGATAACATTCCTTCATATGTTAATCGTTTATGAGTTTATCTTCTATGTGAAGTACAAAACTGGTCTATAATGTCTTGATGTCGGCTAAGTGTATTCGTTTGATCAGGTTTGCAGCAGAAGATTAATACTGGGAGTTTTCTCAGAAATAAATTGTTTAATTTAGCCTATTCATAGTAAGTGTTCCAATGACAAGGTTTCTTCTTTCTTCTAGAATGCTGTTCACCATTTGGTTTTCTATTTTTGTTTTGTGACATTGCGTAATCATACGATATTTCAGGGAAAGCTCTTAGAAGTACAATACATGAGTAGCTTGTAAATTTTAATGATGCTTTTATCCTTTTATAATAGTCATGCACCTTAATTTATATTTGAAATATTTTACAGTTCTTTTTACTTCAAATAGTACTTTCATCCACCAAATTATTGCACCATACACTAGGATTTTCAATCTTTTTGATTGATTTGGAATTGGTTGTGGAAATATATGCAGTAAGTTGCGTAATATGAAGGGTGGAAGTAAACATGAAGAGGCATCTATATTAAGTGACAAACTTGTTTTCACTAAGGTTGGATATCACTTTATCTTTTTATTTTTGTATTTATTTTTATTATAACGGCGATAAGATATCAATTTAAAGGAGGTCCCGTGTGTCCTCTTTTATGTCTTTAATTAATATGCTTACTAGAGGTGGAAATTTTGACTCATTTACTTGTGAAAGAGTTGATTCGGGATATGATTTATCTCTAACGGGTTAAATGTGGATAGAACAAAATATTAGCTAAACAGGGAACAAATCGAACCGGTCGAAAGTCACCTAAAGTATATATCTGATGCAAAATATCCCGCACATCATTTTGCTCATTTACTTGTATTATATTAATGAAATTATAAATTTTTGCAATCATATTATTATATTTCTACTAACGCGGCCCGACACATTTCGACCCCTATCATACTCTCCCAATTTGAACCGAACCAGTTTTGACCTGTTACCCAACTGGCCTGACCCATCCATCTTACCACCTATAATGCTGATGTGGCACGACTCTGAGTTTGTTGTTTGATTACCTGCAGGTGAAGCAAGGATTAGGTGGAAGGGTACGTATTATCTTATCTGGAGCTGCTCCACTTGCTCCACATGTAGAAGGTTTTCTCAAAGTGGTAGCATGCTGCCACGTCCTCCAAGGATACGGTACAAACCCACAAACACTATTGTCCATTTAGCTGTAACTTTTATATAGATATTTTCAAGCATTAGTTATGATTACAAAAAGAGTATTATCACAAGGGATTCTCTAACTTCTGCCCTTAGGGCACTTGTCAAGACTTGTTAAATAAAGTACAATGTGAGCGGTTGATCCACATAATGTTACTTCTGTAAAACACTTTGTAGGTCTGACCGAAACCTGTGCTGGATCATTTGTGTCGCTGCCAAATGAGATGAGCATGGTGGGTACAGTGGGCCCACCAGTACCAAATTTGGATGCTCGTTTAGAGTCTGTTCCAGAAATGAATTATGATGCTCTTTCAAGTACACCACAGGGAGAAATATGCATACGAGGGGATACTTTATTTTCAGGGTACTACAAGCGTGAAGACCTTACGAAAGAGGTCTTGATTGATGGCTGGTTCCATTCAGGTCTTCCTATTAAACTGGGGCGAGATTATAATTTCCCACTTTTCACAAAGAACGTCTAGCTCATTTTTGATTATGTTTCAGGCGATATTGGTGAGTGGCAACCAGATGGAAGCATGAAAGTTATAGATCGCAAGAAGAACATATTTAAGCTTGCACAAGGAGAATATGTGGCTGTTGAAAACTTGGAAAACGTTTATGGACTTGTTCCTGCTGTTGACGAAGTATGCCTTGATTCCTTATAACAATATCATCTCATCCTTGAAAACTAAAAGAAATGTGTATGTGTTTATACTTATGTTCTTGCTAACGAATGGAATAAAGAGAAAATATTGGCCATATGTAAACTTTGTGATCAGCAAAATCTATAACGAGTAATATCCTGATCATCAATATCAAAAGGAACTTTATTTGTTTATGCATATCATTAGGTATTGTTTATAACATGGATTATGCACCATGTCACTATATTGTTTGGGAACCCTTCTCCTGACCCTAAGATGGTTTTACCATCTTATCTTCTTCTTGCTGCAAAAGGAAACAAAGACTTTGTTTTCATGTAACTACTAAATTCATTATATATATGATAGATGATTTGTTAACTTACGTACATATTGTCTCCTATTGATCTTTTTCTGCACATATTGTTACAGTTTTGCTCTTATGAATGAAGAGTATGTAGCAGTTTCTGAATGCTTGTAATGTTATTATCCCATGTTAGTCTATGTTTTGGTGCTTATAACTGACATGAATATGTTTGTTCTCTACTTTCAGATATGGGTATATGGGAATAGTTTTGAGTCATGTCTAGTTGCTGTTGTAAATCCAAATAAGCACGCCTTTGAAACTTGGGGCCGTGCAAATGATGTATCTGGCGATTTTGATTCCTTGTGTCAAAATAGCAAGGCTAATGAGTACATACTAGCAGAGTTAAGTCGAATCGGGAAAGAGAAAAAGGTTATCCTTGATTTGTTTTTCTAAGTACTTCTAATAAAATCACATTGAGATGGGCAAATAATCGCTTTCTATGCTGGAAAGCTGGGTGGGTTGGATAATGGGTCAAAATGGGTTTTGGTTGAATCAAGTTTTTATATTATGTGCCGAAACAGGTCTGGTTGAGTTTGGTTGTGCTGACCCATAAACATTTTTCGTCCATTTAAAAAAATATATATATTAACAATTAGTGCTCATATATTGATTTGAAAAGGATAACTTTAATCTCAGATAAAAGCAAAATAGGAGGTTGTATGCATTAAAAATAGACTTTGGGCAACTTTTAACCCGTTTGACCCATTATAACTGGGCAGAGATTCCCACCTCTAGTTTTCTTTTCTTCAAACTCGCAGCAGCTGCAATGTAGATCGTTTCAGGCGCGCTTTAAATAACATTTAGACAAGCTTTCACTGGTTACTTGTAACTGTAACCGTCGTTTTGCAGTTAAAAGGCTTTGAGTTCATTAAAGCAGTTCACCTAGACCCTTTACCTTTTGACATTGATCGTGACCTTTTGACCCCAACATTGAAGAAGAAGAGGCCCCAAATGCTGAAATATTATCAGGTACGTATTCTGTTTAGGAAATAATCACATATGTTTCTTCAAAATTTATTAACTCTCCTTTCTCCATGCAACGATTTTGGTAAAAAAGAAACTTTTGATGTGTCAAATCGTGGTTGTATGACTTTTGATTTTATATATCATTACTCATAATTTGCGTTGGTCAATTACTCAAATATTTTGTGCAATTTAGAACTTAATATAACTTTTATTATAAAGATACAAGTGGTTATTGCATTACTGTTGCTTATAGTCAAATGGTTGATAAAACATGTATTTGTTGTTGGCAGGGTACAATTGATGATATGTACAAGAGTTTGAAGCAGTGAAGAGGAAGCTTTTTTTTATTTAAATAACATGTCCATTTTCTTGTATTTGCAATTTATATTTTTGACTTTTTGTTTATAGTACTCATGAACCTATCAAAACTATAAATCTTGTTTAGAACAATTGAATGGGATTCTCTATCGCCCTGCGAAATGAACGTTATAGAAATGATATTTGTGGCTTCTGTAGGTAACCTAAATCATTTGTGAATCTACTAACAAACAAGAAATAAATTCGATCATGAAAATCGATATATTTTGCTATATTCTCCAACACGCGGGAAATATGTTCATTTTGTCTTCATAAACTGTAATTGTCAAGTAGATAAGAAATTCATTTAATGTATCTGTTGAAATAAAAAGATTTATTTATAATTTATAATTTCGATTTTATAAATTGACAAATTTCACATTCTAGATAACTGTATATCTGAAGTTACTGATGAGAAGGGATGTGCCGCTTGTTCGTTTAAGCCAGAGTGTACCTATCATATTCCCACTCGTTGCTTGCCAATCGTTATGGTGTGAAGTAGTTGCATTGCGGGGGTATTGTTCAAAACCAACTTCACTATATATGTCCAATACATAGCCATCTACGCAATCATGTTCTTTTTACCGGAACGGGAAACACTAGCAGATCCTGACCGAGGATACAATAAAAAGATTTAAAACCGTTGAAACTTAAAAATAACACCTTCCTGCTACTTTCACGTCCAAATTTGTACTTCTGTAGTAATTATGGTGAAGAACCAGGATTCAAACAAGTAATGTCTCTTTTAAAAGTAAGATACAACCGCACCGATACTTAATTTCTACTTTTTCCTACGTGGGTGTAATGCACTTATGCATATATATTGATAACGGGGAGTCTTCGAAAAAACATTGTACTTGACTTTAGATTGCAATTTGATCATTGTTCTTACAGATATATATATATATATATATATATATATATATATATATATATATATATATATATATATATATATATCAGCCAAAACGTATAGTTTGCAGTAATGAATGGTTTAAAACAGACTGTTTATCAAAATACGATGTGGCCTCTTTGTCTTAAGTTGCTCATTTTTGTAGCAATCATAGTTTGTCTACAAAATTCCAAGTACAACACAACTGTGTTCATATCATCATTCAAAAAGGTTAACGGTCAACAAAAGTCGACAACAAAACATCTCTATAATCACTCTAAAACCATATCTCTACTTGGGCGACATCCCCAGATCAGTAGGAGGAACAACCAATGTAGATGCAAACTGCAGGGATAGTAGTTCGGCTCTGTTGTATTTCAACCTCTGATCTGTTATAAATCATCAGTGAAATGTATCACGAAATTATATAGATTGAAATCACGACAAAATAACTAAAACTTTAGTATTTTTGTATATGAAAAGTTGGGATGTTACGGATGGTACTGGAGCAATGTCTAAGAGTGGTCGAATCTCCTAGAAAATACCTAAGCTTAAATTATGTTGAGATGCATTGGGCTAAGGACTAATTACGAATCCAAAGTATCATTTGTGATAGGTAAGCAATCAAAAATAGAACAAAAACCACAGTGTTTAAGTTAGGAAAAATGTATAGATACCTAGAATGTTAAAATAAATATGATTACGAACATATTATTCAAGTAACGACCTCCTTCTAAAATCTAAAAATATAATAATATAGGAGGTTTTATGCAATCGAGGTACACAACGGGTGAAATTCTATCCGTTCAACACATTTGACTCGTTCATTTTAATCTATAAACTACATTACCTCTTTGACCCGTTAGGAATTAAATTAAAACCACATCAACCAACTTATAAGTTAATGGGTAAAAAAAATTGGCACCTCTATTTAATACCTATGTGGCTGGTTAAACAACCTTAGGCAGGATAATATAAAAATGATGGTGCCAATCGTTTCAAATCAACATATATCAACTTAAAAAGTTGGACCCAAGACAAGCAATTGGCATACCTATGATGGTACTCATCTCAGATTTATGCGGCGATGACGAAAATCGTCTCTGCTGTGAAGTCTTCATACTTGTTCTCAGTGGAGAAGCATATTTGGTGTCTTCAGTGTCAGATAAAAAAGTGCTTACAAGTTCATGCCTTATTTTAATCTGTGGATGGCACTGAAGAAATGACAAAAGAGCATCCTTGGTTAATAGCCAACACCCAGTCAAATCAAGTACTTGCAGTGATGGTGGAGGACTAAAAGAATCAATTCCTGCATTTGTTAAAACGGCATCTCGGATGCTGAGATTGATCAAATTTGGGATAGATGACATATGGTGCAGTGAAGAATCTGTTAGGAAACTGCTTCGAAGTGAAAGATGAGTAAGTTGTTTGAAGTTTGATAAGGGGACGATTGCTTCATCCCTAAGTGGGGTTTCTTCCAGATCTAATTTTTTTAGATCTTTAAGATTTTCAAGTGCTGTCAAAGAGGGAATACATTCTGCATCCGTACCATTCTGTTGGATCAGACCTGGTCAGTAAATCAATCAAGTTAGATATCATGTAAAAAATTATGGTGTGTGTGCACATGGAGTGGGAGACTGGAAATATAATCAAATTAAAGCTTTGGTATCCATGGGGTCTGTTTAACTGACACGTGGAATACTGGAATGATATAGGGATGTAACAAAATATAGAAAACTAAATTCTATGATCAACTTTGGTCCGCCTGTAGGAATTGAATATATGGGGCATCACATGAATTTTTTATGCTATATATAATCTTATAGAGACATACCTCTATTTTCAACATTATTTTAAAAAATTGTTAGTGAGTTTTTGTGTACAAATAGTACGGATTCAACATACGGAAGCTCATCCAAACATTAAATTAAAATGAAATTATAACCAGAAAAAGAAGAAGCGGTGTTGGAAAACCAAATTAGTGAATTCAACTGATGTTTTAATTCATTGGAGATTACATATATACAATGGTTTATATTGCAATTCTTTGTTCCATTCCTTCTCTGATTAGATTGTATGAAACACTATATCAGTCTTGTTTTTGGATTGCAAGCAGGAAAAATAGTAGTATCATATAAGATGATAGGATACCTCTAACATTTGTGCCCTTCATGTTGACAACTTGTAATGAAGGTATCATGCCAATGTATGATATAGCGAGATCATTGGTTGGTGTGCAATCCAGTGATATAATTTCAAGTTTTGGAAAATGCCCAGTTAAGATAGCAACTCCTGCTGAGCTCACTTTGGTATTGCTTAGATTCAACGTTTTCAAGTTTGCTCCTACGGATGCTATAAATTCAACTGAATCGTCCCCGATCATGTTACCACTGAGATCCAAATATTCTAGGGCATGCATGCATGACAAAAAGGACGGGTCACGAAGGGAGGAATTTGATAGGTCTAAAAACGATAAGCAGGTTGAATCAAAGTATAAAAAGGCTTTGGTAACATCTTTGAACAAAGCTCCAGCAAGAATAAACTTTGATAATCGAGCCTTGTTGCCTTCCCCTTTTAATATGGAATGTATAGTACAATTGCTCATGTTTAGGCATTCAACAGAGCTCACGTTCGGCAACACAGTGACCTTAGTCCAAGCTAGGTTTAAGAAGTTCAACTTAGGGAATTTTACAAGAATAGTTGCGCCTTCGTCGGATATATCACTTCCCCAGAGATCAAGGTGCTGTAAGTTTGTCAAAACCTAAAAAGAACATAGTAGATATGAGTTACAAAGAAGTAAATATCAACATTCTCGAGGAATATCATGATGTAAAGCAAACGGTGCAACTTTAAAATGACGAAACTTTTATTAGAAAAGTACTATACATGGTTTTCGGATGCTAGTTGCCCAATAAAATTAGTTGAAAACCAAAATCTTAAGGTTGTTCAGATTTTCGTTGTGCAACTCATCATATAAATATTTGGACTTGAAGTCATATGAATAAGATAAGATTTGCTTAATACACTATTAAGGGAAGACTCAAAATTGCCTATTCTTTTAATCAAAATCCAGAGATCTTTACTCCCATTTCACAGAACCTATATTATTTGTAAAAATGCCATTTCGGCCATTTTAACTTTTCATATCTCAGCTAACCAGAATTGCAAACACTAGAATATATGATGACTGGTTCACTATAACTTCAAATAACAATAGCACATCAAAACACTAGCTCAGAATTATCTGATTATGACTATTCAATATGATATAACCAATTGGGAAGCACGCATTCAAATACCCCTAGTTATGTATTAAGCAATATGACTCTGACTGCAGATACTAAGCATGGAACATGAGAAAGAGCAAAATGCAATTAACCATGCCACAGATGGTAATTGTTATAGAAAGAAAAAGCACAGAGAGCATATATATACAATCAATACATATAATGCCCAAAGAGAGAAAAATTTACCTAAGCAATACATCACTACATTAGAAAACAAATCAACAATAAGTAATTAGTAGAAAAGAATACCTGAAGAGATGCTAGGGCCATATCACTTACAAACAAGCCTCCCAAATCTAGCGTAGATAGTCTTTTAAGTGAAGAGAGAAGTGTAACACCATCACTGGTGACACTTGTTTCTGAAATCCATAACTTTTCAATAGTTTGAATAGACAGAAGATGCTTAAGACCAGCATCATTAACTTTAGAGCATCTAGATAGGTCCAACTCTTTCAAATAATTCATACCTGAAGAATGACCGGAAAGAGGAAAACAGAGTATTTATGAAACTTTAATCACATACAGTGTCAACACCTTCCAGCTAAATCTAATAAAATGCTACGATATAAAGAAATGTGATAACCTACATTTACAAACAGCTATAAAGAAACAAACAACCCTAATGTGGACCACATTTTACAAGATATCTGGATGCAAAAGAAAGCAAAAGGCATACCTGAAAGAGCCCAAAGTGCGGAACTGTTGATTCTATGACAATCAGAAACGTTTAAAGAACACAAGTAGTGAAAAGCCCCTATATATGCCATCCATTCTGCATCAACAGAGCTCTCACCTCTCAAATCAAGCTTCTCTACACTGTATTTGAATACTCTACACAAAATACTCAATGTAAATTTAATTACTTTGACCACAGAGTGATGTAACGAAGCACGTATACAATAATTTACTGTAAATAATCTATAATATGACAATTAATACTAAGTCGTAAACTAATAAGAGCTTACATCAGCCAGGCATTTCAATATCAACGATAGATCCGATAACTATCATTTTCATTTAATACAATTATAAACCTATAATCGTAAGTCATTACTCAAGCATTTCAATAGTACAACGATACTTTGTAAATTGTGCATCTAAACAGGAATATATCATATGGAGTAGTAATTTTACAAAATTGCGGTCCTAACTTGATAAAATGATAGATATAACTTACTCAAGAAGAGATGGATATAGAAGGCGGCGGTTGAGAAGACGGTGAAGTAAAGTTCCGGCGAGCTGAGACGGCAAACGTTCGAGAGTTCGCCGCTGTCTCCGCCATGTCTCGACGGCCTCGGCTTTTTGTGTGGCGGTTTGGATGCACTGACGAACAAGAGGACTATCTAATTCACATCTTTCTTCCATAACCGTTTTGTTGATTTGAATTTTTTGTTTTATTATCGTGCGGATTTGAAGAAATACAAATTGGGGAAGACCTGACTTTTTTTTTTTTTTATCGTGCTATGGACGAAATGGAATGCAGAAATGGAAATGGAGTGCGAGTGACCGAGTATTTTCAGATTTGGTCCATTAACTTTATTGGGTGAGCTAATTAGTCCTTGTACTTTTGTCTTACTAACAAAAAGGGTACGTTTTATATGATATTTATTCAAAGTGACCAAATAGGTTTTACATATGAACTTGAATTTTATCAAAATGCTCATGAAATTTGTGGTGGGAAATTTACCAAATAAATGAGAGAAGTAATCATTTCTTTGATTGGTAAGTAGCAAGTTGATGAGTTTAAAACCTAAAAAAATAACTTTTTTGTTTGAAGATAATTACATCAGTAACAGTGAGGTGATTAAGTAAATACAATAATCCCTTATGCATTTTTTATGATCTTTGAGTCTTTTAGTATAACGAGTTTAGTATTTATGTTGTACGGAGTACGTGTAAAACTTTTTAGCCAATTAATTATTGATTCATGTACTTTTTTCATCTATAAATCTATAAATAAAAGTTGTCTCGACATTCAACATAAATATTTATATTTATGTTAAAAGTTTCATTCAAAAGGTTAAGAAGTATCAACCGGCTAGAAGAAAAGTTTTATAATGAGTAAGTTATGTTGTCAGTCCATATGGTTGTCTCTATACTACGAACCTAGTCCCTGGGTCGGGTATTGTACGGATCTCGTCCCTTGACCCGAAATTTCGTTTCATTGCCGGTCCCTTGTCCATATAAATCCATGTAATTTGTCTAAATTACCCTTAATTCCTTAAATTATTAATTTATTCAATTTTCCATATAATAACAAAATAAACCTCCACCTTCCTTCCTCAACCTCTTCCCTGCTACCCTTCACTTTCATAACCATTTAAGTTTTTTTTAAAAAAAACTCATCCACCCCCTTCTACACCCTAGATTAAATTCCTAAACTGAAATCGAAACTAAACACTAGCTTTTTGTCCAGATTCACTTTAACATTTTGGTCACCTTCCTCACCAACACCAATCACATGCTTTACCACCATCATCTCTGCGGTCGGAACCACTACTGACAGAGACACGGTCGGAGAAAACGAATTGAAGTCAGATATGTGTACATACGGCTTCGTCCTTCGCCTCTCGTCTACTACAATTTCAGATAGTTACTCCGGCAAAGAATCCGGTCAAAAGATCGGAAAAATGGCATTTTTCATGGTGCTTGGAAAATATGTTGATGCCGGAGAGTTGTTGGTGGTTGCAAAAGATGTTGGTGGCCAGAGATGATGTTGGTGGCCGGAGAGGATGTTAACAATGACATTCTTCATGGTCGTTTTAGTTATACATATGTCTACAAAATTTATGCTCAAATGAAACTTGAATGTGAAAATTAAATGGATCAACCTGCTGTTGTAACGTTGTAACTCATGGTCAATTCAAAAGAGAAGGAGATGAATAGTTATGTATTTAATATACTCTACAGTAACTTTTGTGGTAATTTTTTTTTCTTTTATAATTTTTTTTCCACATATTTTAAGTTTATTGAAAATAAAATATGAAATATAATAAAAATAAAGAAAAGACTATTTTACCCTTTTTGTAATTAGAGGAGGGACCGGCAATAAAACGAAATTTCGGGTTAAGGGACGAGATCCGCACAATACCCAACCCGTGGACTTGGTCTGTAATATAGACACAAGGACTGGCAATGTAATTTACTCGTTTATAGTTAAACTTAAACGGCTAAGTTCCTTTTAGGCTTTTATTATTTACTATATCCTAGCTATTTTTACCTCCAAAATGAATTTGTCAGTTATTCAAAGACTAATTCCTCCGAGGATTCGCCATAGACTCACAGTTTTATGCAGCATTCATGATACGCTTCATGAACATTGATTTTTTGAAGTAATTCAAGTGTATATCGCATTAACAGATCATAGCAAAATGCAGTCTTATGCACCTACAGATAGTGGTCAATATAACTGTTATTTAATACTGCAGATACAAACTACCCGCCAAAATCAAATTTCCCTCTTAAACAAACTGCCCAAAACCTTTACCGCAGTATTATTAGTCAAATTGTATCTATAAACAATCAGATTGAACTGTCAAATTCTTTCTTATAAATGTTACTAAGTGAAATCTCTGCTAACTTGCATAATACTAATAAAACTTGTAAGATTTAAAGTTACTAATTTCAAGTGATCTTAAGAAACAAGTTCTGTCCAGCAAGCAAATAGTCTAGAAATAAGAAAACCAACTAAAACACAAAAACAAGCCGATTGCACAATCTATATTCATATTGCAAAGTAATGAGATGTTACCAAATTTACAACAGCATAAGTGACAAGACAAAGAAACAGACACAACTTCAAAGCTGTTTTGAAGTTAAAAAAAGGACAACAAAAAACAACAAAAACATAAAATATAACTCTGATCTCTCTTTTTACCCTGTTGAGAGGTATAATGTTTTTGTATACTCACTCAACTGCATACTGCCACTCACTTTCCATAATTAGAAAGATAAAAAAAGACCTAATGAAGGAGGAGGTGAAGGAGGATGAGCACTTGTGATAATAAACTCTCTTCACTCCTTTCTTCCTCTACTCTTCAGACCTTATTATATAAAAACCGAAAATCGCCGCTTAAGTCAATGACTTTTCCTTGAGTAGGTTTAGCATTTTTGTGTACATTGACAGTTCTCACAAACCCCATAAAACTGTAGCTTGTTTGAATGCATCTATAGGTCTTTTTTTAACTTAATCTTGATTTTAGGCCAATGTGTAGCTAGAAATTGAGACGTCTGCAAAAGAAGCACTATGGATGTACACAAACTCTATGCTTTTACCAGCTGGTAATGAGCTAGCCCATGTTGGTAAACCGTATGAACCACCTGCGGTCTTGGTGAGACCCCAAAGTGGACCGTAGAGCTTGGAAACGTTTAGGTTGAAGTTTTTGATAGTCTTGCCTGAATTGTTAGTCACTACAACCGAGTATCTGTAGTATGTTCTTCCATTTAATTCCCATGAATTTGTTGCCTTTTGATCGATTTCAATTGGAGCTACAAAAGCGAATTTTAATTCTTTAGTTAGATTCAGTTCATAAGTCATAAAGTAAGCCAAGTTATGTAACTTAACAGGGAAAAAAAGATTATTATAAATTTGCACCTGAAGATGGAGATACTTTTGGTGTAGGCTTTGGTTGAGCATTAATAGGTTTATGAAGAGGAACTTCAACTGCAAAAAGATATCAAAGTTGCTATAAAGATCAGAAACTATATAAAATCTGAAATAGAAGGATATTCATGACGTTTCAAAAATGCGATGAAATTCACCTGGAAGGAGTTGGTTATGGCTACTGTGATCACCACCATTGAGCCTAGCCAAGATACCAAGAAGTGGTGCATTGTTATAAGTAGCAGGCTCAGTCTGCTCATAATTGTCTCTTTCATCAGCAAAGTTGTCATAGGCATCAGGACCACCAACAATGGCACCAGTCAAGAGATTTGGGTCACTTGCTTTTCGGCTAAACCATGTAGCATAGCCACCTCTGCAGCTAACGAACGATGGGTTAACCTTAACCGACACAATGGATGAACCACGATGGTGGGTGTGCTGTGGGTAGTGGTTTCCATATCCAACCATGTAGCTTGTTGCTCTTGGGTTGTCTCCAAGAATATAGTCCACCTTAAATAAATTAACAACAAAAAATGTCATATTTCTGTATAAAATTCTTAAACAAATATTTACCAATAGGTTTTTGGTCCAGCTGTACCAAAGGCGGCCCACTGGTCCAAAAGTTGTAGGTTCAATTCTCAAACGGGACGCGTCTGTCTACTAATAATATGTTTTTAAATTATAATTTATTTATTTACCTGAGACTTGGCAAATGCAAAAAGTTCTGAGGGGGCAACACTGCCCGAAGCGCATTGCAAATCTTTTTGGGCAGCGGTCAAATGATCCGAGTAGACAGTGAGGAGGAAAGATGCACTTGTGACAAACTGTAAATTGTTCCATCTTTGCCTGAAAATTAGACCTCCTGGAGTCCTTTGAACATTGTGATTACTCTTACCCATGCACGAACACATGAACATCTCGGCTTTTTCTTGGTATTTTCCGAACACCGGTGAGTGTCCGCCGGCCTTACCTCCCATCAAAAACTGCACACAACATAAATTAAGTCATCAAATTAAGTGTGCAATGCATGTTTTGTCAACTTTTTTAAGTCATCAAATTTATTGTTGATGGTCATATGTTTAGTATTGAGAATTTGAGATATTTGGTTGATGACCAAATCATGTCAAACTACATAAAAATCACATATGAAATAAGTGTTTATAACTTTCTTAAACCATTTATGAATAAACATAACAAGCTATACCATTATTCTGAATGTTGCACTATTTTTTATTGTTATCTAAATATTACTCTTTAATTTTGAAAAGAAAAAAAAATGTTAGAGGTGGGTCGACCCAATCAGGCCCATATGGATCAACCCAATCAGGCCCATATTAATTTTTTAATACCTCATCTATCTTTTTTTATTAAAACTTAAGTACTTTCAAGTTTATGACTCGTTAGAGTATTTATTTACCATGGCAACCAGGGTCTGAACACCAGCATACTTA
Organism: Gnaphalium uliginosum; assembly: GCA_963930675.1. Classification (NCBI taxonomy): domain Eukaryota; kingdom Viridiplantae; phylum Streptophyta; class Magnoliopsida; order Asterales; family Asteraceae; genus Gnaphalium; species Gnaphalium uliginosum. The sequence continues at coordinate 10,602,615 of OZ005680.1, forward strand.
ACATCCCAACCGAACTCGGTCATCGCCCATCCGGTGCCACCAAGGTTATCACCATTTTCCCCTAAGTAATTCAAGTAAAACTGCTCGTTTGTTGCCTTGTATAACCAAGCAGCTGCCCAAAGTAATTCATCCTGTACATATGTAAAACAAGTTTAAAAAAAAGTTTGGAAAATTTGAAATTACAACTACCAAAAGGACGTATTTGTAAATTTGTAATTTAGTAGAAGCTGGATTAAATAAATTAAAGTTTTAATCACGTACGGCGTATCCACTGACTGATCTATAATATTTCTGCGCCACAGAAATGCTACTGTCATATTTGCCCCTGTACTTGTCGGCAAAATCAAAAAGCTGAAAAAAGAAGAATGAGTTAATAAGTGACAGGTGTAAGGGTAACTTAGGAATTTTATAAAAAGTGTAAATGAGTGTGGTGGAGTGTGCATTAGTTGTGTGTACGGCACAACACACCGACAGTGAATAATGGTGTCGCATGTGTGCGCCCACATCATCCGTGATAGACGGTAAAACTCAAGTCCATGATCAACTCCTCACTTTTCAAGTTCAAAAAATAAATAAATTGTGTAGCTTTAAATATGTAAAAAAATAAAAAAAAAGAAATTACTCGCTGCGTCCTACTTTTATTGTCCATTCATTTATTTTTGTCTGTCCTAAAAAGATTGTCTACTTACAAAAACTAACTATTAAAAATCATTAAACTCTCACATTTACCTTCATTTATTACTTTCAATCATTTATTTCATAAAACTTTTTAGTCAAACTTTCTTTGAATACAAGGACAAAATTAACATTTATCCTACCTATTTTAAATCTAACAAATTTTCACATAGAACAATATAAATGGGACGGAGGGAATAAAATATATATCTATAATACTCCACTACACAACTAATTAAAACAAATTCTTAATTGTATCATTTTGAATTCAACATATATATTTTTTCTTTTAAATTTATACACATGCCCTTTTTGTTATGTAATCTTATATACCATGTTTAATTTAAAAATAGCTTAAAGTATATCTAATTATTGATAAATAAATAAATAAGAATATTTTTAGTAAAGGCAATTTGTTTAAAGCTCGTGCAACATTATCAAATTTGTAAAGTAATGCAATGGTTTATTTTAGACAAATGACAAATTACAACTAAGAACTTACCACGTATTTGAATGTTATGCTTTTCTAAGTAACCTAAAATTGTCACTTTTCTTATGTATTTCGAACGGAAAAGGTATCTATATTACTAGTGAAAAACATAAATTTTAGTTATATGAAGAAAAAAAAATACACCATGTTTAGTATAATAACTAAATTTTAACTTATACAATAAAAAATAACCACATTATAAAATATACTTTAAAATGAAGGTAAATGATAACGATAGCTTTAAAAGCTATCAATAAGAATTTAAAACACGCATTAATATTTGTACTCGTACTATAATAAATTTTTCGACTCTGAATTTTAATTGATCCCCATAAATATCATCTAAATTACAATCAATTTATGAACTTTATTAACAGTGTTATCTTAAAATGAATATAGTAAGATTTTCAATAGTAATATAATCATCCAATATTCCAATATACATGTCATAAAGTACAAATATTATTAAAAAAAATGTTGGTCCCAACCATGGGTTAATTAAAATAATACAAATGAAATTACAAAATTTTGTCACTATGTAAAGAAAAAGAAAAAAAAAAGTATTTTGGAATAACGTATATGCAAGAAAACTACAAAGTTGCAGAAATCATGCGAAGTAGTTGTATATTAGCACATAAACGGACACATACCATGTGAACCATCATAATGCATTTTACCAATTCGTAACGTGAATACAAAGACATTCCAACTTCTAAACTATGCATTAAGAGTTGTACGTTGATGTACAATTCACAGAGTATCCAAGGAACTACAAACAGTAATCAGTTAACCATGATAAGCTAGCAGTGTAAATGCAAGCAGACACCATCAACAACCAAACTGACACTAGACTCATAAAAACCTTAACTGTCACCATTTATTTCAACCGATTCACTAACTTACGCCTATACACTTTGCTAACATACGCCACCTTTTAATTTACAAAGCTTTGTTTCATGAGCACAATGAATAAATGTGGGTATGTGTTAAAAGTATGTCAATAGTTTTAATAATATAAGTATACACATACTTAAAAATGAGTAATATTCAAAATAAAAGGGTAATATGGGAAAACTTGTTATATTTAAAACTAAACGTAGAATCTATATATCTATATATATTATATTTACATTTATATATAATATATAATATATAAATATAAATAAAATTAAAGTACAACTCATTGGTGTTAAATGAGACATTTAATTATACAATCATACAACATTAATAATGATTTACTAGATAAATTCTTATCTATTAAATAAGTTACTTATAACTTGGTCACTCTAGTAAAATCACAAAGACCGGTTTTTTGTAAGGCGTATTTGGTTTTCTGACATGATTAAATAAAAATGCAACAAGTGGTTGCACCTTACGCATTTATTACTTGTACCCATTCCAACTAAAAAGTGCAAAAAGAGTGAGCAGTGTGAAAGCAAGACAATTGACCATAGTAAGTAGCCCAACTGACCTGATGAGCATGAGTTAGCAGTTCTCTTGCATAAGCCGGGTTCGACCGATGAAACACTATTGAAGCCGCGGCCATAGCGGCCGCGGTTTCACCAGCCAGGTCGGATCCAGGGTTATTTTCGTCAATTCTGTATGCACTTCTTGAAGTCGTCATATCTTCTGGCCTTTGCCAACAATAATGATCCGTGTTACCATCTCCTACCTAAATAAATACGGAGTACATTATCATTTGTTACTATCATTGCTTCATAACAATCGAATAATTATAATTATAGTAATAATAACAACAATAATCGTCCGTAATAATTATTTTAATGAATGAGTGTAGCAACAATTACTTCTCCATATAAAACATGAGGTTGAGGGTGAGCTTTAATGAGGTAATCAGTTCCCCATTTAACAGCATCCATGGCGTGACCGAGTTCGCCGCTAGACGCCATTTGCGAACCGTATTCTAGAATGCTCCATGACATCATTGTGACAGTGAATGCCATTGGAAGCCCGAACTTCACATTGTCCCCTGCATCGTAGTATCCTCCAACAAGATCCACCTGCACATGAATTATCCAATTACTAACACATTAATAAAATTCAGATGATTTGTACGCAATCAATTTTTACTTTGGACAGTTTTACCCTGACAGACAGGATAAAATAGTCTTGTCATAGTAACATTGTCAACAGTAAACAATTTTTTTTTGCACAAATCAATTTTAATTCAATGTAGAAAAATTACCCCACTAGCTTTGCCATCAAGGAGACCAGAGTTGCCTCTCCAATTAACTCGTTGATTATGAGGGAGATAACCAGATCTTTGAGCTTCAAAAAAGAGAATGCTTTTGGAGAGAGCTTGACCATAATCATGTCTACCTGCTAAAGCTAAAGGTACAATTGCAATGAGCACAAACAAAATGGCTCCCATTGTCATGGATTTTGCCATTTGAAAAACTTGTTTGATGGAATAACAAAAATGGTAATTAATTTGTTGAATGGAGAATGTGGGATTGGTTTATCAGTTAAATTGGTGTTTGATAAACCAGTTCTAAAAATGGAAAGGATGGTTCAGAGGAAAGAGAGATAAATAGGGGGAAAGTTGGTGAAGAAAGATGAGGAAAAGGGGTAGTATATATGGAGGAGAGTGGAAGAGAGGTGTCTTATATGACCACATTCATGTTAGCTTTTTACAAAATGAAGTGATTAATAATGTTTTTATTTTTACTTATTATTACATTAAGACTTAATCATTCTCTAACTAATTTTTATTTCAATTGATTTACCCTTGTTAAAAAAAACCCATTAAACTTTTGTAAAAATGTGATTTTAAGTCAATTTCTAAAGTTTTTTTCATTTAAAGTAGTCGGTAAGATTAACAATTTAGACCGATAACGTTAAAAGTGACATTGTGTATAGTATCGACCATACGGTGTTGTGCTATATTCACATAACTTGTAACTTGTCACCCACAAACCGGCTACGTTAAACCATCCCACTAAAAATCGCAACTTTTAAGAGTAAAATATTTTCTTCGCCGGTGATAGATTAGTTGTTAGAAAAAGTACTAAATGTTACTCGGATAGGCTATTAATCAAGGGGTTATGCATCAATATAAGCATTTCTATTGAGTCAATAAAGTGTTAAACTGTTAATAATGGACAATTTAATTTAAGGTTATGTATCAGTTTAAACTTTAAACTAATATGGTTTACCTTTTCACACTAACTTAACTTTTTTTTGACTTTTTCTGGAGTTAATAAAAGTTCAAAAATAATCAGCACGTGTAATAGGTTTGTTTTTGTCCAAAACTCAATTAAATAAAGATTTTAAGAGCAAGTTAAAAAGGAAGTATCCGAAATGATATTAAGGTAATAAGGTAAATTTATTATATTATATTGGCACTAGTTTCAGTAAATTTTTCAACGGTTATAATGAGTTTTCCAAAGGGTAAAAGTATAAAGTATCGGATCAATAAATGGGTGGCCGTTTTGAATTATTATTGTTTAATTTAGTGCTAAATTTGAAGTAGTGAGAGAGAAAGAGACAGAACAAAAGCATGTGGGTTTTGCTTGATTTCATTTCCTGCGAAGGATCGGTGTTGGAACAGAAAAATTGGAATTTATTTCATTTAATCATTAAGCATATCAGTGAATTGCTGCATAAAATCCGGGAGAATAATTTAATGCCAAAAAAGAAATCGCTTCAAATTTTCAAAATCACACACTAAAGTAACTTGATAAAGTAGTTGATTCCGTTAAAATGATTTAAAACATTACGCACTCTAGCGTAACGCTAAGTGTAAATGGTAGATATATAAATTATCCGCTATTCGTCTCATATTAAGCGTTCACGATCAGTTTTTATAAAGTTTAAAAAATTAAATTGTTGGTAGTGAAGATGACACATATCTTTACTTTTTACACTAACTTTCATTTATCAGTTTTGAGAAAATGTATAATAAAAGTAAAATGATAAAGTTATTATATTACTTTTAGAATTAGATACTTATTTTGGTTCAAATGAAAACGGAAAAGTGAACACTTATTTTGAAGACGAAGGAGTATGTAAGTGACAAATTTAGAAAGTTATAATGACATGTAATGTTGACATTACGTGTAACATAATTGTTAATGTGTCTTATGCTTTCATACTTTTACTAGCTTAAGTTTCGTCAATAACTCGATCGGACTAGTTTTCCACCATATAGTTGCAAATTGAAAAACCAACATGTTCAAGCACTTCACTATAGTTATTTTGCAATTTTCCATACATAAGTACCAAATTATGAAGCATCCCTCACAAAAAGATTACTTTTTGTAAATAACCAGTACATACGCCGCTTCACCGGAGAGATATTAAGTGCATCTCTATAGTCGTTATACATCCTCATTGTAACATCTTAATTTCTCATCATCCTCCTGGAATCCCCCCTTCACCAATCACCATTTGATCGATGTTGTTCTGTGATGTCGTCCCTCTTCTCAAAGTATATTGTTACATTGATCTTATTCCTTACGGTGAACCCTAGTGATATCGTTTCACCCCCATTGGCAAATGAGGGATTAAATTGGTTATCTATAAGAGGATGAAAAGAGGTTGAAGTAAATAAAAGTTAGCCCATCCATATGGTTGTTAGGTAATATATATAACCTCAAGAGTTAAACTAACAAAACTTTCAAAAATAGCTATAGCCCATGCGTATATAATGATAGATTTCAGAAAGTAACGAATCAAATGTAAAATAAGAGAATTGAGTGAGTGGGGTTTTACCATCATATATTTTTTTCAACATTATTTGAAAAATCATAACATATTTTTTCACAACAAAAACCAACAACATCTTTTGAAAAATAAAAGGTTAGTTTGCGAACAAACTTTGTGCACAAGAATAAGAAATGTTCGATGAGTCTCAAGTGCACATTCGTAAATACACGGAATAAAAGACTCGAACACTGGAAATGTATTTGTTGCTAAAACTGAACTTTCAGATAAGATTGGCGGGACTAATTAATTATACAACAATAATTCATAAAAGCAAAAAGGAAGAAATTGGTAAACGAAAGTGGATGACTTTTGTCAGAGATTTAGTCCGCAATCAACGGTTTCAGACTTTCACCGATAAAATAACAAAATAGAAGGGTCTAAAGTGCACATTCGTAGTCTGTTTACGCCTTTATTATTTAAAGTTAAAATCAAAGTAAAGTACTACAAAACACACCTTCCACTTTAATTCTTCTCAAATTGACCACTGTCAAAGAGATCACAGGTCATCACACCTCAACAACTATTTTGAGTATATTATTACTTTTATTTTATTTTTTAAATAGTACTATTTATATTTATGTTGATATCATTATACATCTTTTATTGGCATTTTGGGTTTTGGGCCTTTTGGCAATAGACCGTTCCAATTTATCAAAAATAATATAAAAATTCATAATGCATGATTTAATAAGTCGATCTGATATGCTGAATAGCTGAAGTACTGAACGATTGTCTAACTAATCTCGTTTTGTCACATACTTTGCATTTTGTAAAATCTTGAACATTTACACATAATTAATAGGTTTTAGCTTAGGAGGGTCTGATTGAACTTTTGATGGAAAAAGCTTCCCAAATAATGATCACCATTGCACATTTCTTCAGTATGCACGTATGAGCCAAATATAGTACGAGAAAAACTTAATTTATACCCTCTTCATCTCATTTTTATTGTCCAGCTTATTAATTTTGTTTGTCTCAAAAGTATTATCTACTTACCAAAAACTAATCATTAAACTCCCTAATTTACCTTCATTTATTACTTCAAATAATTTATTTCATTAAAATTTTCAGTCGAATTTTCTTTGAATATAAAGATAAACTTGACATTCATTTAACACATCTTAAATCCAATAAATTTTCAAGGGAGACAATAAAAGTAGAACGGAGGAGTAAATCGGTAAAGTCATCTTTATCACTATAGACGGGAGCAAGGATATCCTCTTGTGATCATGTGCAATCATATATAATGCAAAAGGTTAAGGTACAAAATTCCTTTTAAAAACAAGATCATTATGTTTAAAGTGTATGATCAAAAGACAATTACTACCAGAGTACCACGGGCATACCTACATTGAAGTTGGGTATATAAAAACGCTTAACAGGAGATACGTGCCAAAATGTTGACCTAAACCGTTTTCATTAAGGTGGTGATTCGTACACCACAACTTTTATCCCTACATCACTTTTTATACTTTAAATTATTTTACAGTATAATACTATAGAGTATATTTGCTAATGTATGAATTAAAAATGATTACGTACAAATCTAACACCTTTTTTCTTACAATGTAAAGTACAATCACAGATTGGTAATTTACAACGGTTAAATAAGGTCTACACGATTAAGTTAATACAGTCATACGGAGTATCTTTTAACTCAAAACAGGAAATTGTCGACTTAAAAAGTCTTCATGTAGAGGTGTTCAAACGGTCGGGTTTCGGTTTAATGGGGTTATTTGGTTTGGTTTGTTCGGTCTATGAAGAAAATAAAAACCACCCGATACCCAAACCAAAATTACACAAACCCAATCCAAACCAACCGAATAACAATCAGGTTAATCGGTTTGGGGCCCGTGAATCCGAAGTTATAATAACGTACAATTAAAAAAACCCAACAAAATAACTCAAATTTCTTCATGAAATGAAGGTATAATATACTCATAATATAATTAAACAATCCTCTATCACAAAACGAAGAGTTAATGAGTTGTTTGTTCAATTATCTAATATTCATTTTGTTAAATTGAGAGCTATTGACTTTGATTGAAATTAGAAGTATGTATTTACTAAAAAAATTAAACGATCCTTACAATGCATGTACAAATAAACAGATGAAAACATTTTACTAATGAATTGAAAAAGAGGAAGGAGAAGTTTCATAAAATAGTAAGTCTCTAAAGCATTTGTAAATCTATCACTAATTTAGTTCATAGAAAAAAGAAATAAGGTAAAGGGTTGTTAATATTCAAATCCAATTAACGCTATCAATTTGTAATTAATCCATAAAAAAATAGTCTATAATACTATATCGGTTTTTCCGATGGGCCCCGATACGAAGTTCTCAAATCCAAATCCGAACCAAAAACGAGTTATAATATTGGTTAAAACCAAATACCCGAACCAAACCCAATTAACCCAAACCAATTAAACCAACCCTATTTGGATCGGGCGATTTTTCGATTCAAATCGACTGACGAACACCCCTATCTTCGTGTGGGTAATATTTCTTCCATCCACTATTGCATGCTGTATACGAAATCATATCATATTTAAAAACTCGTGCACTTTTATATTACTTCTACTTAATTAAATAAAATAAAAAGTTACATTTGAATACTTTAATAGTATATTCAAACATGTTTTATTAGACCTACCTTTTATTATTTAAATATTAACGTTGGGTTGTCTAGTCAAATTTAGACCTTGAGCGTAATGCATGCTGAGAAATTATAACTATTCGGTTAACGTATAGTTTTCAAAATATAAGCTTCTAATAAAGAAATAACATACATAAAATAACAATAAATTAAAAAAATAAACCATTAATTGCGTTTTAAAATACTTGTAATTTAAATTTAAGAACACAATTTTGATAAAATTATCGCATGGCATGAAATAACCTTGGAACTAGAATATACTTAGAGGGTGTTCCGTATTTCATTTAGCAAAAAATTATATGATTATTATGTTTGCAAAACACAAATAATCAAAAATAATATTTGAAAAAAATGATTATCCAAATTTACTTAGCGAGAAAATACAATTTTAAAGAAGCAGGTTTGGAAACGCTTTTTCAAAACATCGATAAATGTAGGATTTAGAAATCAATCAATCAAAAACGTTTTAAATTTGAAATCTAAAAGTTACTTAAATCTCTTTATAATATATGTAATATGTACAATGTGAAAGATTCAAATATGAACACTTCTTATGGTGAGAACGGTAATAACGCATATTTTTATTTTTAGTTTATGATTAATTAAGTTTTTTTAATAAAAAAGGTATATTAAAATTATTAAAATTTTATGCTCTTTAATATGAGATAATTAAATTAAAAAAATATGATATACATTATAAAAAAATTAGTATGTATCACAGTATCACACATAAAAGTTGTGATACGCAACTTTATATATATATTTTTTTATATAGAAATCAATTTCATATTTAAGAGAATAAAATTATAATAATATGAGTATTATTTATTTTGCAAAAAGTGTACGTATAATGAAATTAAAAATGAAAAATATCGTTCCTATGAATTCTACCATAAAGAATGATTTTACGATAACGCCTCCAGTATATGAGATTAGTTCTTATAAACTTTCATATTTAAACAATATATCATTTTTCTACCATGTGATGCGAATATATAGTTTTCGCAAAGAATTGAAGTATATATTTATTTAGTCAATACTCAATTGACAATGAAATACCAACAAAAATGATTAGCTATAAAGTGTGGGGGAATGTGTTCAAAATAAACGGAGTTTTGGGGTTCTAGATTAATTACAGTGTGGAAAGTGACAAATCAGACCCATATGGGATTCGTTTAAACTTATATACACGCATATATCTTCAAAAAGAATGTGGATATATGTATCCTATATATACACGCAAATCTTCAACTTTATATGCAGAATAAATATATGTAAATTGACTTATATTTGTAGGTTATAGTAAAATTAAAATGTGTGTTTAAATAAAAAAAAAGTCAAAACTTGATGACTGCAAGTATTAAAATAGTGTTAGAATTGGGCCATGTTTTATGACTTTATCCTGCCTATTCTACTTTGGCACTTTGTGTGTGTGGTTGTTAGACCACTTTATTTCATTCCATATTTTATTCTTTTGTGGTTGTCTTAACTTTCTCTAGTTCAAATTCTACTCTTATAAAAGATATAGTAGAACAAAGAGTAAAGACAATTCTTCTGATCGATTGCAAGAGTGGCCTTTAAATTTTGCTCAAATGACTCGTCAAAATGTCATATAATTTAGTAGTCTTGCTTTTCAAGGCTTAATTCTTACTCCATTTTGGGGGGAAAATTCATACACGATTGATGCATGGCGGATAGGATGATTCGATTAAACACGAAACATAAAACGTAGAACAAGGAATATGACTTGGATAAAGTTGTCACCACCAAGCCTACCAATGTGAATCATTCAAGGATAAAGTACTTAAACACCACTAAAAATATTCAAATTGACGAAAGATATGTTATTAGTGATAAAGCCTAAGCACCATACCAAGAACTATCAATTAATCGACTCATTTATTGAATAAAAACACTCAAACAAGCATCGCTAACTTACTTTTTATATAAACTCTCATAATCATATTCTATTACATAATGGAAGCCTTTATACATGACTAGAAATATTAAAAGTACATTAATTTTTGAATTATCAAAAGCCTAGACTTGAAAACTAATAAATGACTAACTAAACCAACTCATTAAACACGCGTAAACATCTCAAAAAAACTCCTAAATTCCGGTTGAATTTGCCCCTGAACAATCGATAGTAAAAATACCATAACTTCTTATAGAAAAACTCAAACGAGACATCGTTTTTTTCATAGGAAAGTAGACATATAAAGCTAATAGATAAGTCATTTTTGCTCGACTATAGCCATCGGGGTGTTCCATCCATATATCACACATTAAATATAGACGCCTACACTATTCCAACTTATTCTTTTAAGTTGATCAAAAAAATTAAAAACTAGTCGTTTTAGAGATGCGTCCCGTAATAACGATTTTTTTATATCAAATAACAAATCTACAAGTCAATTTTGCATTGAAAATATCTTGTCATTTAGCTAAAGTAAATTGGTTATAGTTGGCATTCGAGAAAAATGATTGGGCCGAAAAAGTCCATTTTAAATGCAATCTACTTGATCTACTTAACTTTAGCCCATGCTTTTCCCTGTTCGGCCCAATCTTATAGTCTATTACAACCGAATTAATATATGAAAATCTAAACTTTTTGTTTTGAAAGTGATGATCAAACACACCGTTAGACGTTAGTAACCAAGCTAGTTTTAAGGCAATCATATGTTTTACATCTGTTTACGACTAATTTGGAAAAAACAACGTAATTTAGGTTGTACCAGAGTCATGTTGTTGCTCGGAATGTACTCCTCGACAACCGCACATTTAGGATCCCTAATTTGACAATTGGAAATTGGCATAACCACACGTGTAATACATTTTAAAGTTTATTTTTTTATGTTTATAGAAAAAATATATATATAATATTCATTATTCATTTTCTAGAAAAAGGCAAAGTAAAAATTATTGAAAAACTGACAAGAAACTAGATATTACAGTGCAAAAGGAAAACACCACACCTAAGACGTGTTTAGTTTTGAAAAAATATCTTTATTTTTGATTTTCCATTTTTTCAGAGTTTTTTGTCCCTTGAAAAACATAAGAAATCAAGAAAACACGTTCAAATGCAAGTGATAGAGTTTTTATTTTTCTAAATAAGAAATGTAGAAAATCTTAAATCATTGTAGATTTCATTTTCTTAGAATTTTTTTTTAGAAAATTTCAACTTGAACGCATTTTCTAATTTTTCAGTACTTTTAGAAAAAAATTCACAAAAATAAAAAAGTTTTACCTAACTAAACGCGACCCTAAATATTCATTACTTATTTAACCATCCATAATTTCAATACTAGCATTTTACCGTATAAATGTGTGTCGACTAGTGATTTTAAAGCGAACCTAATAACTTTTAGTACTTACTTATACACTAGTAAATTTCAGTATATAATATGGATCGTACTTTTGATAATTACTACAATTCATCATTTTTTTAATAAATTATGTTTTTTTTTTTTTTTTTTTTTGCTGTCAGTGAAAATTGAACATGAAATACTTTCAAATGCTCCATCTCTAAAATCAACTAAGCTACACGTTGAAGGCATATTTTTAATGTTTAATATTGTAGTATTATACGTTATACTATACGTCTATACCGTTGTATATTTGAGGTTTTGAACTTTTAATGGTTTATTTATGGTTGATGCAATATCATTTAAATATTCATTTTCTCTTTAAAAACACTCTTAGTTCCTGCCGTTAATAAATTTTATTTAATTTTAATTTAACAGTATACAAAGACTCGTGCAAATATAAATCGTACTTGGTGCATAGACAATAGTAATTAGTAACATTTTTATTTTAAGGGAATTCAAGCCAACAAATGGCATTGTGACCGACATAAGTCAGTTACATGGTATCCGTCAATCAGCCACCGTGAAGGTGGGGGTACAATCTACGCTGCCGGAGAGACCGGGAACAAGAAGAACGTGTGGTGGGAATTGGCAACTATCCACCGCCGCCGGTGGGCTTTTTGTAGGCTGTCTAAATACTTTCATAATAATTAATTTAATAATTATTAAATATAACAACTCATAATGTAATCTAATGTGGGGTTTTGATCATGTGATTGCTCGTACATCATCAGACAAGTACACACAATAAATACAGGTCCTTCATATTTTCAGATAACGTCTGTCAGACGGGTGTAAACGGATGTCGGTCTGTGACATTAGTTTTGACCGACGAAACTGACGCTGTTGGCACGGCACCATCAGCTCTCCACGTCAACTTTTTGCTTTCGATTTTTCGACGCCAACGGACGGAATAGTAGTGGCCCCACGAGCTTTTTATTCTTTTTTTATTAGTCTTTAGAATTTAAAAAAATCAAAAAATAAAATAAAAAGTTTAAAAACTATCCGTTGGCACCCCAACGGTTAAATTTTTTTTTTCAACCTCAAAAACTTACTTTTTTACACTATAATTTATGTCAAAGACTTAATTAGTCGTACTTTATTTTCAATAAATGTACTTTTCTTTTTAAGTATTGTAATGTTTTATTTTGAATTAATGTAATGTTTATAATTTTAATGAAATTATTTATTTAATTTTGTTGTTTAAATAATTAAAATAAATAATGTGTGAGGTCCAGAAAAATTTGAAGTGATGTTACTGTTAGCAGTGTAATGTCAATTTTAAAAAGTGCAGACGTAATGCTGATTTCACATAAATTCACTGTCGGAAGAGGTCTTATAGTTGGTGTTATGCTATATCCTGTTGATTAAAGATCATCATATTTATATTTATAATTATGTAAATCAAGGGGAGGGGGAATAGGAAATATATTATATATATTAAACTAGGCCTTGAGCCCGTGCGATGCACGACCATTTATAAAATACAATTAATTGTTGTCACCATGTGAATGACAAAAGTAACAATCATTAATTGTAAAATTATGTTAAGTTTTAGTACATTTGTTGAGCCTTTGGGATGCACGGTAATTAAACAAATAAAATTAATCATATGTTTTTTAAGTTTTCAATTGTATTAATATTGTTGAAAATTTATTATTGAAACTCAACAGTAACGTATACCAAAATGTACAAAAAATAATCAATTTTATATATTTTATTAAAACTAATTTCCTCAAACTTCGTAGTTGATGATGATAATATTAGATCATTGCAATATATGAAATATTAGTAACAACATGAATTTATTTTTTATGTAGGAAAAAATCATTATTTGTTAAATGTAATACATAACTTTAAAAAACTATTATAATAAAAATTGAATTGGAAACCTTCACAAAATAGAAGGAAGTAGTTTGTTATTAATTAAAAATTTTGATAATTTTAAGAAAGTGTTAGGAATTATGAAGATTTTTAAGGAAAAATTAATTTGATGATGTGGCATAATTAGATGAATTTTAAAAAAAGGTAAAAAGATGATGTGGCATGACTAAAAAACAAGGAAAATCTTTATTTTATATATATAAATAGATAGATAGATACTAGGTGTCATTTATTTAATTTATTTAATATTTTAATGTTAATTATCATATAAGTAATTGGTTAGCAGGATGAATTACGAGAAAGTCACGAAGAGAAGGAAATAAATTATTTGAAACTTCATCTCTAAGGTCTGATTTAGAGTTTCTTTTCAAAAACAATAATAGAGAACTGAAAAGAAAAAATTAAAAAAAAAACAAGTATGCATTTGTGATATCTTTTACGGAGAGAAGAGAAGTCTGAAGAAAATTATACAAAATTACAAACGGTTCTTTCTTGTCGATATTAGAAATTAAGAAAAAGATAAAGAAAAACTAAAAAATACATGAACATATGTTATGAAGATTCATGGAATCCAGATTGTGATAAAAGCAGCATGTGTTAACAAGCTAGTTTGAGGTACATTTGAACCAGCACATAAACGAAAGGAAGATGTGACAGGTGTCAAAGTGTGGATATTGTGCGACAAATACAAAAAAGTGACCTATCTAATCGTGAAGTATTATTATGACAAATTCAATCTACAGCTTATTTACACATGATATTTCCGCAAGATCACAATAAGATGTAACATGAACATGCAAATAATAATAATAAATCATAATAATTCATAAAGGAAAATGCGAATTAATGCTTAGATACAAGCTGTTACATGGAATGACGACAAACAAAAACACCAAATTAACATGTGTCCTAGAATGATTGGTTAAGTTGTCAAATGAAACATCAATAGTTTCTTAATGTACTATATATACCCATGTGGTGCATATATTATCAATAAAATCTTTGCCATAAACACATAGTTAAAATCTACGAATATTAGATTGAATGGATTTATAAATAGGTCTGTGAAATTGTATTTACGGTTAGTTGTAAATTAATAGATATGGTCATTGATACGTTTATATAAAATGGACCGAAAATAAAATTTAATTGGACCGGCAATAACTTCTTCAAATTTAGCTGCCATGTAATTTGTTCCACTGTTATAACATTCATACAATTTTTACATAGAATTTCGTATTTTATGCATTGATAAAGTGATTTTTATATGATTAGTCTTGAAGGCGTCGTTAAAGTCGGGCAAGTAACTTTTCAATGACTATATCAATGGCTTAATAACTAGAATGCATCTTTTCTTATCAAAATAGTGTTAATATCCTTTGTTATGTGATTAAATATTCGGTTTTCAGGCAATGATGCGTAGCTCAGTTGGTAATGAGCGGAGACATCTTTGTCATAAAAAACACAAAGTCAAGGGATTCAAGACCTATCACCTCGATAATCACAACCGCTTATTGATTCAGATACGTCCTCCATATTATGGATATGCAGCCGATTGTGGGTCGATTTGGGTTGCAGCTTATCAACCTTTTTGCCACAAAAATATACGATTTTCATGTTTCATTACAAGGAATTGGGAATGATCTTTTTAAAGGTGTCACATTGGTCATTTGATATCGCCTCGGTGGCCAACCAATATAACTACTTCTGTTTGATTTTTAAATGGTCAAAGTTAGTTTAGGACTGAAATGAAGTGGTCAAACTATCAAGTTAAAGTTAAAAATTGAGTACCTATTAGCTTCCTTTGGATTTTTTTGGTAGATAAATAGTTTATACACCATTAAAATTGTTTGTAATGTTGCATTTTTTATAACTATGCATTAAGATGGATAAGTTAGGTTGACTTTTAGTAATTTTATACGGAGTAATCCATTTTCTAGAAATCGTTAAATAATTTCGGAGAAAGTGATTTGCGAATTGCGATATGCTATGGGCCATATGCTATATATATACAACGATAAACATGGGCAGCAACGGATATTACAGGCCTACGCCCATCTTGCTTCTTTCTTAGGCCCATATCCTATAAGTTGATTAACCTATGTCCTATGAGGAAGCTATATGGGCTAACGAGTTATTGGGCTTTAATTCATTTGTCGTAACGTTGATGGACCATAATCCCTTTCAGTATGTAATTGTGGTAAATAATAATACTACTCCGTACAGTTAGCAAAATTTATCTAAATAACACTCCGTAATAGGGTAAAAATGATGGGAAATGGATGCACCGAATATTATTTGCTGCTCATTCACAAACATTGAATAATTAAAGCTCCGGTTCATTAAGAGCTGAATTGTAAAATTATTTTTAATGAATGATTTCGACAACAACTAAGTTTGGTGCGCATATACATACTAAGCCCATAACAAGTATAAGTATATTCTATCGAAGAATCTTGCGCGTTTAGCTACGGAAATCTTTTTCCATTTTTCTTCTTTCATTTTTTCTATGGAAATTAAGAGTTTTACTTTTTCAGAAATATAATGAAATTTAAAAACATGTTCAAATGTGAGGGATGAAGTTTTTCTTTTCCAATAAAGGGTAGATATAAAAAACTTACAAAATCAAAGAAAGTAATTTCTAATATTTCTTATAAATTTTTTTATAAATTTGAATTTGAACACATTTTATAGTTTTCTAGTTCTTTAGAGAAGTTTTATGAATAACTGCGAGTTTTTCGCAACTAAACGCGTGATAATAGATTAATAAATGTACATAATTAGTTGAATGTGACATATATAATAAATCATTATCTATCTTAATATCTTTTATATCTATGATAATATGTGTCTCGATCTTTTTGTGTAACATGATACGATACTTTTAAAATATTCACAAGTATCTTTAATTACTCGGTGCGTCATATTTGATATTTGATATATCTGATAAAAATAATATTGTTTTACAGATGTACCAATGATAGTGTGCCACTTTGCAGTAATTGACGTGTACATCAATTAGTGGCTACATTGATTTTGACAGGATATAAGTCAACTTGCCTCACTGATAGGGCTATTAAATCAGACTTTAACAACCATCCGTATCTCTATTTGTCATGTTGACTTTTTCTGTTGTCGTAATTTTATCGTATATAATTTATGTGCATGAAGTTTCCGATTTCAAAGTTCAAAACTCGTTGATGGTAAGTTGATAAAGTTTCTTATATCGGGCAATATTCGATTTTCAAATTTTGTTGAACTCAAACTCAAGCTACAAATATTAATACGATTAAAGATTTTAGCGGTTAAATATAATGTTTCATGCGAAATACAAATTTCAATTATTATAAAACAAAATTTTTAAATTCTAGTTTAAATAGTATTTTAGAAAACTATTGTATCAATAATACTTTATCCATCTCAATTTATCTGTCTACTACCAATATGTATACATTTTTTAAAAATTACAATTATTTCTTTGGTGACCAATTAAATTTCATATTTTCACTTGAAAACTTTCTGATTTGTTAAAAGAAAAATTTTGAAAATTGAAAATTATTTTAAAACATCCCAAAAAAAGTTATAAACAATTAAATTGAGAGGAGTGAACAAAACTAACGTGTGGAATTAGATCGAGTCACAAAAATGGCACTAAAAGAGTAAATAATAATAAATAAATGATATTACAATAAAATATAATATAAAGTCTAATAATTCCATCGTACTAAAATGTCAAACCGACCCATCTCCTTTCTCTAGACTTCTTCCAAGTTCCTCACAATTATTAACTACGAAAGCTTGACTCATATAGGGACGGTCTTATTTTGGGCACATCTTATTCTCAACTGTCTTTTCACATCTTAAAGTCTATATTCTTACGTTTAGAGAAGTGATAATACAGCATGAATTTCAATTAATACAACAAAATTGTACAACTATATGCATTAACTGTGTAAAATTCTATTGTATGAATCAAAATTCATGTTGTATTTATCAACTATCGAATTTATTGTATGAATAAAGTACGTAGTGTATAATTTTAATGCGGCTTGGGTTTGCACCCTTATCAAATTACGAATATAATTCATTAGGTGGATCAAATCTTAGATGAAACCACTTGTAACACGACACGTGACTAGGAAGGACCACACCAAGATGAAGGTCACGAGATATGGGCCAATCTTTCCTCATGGTGGTGGCTGACGTGCAAGTCTTACCAGCGACCCCATCCTATTTTGTCGGCATCCGACGTTGCATGTCCACGTCTTAATACTTCCAAAATACTACTTTTTGGTTATCCTCAAATGCCATTGAAATTACACGTTCATGATGCAACACTTTACGAGGGCTCATAGTAACAAAAAGATGGGTTAAAACCACAAAAACAGAACGTATTTTTCAACAAAGCTATGTGCGTTGGGCACGTTAAGTAATAAAATAGTAAGTTACAAATATTAGATAATAGATTAGAATGATCCAAATTCATCGAAAACACGAAAAGAGAAAGAAACTTTAAGAACCTTGATG
This sequence comes from Gnaphalium uliginosum, assembly GCA_963930675.1. Classification (NCBI taxonomy): domain Eukaryota; kingdom Viridiplantae; phylum Streptophyta; class Magnoliopsida; order Asterales; family Asteraceae; genus Gnaphalium; species Gnaphalium uliginosum. The sequence continues at coordinate 10,620,944 of OZ005680.1, forward strand.
GGTATGATATCATGTTAAATAATGGAAACACCGTGAGGATTATGTATTACATTAACGGCTATTTATAAAGTACAGAGCAAACTTAACCTAACTAGACCTTAATGGACCCAAAATTCACAATCGGGCTAATCTATCGTCTAATAACAAATTGCTCTACAAAATTTAAAAATTTGTTGTGCATATTAAATAAAATAGTACATTGCACACACTTATATATTTCTAACGTACGTACGGTATGTTTTTTTAGCTTTTAGCTCTTAAAAGATTGCATGGTTGGTTGTCTCTATTTTTAGGAAGAGAAGAGGGGTTAGGGGCGTTGACTTGTAGTCGACAACTAGTTTGGTTCAAGTCACATGCAAAAATGACTTTTTAGTAACCATTCACGAATTAATCAACCTTTTTGTATTAAATGTTCTTCATAGTCTCAAAAATCAACATTACCATACGGTGGCGCCATTTGATCAAGTCATTATGAAACGGTTGAGTGCAAAGTGATGAGATGATAACTCGTTACACTCCGATTGACGTGAATAACTCTTATAATGAAATGAGGATTTCAATAAAGGGTGGTAAGAGTTGGTAAGAGTTGCTTAGAGTTAATTGATAATCGATGATGATTGTGACGGTGATAATATATGTGTTGTATCTCCCTCTTTTGTGTAGGAAGCAAGGTTTATATATTTGAAGTGGTTTCTCTATGTTATGTTTCCATAAATGTAGGGACATGTTTACATGTAAAGTAACTGCCGTGGAAAGAGTCAAACGGTCTGCATTTAAAGAGATACATCATGACGGTTACAACAACGATACTGGACCGATGCATCGATCTGGTCAATGCGATGTTGGTCTAGGGTGATGCCTTAGCTTAATTAGAAAGGGACGTAATTATTGAGTTTGTGCCAGAGTAGTAGAAGGATGTAACCAAGTATACGTATGCGTTCTACCTAATGGTCTAGATGTGGGGTCGATGTAGAGGCATATCAATATTAGACATTTTAGGAGTAATCAAAACTTTGTTTTTAATATTTCCATTTCTAGGTCAATCATTCACATCTACTCCCGTTTATCTAAACTTCTTTTTAGAGAATTACTTAACCAAATTTGAAACGTCTTATATTCATATATGTACCTAGATATCTCTATGATATTAGTTATAGACACGTTTAGATTATTGTTAACGCGAATGTTAATAATCGTGCAAACCCTAGAGATAGTAGATTTGCATGTAGAGGATCCATGTATTTTTACCTCTAATTTGTTAAGGTTACTTACATAGTGAAACTACATTATACAAGTATGTATTTAATTTATACCACAAAAGTAATTTCATTAATCATTTTAAACTATATTTTGTTTTCTAGGTGCACAAAGAGTGTGATTTTTGTTGTTTGACTATTTCTTGAATAAGAAACGTGACATTTTAACCCCCAAATAAATGGCAAAAGGTGAAGTACGGATCAAAAAAGGGCTCCACACGGAGTCTTCCAAATTTCTAGGCTTATGCTAAAAGTAATGACATTTTTCTAACAAAAATTTCCTATATATCTTTCCAATAATAAATTACATCGTGATAATTGATAGTACACTTTTGGGGTGTTGACGGTTCGATTTGATTTGGTTTTTGGTGAAAAATCGAATCAAACTCAATATTTTCATTTTTTAATAATCAAAATCATTCGGTTTCTCTACGATTCGGTTTGATTTCCTATTGACTTATTTCGGTCTATAACTCAATTTTTCGATATGAGCTACTTAAAACATTTTGGCTACAATGTTGAACAAAATGTAATACATACATAGTATTATGAAAAGATATAAACATAAAAAATAAAGATAATTATTCCATATAAATTAAAATACGTCAAAAAGTGCTTTCAAAGATTTAACAACTCAAGCAATCGAGTATATAATGTAGCAACAATTAAAAATGTTACCTCAAAAAATAAGTTAGATACACAATTTTATGGTGAAATAATAGATTGTGTATGTATGTCTATAGATAGTTGGTCGATAACATAATTTAAAAACTTGAATATAATCCATTAATTTGTACACAGTAGTATAAAATAAAAATATCCAATTAATTAGTAATTAAATATCGGTTTGGTTATAAGTGGTTCGAATTTTTAGGTAAAACCCTAAATGAATCGAACTATTTCAGTTATTGCATTATCAAACATCAAATCGTCAGTTTCGCCATCGATTCAGTTTTTTCGATTCGATTATTTCGGTTAGTTTGATTACGATTTGATTTTCGGTTTTTTCTGCTCATACAAGTTGTTGAATTTTATAGTACATGTCAGAAAAAAAAAGAAAAAAAAGGATGAATGAATTCCATTATAACAATGATTAATAAAAATGAATTGGGGTGATTTATTTTAACAAAAGTCAATGACATTTTCAGGAAATTCCAATTTCCAAATTAAAAATATATCACAAAATATATAACTCACTACTTTTTTATTTTATTTTATAATGGCCTATAAATACTACCCCTTGTGAAAACCAAATCAAATATTCAAGGAAAATTGAGCCTCAACAGCCAACCCATACTCCTCTGTTCTTTCCCTGTTTCTTCACAATACACAATCATGCAACAAAAATCCACAAATCCTTTCATTTTCGATACAATCAATCACTCGATTCGATCTTCATTATCAAATATAATCCTTGCAGGTAAAAATACAACCACCCTAGATTCAATCTTCTCTCATTGTTCATCTTCAGAATCAGCAACAGGGTCTTCAATTTATCTAAAACAGAGCAATCTAATTCAAAGACTCTCGACCAATTTTGACACAAATTTCCCAACTCAATTTCCTCTACAAACAAACAAATTATATAAGAAAAAGTTATACAGGGGAGTGAGGCAGAGACAATGGGGGAAATGGGTGGCCGAAATTAGATTACCGCGAAATCAAATGAGAGTATGGTTAGGAACATACGAATCCCCCGAAATGGCGGCTTGCGCTTATGATCGAGCTGCATATAAATTACGTGGGGAATATGCTCGTTTGAATTTTCCGAATAACGAAAAGGGAATAATTGGGTTAAATAGAGATAGTATAAGTAAATTGAATTCTGTTAAAGTTTCTGTGGATAAAAAGATTCAAGCAATTTGTGATAAAGTTAGAAGAGAGAAAATTAAGAAGAGAATGGAGAAAGAAAAGGTTAAGGTTGTTGAGAATTCGATTGCGGTTGAAGTGGGGTCGGGGGAGAGCGATATGGGGTCGTCCTCTTGTGTTTCGGAAGAAGGGTGTTGTTTTTCCGGTGAGTCGATTGTGGCAGATAACGGTGGTTGGTCATTGGCAAAAATTCCTTCTTATGACTTGGATTTGATATGGGAACAAGTACTTGCTAATTAGGAGTTTGATTACTTTAAATCCTTGTTTTGAGCTTTGAGGGTTCAATTGTTAATGATTATAGTTTTGGTTATGAAACTTGTGTTTTGTAGTAGAAAGTAATTATCAAGTTTCTGAAAACATAAACTATTGGTATCATGAGAAGAGCAATGTTTGATTTACCATGTAGTTTTATATTTATATTTATATTTATAATAATAATATCTTTTGCCATCATATTTAACTCACAAATTACTTGTAAGAAACAATCTAACAGAAAGTGCTTCAGGTCAATCTGACCGACCAGCCCCATGTAATCCTATGCATATCAATAGCCACTCCAGGTGCAAGTACAATGACCAGTTGTGACAGCTATCTTCAGAACAATGTAGAGCATGAAACATCACACAAAAATTGGACATGCTTTAAGGGCATGAACTATGAGAGACCAAAAACATTATTCAATACCTTGCAAGATTTAAGCGATGGCTGCAAGAATGATACTCTGAAGTATCTGATATACTATCCCATTGACGTTCTTTCCCATACTGACATCAATCGACAACAAAATTGTAAGAAAAAAGTAAATAACTATAATAGCGCACAAGGATCAGCAAGATATATCAGAAGCTTTGGTTTTGTGGCTCAACTGCTCGAGCCATCATATTATACTTTGTAAGAAATAGTCAAGGGATGATATGCCGAATAGCATACCTGTATCGTCTTCTGCTTGCATGCCTTATGCCTACTGTGTTGATTTCTTCCAGAAGCTGCGAGATATAACAAATAGCACTGGCAATGGAAAAAAACAATGAGATTTGGCATGCTGTCAAAAGTTATGTAAGTCTGGTTCACTATTTAAAATAATGGAAGTTGAGAAAAACCAACTTAAATTATTTTACTAATCTTGCATTGTCATGAAAAATATGAAAATATTTCTTTTTTAGAACATGGACATCAAAGGCGACTAAACATAAGCATCTTGTCAAATTGTCATTTAGAAGTACCCGAGAAACTAACCTGTTTTAGGGTGTACACAAAAAGGTCCCTTCAGCAAATGAGTCGTGAGTTTTGAAACCTAAAATGTGTCACCAAATGAGTTAAATGTATAAGTTATCGATAAGTGTAAGTACATGATTACCAGAAGCCCAGGTAGTAGATTACATGTGGAAGAACATGGTTAAGAGAAACTATATTAAAACAGGAGATATTATATGAATTGAGGACAGAGTACAAAACCAACATATAACATGAGAATTAAATTAAATAATATATCACCAGCTACTGATGTAGTGGAAAATAAGACATAGTACTGACCTCCATATCAAGCCTTGGATATGTGAAATAAATTACAATCTTCTGAACACAGCTATGTATACTATTTTCTTGTCACTTTTTTCAGGTGCCTGATAAGAACAAAAACAAAGTTCAAAGAACTACTAGTATTGAATTTAAATAAATAATACTTAATTCCAGGTGTTGCAACCACCATAAAATAGAACCAGACAGTCTGGAAATATCAACACTTCTTCAGACGATATTATTAAAATAATAGGCATACCTTTTGTTTAGTAGATTCACACTGGTGTTTTAGTTGCTCCCATTGCACAACATTTATATCGCTTGCACCAGAGGAGAAACTATTTTCTTGCCACTTTTTTCTAAGTGACACACTAACTGCAAACCGATTAGCAATTAGCAAGTAAGCCAATACAGTTCTAACAGAATGCAACAATATACGAGACAAAAAAACACAGCGAAAATGAAGGCAGAGTGAATACATTTATCAGGAATCATCTTTAATATTTTCACATATCTCCCGTCTGAAAGTAACTGTTGGGTACACAGTAATTTTTCATCAAAGAAGGCTTTCAAGACATTGCGATATGATCTCCTGTAGAAATATACAAAGTTCAAGAACATTTAACTAAAACGTGAGACTATTGTAGAAATTCCATCACTTACTCAAGGAAATGAATGTGTGTAAAAGAAGCCTTGGAATTTCTTTTGCATAGTATGTATGAGCTATGAAATATGAACAACTAAACACCAACCTAGTACTTGCAAAAATAATCAGCAATAGCTGCTCTCTGTTCATTAGTCAACCTGAGTATCAAAATAATAATGATGCAACTGTAGGTTCGTAAATACAAAAGCAAAACACTTTACGAGTTGTGCAGCACTACCTGCATGCTTTTCCATCACCAAGCCAACAATGCACACCACAGCGGCTACTGTATAACCATAGAATATGATTGAACCCAAAATCCTCTGACCAAATGGACATGGAAATAAATTATTAACATATTACGGTAAGATTAACATTATGGACTAGAGCTGATGCATTTGCTAACATGGGAATAATTTGTGACTACAATAAATTAATGATTATGACTATAAATCCTGTAAAGATGAACTCCTATACATTGATTTTTGCTTGAAATGGCCTTCAAATATTGCTATAACAGTTTGTCCAGCAGTTACCTCTAAGAGAAGTATCTATCACCTTGATCACAATGGTCATCAGAGGCCAGCATTTCAAGAAAAAGTTTGCTCCAGAGCAGCAATTTCTAGCATCACTATAATCCAAAATATTCTGAAAAACACATTAGTAAGCAACAATGTCAAAAAATCAAGACTGTATACATTTTAGACAAACAAACGTCTAGTACTAAGAAAAATCAGAAAACGTACTATACCAACATTAGCTCTCTTTCCACAGGAATAAAAATTTCATCCCCTTATGTATGTGTATATTTCTTTGAAAACTGTTGAAATATCAAATAGCACGAATAAACAAACTCTACAAATTCCTTAAATGGAAAACCAATATCTATTTTAAATGATCATACAAGGATCATACAAAGCCAATTGTTTATTTCTAAATTGCTAATTAACAAAGCTCAACTAATAGAAAAAGAACCCTAATAAATAGCGTAAAACAACACCAAATGTTCCAAAACGACACAAAACTGCTCTGCAAATGTATATAAAAAATTTATAATTGTGTATAAATACTACTGTAAGAATTTATTCAAGTGATGATGAAATTGCAATTATGAAAACTTACCGTGGTAAAATTTGAGATCATTGTTCTCGATTACAACGACATAGCTTTTATTATCTGCTTTTTCTTTAGTCGTGCTTAAATAACACCTACAATAAATAAATAAAAGAAAAAACAAATAAATCAGTTAGATGTAAAACCCTAATGTTAGTACCAAAAGGTAATTAATTGATACTCAATATACGGATCAGCATATAACATGATTAGTTAACAGTATGATGACCGAAACGTTTTTTTGTGATCGGAACTGTAGAGGTGGTTATGAGAACTGAGTATCGTAAGGATCAAGTTAAATTCAGGGGATTAGGGGTATAGGTGGAAAAAAAAAACCGGTTTTTTTTTAACCGACCGGTTAACCGAAAACCGGTTTTTAGAAAAACCGGTTTTTTTAACCGAACCGGTTTTGGAATAACCGAACCGGTTTTGACCGGTTATCAGTTTTGGGGAGAACCGGTTTTTTTCCGGTTTTTAAACCGGTTTTAACCGGTTATTTGAAAAAACCGGTTTTAACCGGTTTTTTTCAAAAAAAACAAAAAAACGGCTAGTAGCCGTTGGAGCGGGGGGGGGACGATTTTTTTGAATTTTTTTTGACATTTTGGCACCTCCAAATCCCTATAAATAGCCCTAGTTGGTTTGGGTTCAAAACACACCAACAAACATTCTCTTCTTCTCTCAAAAACACTCTAAATCTCGATATTTATATACTTTTTGTTTGCGAAAAATGGAAAACATACAATCACAAGCTTCCGCTTCCGGTTCCGCTTCCGTTGGTAGCAATGTACGAAACAAAGTTTACACAAATGTTGATGTTGTGCAAATTAAATCAACGAATCGGAATCCGGAAATTTGGTCGAATTACGAGTTGTGCATTATGAATGATGGGGTGGAAAAGGCCCGTTGTAAAAGATGTGGGAGGTTTTATAACCCCACATCAAACTCAACATTAAGAAGTCACAAAAACGGTTCTTGTAGGGCGGCTAGTCAAGATGTGTCACAATCGACACTTGGTTCGGATGGTGGAGTATTTATATACGATAATGATGCGCTTCGAGAAGATTTTACAAAATTTGTCATCCAAGAGGCGCTTCCATTCAACCACTTCGACAACCAACGGCTTACGAACATCATCAAAAAGAGACTACAACCGCGATACCAACAAGTAAGTCGTACTACCCTTAGAAACGATGCGTATAAATTATGGAAAACGGCTAAAAAAGATATAATTGATGGTTTTCAAAACTATAAATATGGCGTTTCTATTACTTGTGATGTTTGGACCGCACCACATGGTACGGCAAATTCTTATTTAGCCGTTACGGCCCATTGGTTTCATCCCGAGTCTTGGTTATTAATGAAACGTACAATTGCTTTTAAATTGTTTGGTTATCCGCATACGGGATGTAATTTGCGAAAAATTTTAAATGACACTTTAATTGAATATAATTTAGACGATAAAGTTTTTACAATTTCACTAGATAATGCGTCAAATAATAATAGAGCTATGAATTTACTAAAATTACGTATAAAACCAATTTTAGATGGCGCTTTTTTTCATTCCCGTTGTGTTGCTCATGTTATAAATTTGTCCGTGCAAGCGGCACTACAAATATGTGCTAATATACGTGAAAAATTTAAGAGTTTATTAGTAACTATATATAGTTCGAGTAACAAACGACAAGCTAATTATAGACGTTTTCGTGCACAATGTGGTGAAACTCCCCTAGGACCTTGCTACGATAATAATACTAGGTGGAATTCTACTCACACTATGTTTGAAAATATTTTACGGCAACGTGCTACTTTAAGTGCTTTTAATGATATGTTAGTTGCTAAAAATAAGTCCGTAGCTATAACCGATTATGAATGTGATCGACTAAATGATTTAACTTCGTTTTTAGTAGTTTTTAAAGAGGCTACTACTATATTATCGGGTGTATATTACCCAACTAGCACGTTAGTTTTAAACCAAATTTTTATAATGACCGAAAAATTAAAAGAATTTGAAACCTCGCAATATCCAATGTTTAGAAAAATGGTTAGAGCTATAAAAAAGAAATTTATAAAATATTTTGGTAGTTTGCCTTTGATTTTTACTTGTTCCGCCGCACTAAATCCAACTTTAAATGTTGGCGGCGTACAACGTATAATCTCAACAATTTTGGAAAATTTAGACTTACACTTAACCGACGACCCGCACTATATAGCAAATGAACTTTCTAAATTTGAAAATAATTTTAAACAATTATTTGGGATTTATGCAACAAAATATGGTCAACATCATAACCCAATTGTTGACTCAATGCGGGCGGGAACATCTCGATCATCATCCTACGACATAAATATAAATCTTTATAATGCTTTACTTGAAGACGCTACAAAGCGTCAACGAACATCGGCTCCAACAAGCGAGTTGGGACAATATATGTCTACAAACTTTTTAACCACTTTAACTGTTGAGGAGTTTCGTAATTTTGACATTTTGAGTTGGTGGAAAGAAAGAGAAGTACAATTTCCCATTTTATCTGCTATGGCTCGGGATTTATTATCCGTCCAAGCTTCGACGGTAGCTTCCGAATCGGCTTTTTCTACTAGCGGTAGAATAATATCGGAAAGAAGGTCAAGACTAACCGCTCAATCCGTAGAAGTATGTGTATGTTTGAAAGATTACTTGGACGGAGTGGATAGGATACAAAATGCAACAACGTTGGAAGGCCCACTATTAGGGGATGTTCGAAGTGGCGGGAAAGATCGATGTACATAGGCCCACTGATCTTTTTGTTAATAGAGCGCGCAATTGTATATGGGCTTGGGCTTGACATTGGGCCGGAACAATGGAAGAAAAAAACTTTGATTTGATGAGTTTATATTCTGGATAAAGATACATCAATGAGTCAATGACCATAGCTCTTGTTTCTTTGGTAAAAAATAAACGAAATTAGTTATTATGGTCATAAATGTTTGTGTATAATTACAGTGTTTTTAGTATTCTAATAAAGTAGCGTATATTTAGCAAAACACAAAAAATGTAAAAAGCCAAAGTTTTTAAATTACAAAAGCTGAAGCTATATTTAACCCTCGAGACTGCGAGTCGAATCCCGTTACCTAAAAGATCGTAGGTGAGCTAGTGGTCAATAAAGGAACGCGAACCCCCACAATATCAATAAGGCTTTTAGCACCAAAGGGCCATTTGGGCTATGGCTATCGATGTGTTCCTTCAATGTAACGTGTAAGTTCATAGATTAGATTGGACAAATGTATATACTCGTGAAAACTGTAATATTTTGTGATGGTGTACTAATATGTGTTAATTATTACGTTTTCAAAAAATATATATGCAATTTTGTAACTGTTTTTTTTTATTATATCTTTAGTAAATTGACCTTATTAACGTATAAAAAATATATTTATTCACGTGTGAATAATCATGTGAACAACTTGTTTAAAATGCGTTTTAATACGTAACTATTAGGGTTTTTAATTTTTCTTTTTCTTTTTCAACCGAACTTACATCGATGATCACAATAGAATGAAGTAAATCACATGTAAACAAATACCTAATATAGTGATTCTTACGAGTTATCAACTTTTATACAGTTCTTATTTGAATATTCTTTTATATATTTATTTAATTTAATTTAGTTTAAATTATCTAAAACCAATCTAATTTATTACTCGTTGTTGAAATGAGAGATTACTATATGACAAATCTTAGTGCTCTTTATATAGATTTATAGATGCAAAATAAATTTAGTACACCACCCATTTATTTGCCTGTTTTCATTTAGAAGATATAAGATGTACAAGAACAATAGACTCGTGGATGTGCGCGAAAAAAAACAAAGAAGATAAATCTTAGATAACTAGGTTACGATATCATGTTAGAATATAGAAAACCTCGTAAATATTACAATATTACATACTACATTAACTATTACATACTACATTAACGATAATTTACAGAGTACAATAAACCTAATCTAATATGATTCTAGTAGACCCTAACTCATCTATACAATCGAGTTAACTATCTACGTTAATCCAATCTAGTCTAGTTATATATTCTAGTAATCATCACCACGACCACCACCGCCATCCACCCCCTCGAATTAGGAGTCCAACGTCGGTCGTCATTAGCTGATTTTCATCAATCTAAAAAATTATCATATACAGTATATATATTTTTTATATATTTAAACCATAAAATATTAGACAAAAATATCTACAATTTATTAACAATTTGGTAGTGGGAAAGAGAAAGATGTGTGGTCAAATGCAAGTACTCGCCCACAAAATCCAATTCTAACTTTTGAACATCCCAAATAGCCAATCACATTACTTCTTTCTCATTTAATTTGTAAATCAACATATACACCCCTCTACGAATACTCTTTTTTCAATATCCCCCCACATCTCTCTTATATTTAATTTAATTTAATATATAATCGTAAGTTACATTGAAATGTATGTCAATGTCAAAGTATTATATAGTGAGCGAAATGAGGCAATTGTCCACACAAGCATTATGTTTCATAATCGTGCTGTAAATTAAACGAAGAAGGTTTGCATATAAGGTCGAAACTCTCGAGGTTACAACACAACAGATCTTCCTACTTTAGATACACATATTCATAAATAATAAACACTGTAGAATACATAATAGAAAATATAAGACTTGATGGAAAAATTTCTACATGAGCATTTGTGTTTGGATAACTTGAAGAGTGTGATAAATTCTACATTTATCAATGCTTCTTGTTTTCATTTTCATTTTAGGGATTAAAAAAATCATGCAACCAAATAAAATGAAAAACTACATGCATGTTATGAATCAATACTTATTATAGTTAGTCACAAGTATTGATTGATAATTACTCAAAGCATATCTCTATATAAGTTCTTTTAGGTAAGTAAGAAGCTAACTGAAGTGTGACTACGTCTATGAATGTGTCAGAGTGTTGTAAATTAGAAAATACGTATGCGTTTAATTTGAATCAAAAAACACATCTTACTATTTATTTCTTTCAGGTCATACAACTAGTTCCAACACAATATCATTGGCTAGTGTTATGAAAGTACATAATGCTACTATATTGCAACCCATAACGATTTTGATGATGATTTAGATCGAGTCTTTACAATTTCTTTGCAATCAACGTCTTTCACCACATGTTTTAGTATTATAGGTAGTATAGTGTTTTTTCACCATCATGAATTTATTTTAGATTATTTCGTCAGTTTTTTTAACTGGATCGATTATAAATATTGATAGTTTAAGTCCATGTACTATTATTTTCATGATGATTATTTAATATAATCGCCAAAGATAACATCATGATTTATTTATATATATATTTTTTACTTGAGGTTATGCAATGTAGAAAATAACTAATGTGATTTAAGTTAAACGAACGAAAATGAAGAAGGTTCGATCGTGTTCGCCTAATCCGTTTACTGGCCTAAATGTGTTAGCTTTCTTAGTTAATAACTAGTTTTTTCTCTACAATTTTGAATTTGTATACCAAGATACTATCATATACACTTTCCAGGTTCCGTTTTACCAAAAAAAAAAAAACTATCATATAAGCAGCCATTCATATATTTTATATTCACTTCCATACAAGGACCTAAAAGTCCTTTTTAAGTAATGTAGGGGGCAAATAGAAATTATATATAAAAACTAATCTAATTAAATATCACATGAAAATGGTGAAAGAGAGAAGAAAAAAGGTGGATGAGAAAGAACCAATAAAGCGAACCACCAATAAGCATCCTCTAAAATCCCCAATTCCCTCTCTCTAAAAACGTCAACGAATCAACCGACAATTATTAAGTTATTTTCCGGCGCGTTGATTATGGCGATCACCGGAGAGTTCAACGGTGTAAATTCGTCGGAAAATGATTACATAAAGAGACATCATAAACATGAGATTAGAGCGTGCCAGTGTACATCATCTCTTGTTAAACGCATCAAAGCACCTGTTCATCTCGTAAGTTAATATTAAATAGTGAATCTACAATTCTGTTTTTAATTATTATAATTACACTGGATCTGAGCTGATTAGCTGAAGGTATGTTTATATATTTTTGTAAATTAAATTTGTATTTGTTACTTGTATTGCTTTATATTTAATTTAATTAAATGATTATGATCTGTGTTGGTTATTTCAGTTATATATTGAATTAATAAGTATACTTATCATACCAAGTATTGTACAATACCTTGGCTTAGTTGTAGTGTTAGCAAGTGTGATTGTAACTTAAATAAGAAGCAGGGATTTAATTTGAACTTGCTTTAAGTAGTAACAGAACACACATAATGATAATAGACTAGAAATTTGGTAGTTAATATATGAGAAGCAAATTTCCTTAGGATTTGTATATCGGTATTAGCAGTACGATGATGCTTCAAATTGTTTGTTTCGGTCTTAACTTTGGAGCGTATATTGTTGGTTCATTTCCACACTTAGAAACTGGTGAATTTCTATCACTTGATATAGTCCCAGATCAATAAAGGGAGTAGGTCTGAAATAGAAAATGTGTAGGGGGATATATTCTTGAACCATAAGCCCTTTTTTGTTGTTTAGTGCACAAGGTCCGCATACAATGCCACACAAATTCGAACCGAAAACTTTCCCTGAATGGAAATTGGTGTAGTCTCACAATAACTGATCGCCCCTTTTTAACATGAACTTTTGATGATGTTTGTATTTCAAATATTAAAAGCTTAACCAGTACAGTATTAAATAACAATGAATGATAGAAATTTGTATAAATTGAGGCCTTGCTGATGCAAGGTTGTTTTATTTGCATGTGTTTTAGGTATGGTCCCTGGTGAGGAGGTTTGATCAACCACAAAAATACAAACCGTTTGTGAGTGGATGCAATGCACAAGGTGACTTTGAAATTGGAAGTCTTAGAGAAGTAAATGTTAGATCTGGACTTCCTGCTACCACCAGCACAGAAAGATTGGAACTTCTCAATGAAGAGGAACACATCTTAGGCATGAGAATTGTTGGTGGTGATCACAGGCTCCAGGTACATATCTATATCTCATTTCTTACACAAACATTAGTGGTGACAATTTTGGTCCATTTACTTGTAAATGGGTCAAATTGAGAATTGAGTTGCTTTTATCTCAAATGGGTCAAAGTAAAAATTAGCTAAAAGAATAACATGTCAAATGGGTCAAAATGGTTGAAACTGACCAAAAGTCTATTTTTATTGCATACAACTTTCTAAATTGTTTCTTAAGTCACAATTAACACATTTATTGTTTATTTTCTTTTTTTAAATGGACAAAAAATGTTTGCTGGTCAACCCAACCCGGCCTAGCCTGTTTTGAGGCGTGCTAAAAATAACTCGTTTCAACGCAAATTCTTCTTGACCCATTACCCAATTTCCCTACCCGCCTATGTTGCCACCTGTAACAGATATGTTCATATAAACATTTCAAGACTAAAAAATGCTGGTATTACTTGCAGAATTACTCATCAGTTATTACCCTTCATCCTGAGATTATTGAAGGAAGACCAGGAACTTTGGTAATTGAATCATTTGTGGTGGACGTGCCTGATGGCAACACCAGAGAAGAAACATGCTACTTTGTCGAGGCCTTTATCAAGTGCAACCTTAAGTCGCTAGCTGATGTCTCAGAGCGCTTGAGTGTGCAAGACCATACAGAAGCGATTATCCAAGTGTGATTTCTTTTGCAGGGTTTGTTTTATAGACTAGCATTGGAATCAACGATGGCCCATCATTGTGGATATAGCATTAGAGACCTTCCACCTGTTTCAAAAATTCATTCCTCTATAAGAACTTTATGTGTGAAGCATATTGTCAGCCACTTGTCCACTTTGTTGCATTTTGTTTGTTACTCGCACTGATTTTGTGTCTTTAGTGTTGCTAGAGCCCAAAACGACCTGTTTATTTGCCCATGCATGCTCCCGTGTTTTTGTAATGCAAAATGTCAAACTTTAGTTGTAAACGTCTACGAGCCTTTTTATTGGCCCCCTTTTTTGCTATTAGTTTTCTGAGTAGCATGATGATATAATGCATAACATACCCTTCCCGATTGATTGTGGATATAGTATGTTATTTAGGCTGTTTTGTAGTGCATCCATTGCACAACATAATAGTTTTTATTTATTTATTTTTTAATAAACAAATAACATCTATCAAGGAGGTAGATGCAGGTATAGGGCATCTTCTACATACAAGATCCACAAAAGCCTTCAAATGGACCAACTAAAGCCCAAGGTACTAAACTTACCTAACACCAGAAGTCCAGAATACCAAACTTACAAGAATATATACACCGGTTTTAATGCCAACTATCCCAATCGAAGTGCCTTATCTTACTGTTGCACCTATTTTGAACACATATAAACAAAATAGTTATCACCTGAGAGAAATTTTGATCTTTTCATGAGTTCAATGTGGTGGAAGCACACAACTCTGATAATTGCGTCTAAAACCTCTTTTGCCTGCTTTTTGTGGCTGAAATGGATCCCAAGCGCCATACCCTTTGCGTTTGAATTGATCTTTGTAGGAAGACGATCCAAAAGTAATCTCCAAAATTAAACATTTACCTTGCGGCTGATCCATTTATACCATGATGTCGAGTAAGAGGCACGTGTAAGGTACCAACTGTCTCAAAGTTCTGGATCGATGCTTGTATGTTCCACTCAACGAGTCAATGGGGGCATATCGAGGAAATTAGATTCAAGAAGGGTATGTAGCAAGTGGTTATTAGACCTCTAAAAATGATATTTGGTTTGCATCGTTTAACTTTTGTTTTGGCTTTTATGAGCAATGTATACCTTATGTATTTTACAACTATTTTGTGAAGAGAAGAAACTAGTACAAAAAGGATGCATTGCACACGACTTTTTTTGGGAGTACTGTCACACTGTCTCTTTTTCCCTGGCTTTTTATAAAGCAAAAGTTTGGCAAGTTTCCGTTTTTACCACTAAAAAGTAAACAGCACAAATAGAAATCATACGAAATGTGTCCCGAACGCATCCAAAAGAACTACTCCATATGATCCAAGTAAAATACATCTTTCAATCATGTGATGTGTCAAAAGAATCATCTCTGAATTACACACAAACATATTTGCCATGGTCATTAATTAAGTGATCATGTTATCAAATTAGTCTATTTGATTTGGTTGCAATATTTTTAAATGCAACTTACCATGATTAATTTCCTTACACGTGATGTAGTTTTATTGTCGTAATAATTCTAATAACGGGCCATTATTGTTTGTCAATCAATTTGTTTCTAAGAAATTATCATAGTACAATCTTGTTTCTAAGAAATATATCATGAAAGAACAGTGATATATTATGTCTTCTTTCGGTTCCATATAGTTAGACCTATTTTCATTAAAATTGTTTTGCGATTCTTATTTTCGTTGTTTATTTTAACAACTTGGAATTTAAATGTGACCAACAATTGACCGTTGTAAAGATTAACATAGCGTTAAGGCATATGACAAGGGCCACGCGCTTTCACGCATTCAAAATAAAATGACAAAAAAAAACCAAAATAACAAAACTTGGTCTTGGTGAATCGTGTCGGTTGCTACTTGCTACCATCCACTCTCACATCTCAATAACGAAAGCCATAAAGGCAAGTAATACGAAATACTTCCAGCTGATTGCTTTACGGAGTACTTGATAATCACCACCGCATTACCACCGTATTCCGCCATCTCGCCTCCGTAAGTAAATATCCTCTTTCTCTCTCTACATTCTTACATACATTATTCCTTCCGTATTAATTTTATTATTAGATAGATTCGCAATATTAATTAAATTTCTTATGTCGATACTATTAAATAATCGCAGACCTACAAACATTTCTCCTTTTAGATCTACTTAATAAATTTCCGTTCTTCAGTATCTAATGAACTGTAAAATGACGGTTTACACTTTGAGCACTCGAAATTTTGAGGCATTGTACGGTCGCACTTCATTCCTCATATGTGTACATATAATATATATACATGATGATTATATGTATTCGTTTGTCGTTTTCCGCTTGGATCTAATCTCACGCAAAAAAAAAATTATTTCTCCTGATTTTTCGTGTCGTTTCCAGTTTAACACTTTTATTTCTTTTTGTTCCATGAATTTCAGGTATTAATACAATAAGAATCATTAAAACAGTTTATAAGCCCTAATTCTCTGCAATTTATAGACATCGTTGCACGAAATGAAGTACGGAGGAGTTTGGGATGCGGTTACGAGTTTAGCAGTAGTACTAGTGCTGCTGCAGTGCTCGGTTGCGGTGGCGGAAGTGGTTACATGTTCTGGAATGGTACCGATGGTTTATCGGAACGATAAGATATCGATAACTGATTTTGGTGCTGTTGGAGATGGAAAAACGTTAAATACAAAAGCGTTTAGGGAGGCGATTTACAGGATTGAGCATTTGAGAAGGAGAGGAGGGACATTGCTTTACATACCTTCCGGTGTTTATTTAACAGAGAGCTTTAATCTCACGAGTCGAATGACTTTGTATCTATCTAAAGGGGCTGTTATCAAAGCTTCACAGGTAATCAATCCATTCCATTTTCCCCTAGGGAGTTATATGCAATTATCTCCCCTTTCAAAAATTTGAAAAAGTCGATAAACTCATAAGCTGTTAAATTGAGCTTATTGGCCTTTTCAGATATTTATAAGCCATATATAAGCCTATAAATTAAGCTAATCCAAACACTACAATAGTAGTGCTAATTATCCGATTTCAAAAAGTGCAATAAGCAGATAAGCTGTTTAAATAAGCAATACCAAATACTAACTCATATTGTTATAGCTTTGCTGCAATAACTAACTTGCTTCTTCTTGATACTATATTGAGTTTGTGTGAATGGACTATTTTTGCTACAAAATATAAGGAAAACAACAATCTCTGCACATCATAAAAGCATGATTAGATGTATTGTAGATTCAAAAAACATTTATAATATGTCGAATCCATGTTTTAGATTATAATTATAATACAGAATGTTGTGTAAGCTTGTAATAACAAACATGCTGCTGAAAGTTTTTATAACTTGAATATTGAATTGTGCCAAACTGTAAATACTACATTCCAATTAATCGGTGCATCAGAAGTAAAATGGTTTTCTATCAATTTCGATTGGAGTTTATTAAACTAATGGCAATTATTTTCTTTCAAGATATATGCAATTTGCTTTTGGAGTTTATCAAACTAATTGCGATATTTTTCTTAAGCTTTAAATAAAAAAAATCTATTTGTTTATTAGCCATTATTACTAATATAACTTGTTATTATAGGCATTTAATTGTGAGATGTTGCTATTAAAGAATATGGCTACTAAGACATTGTAACTAATTTGCATCGTTGCTAATTGGAGATGCTACTGTTAATTATTAATATTTCTGGAAACACTTTGTACCTATATTGCATTGTTGCTAATTAAAGTAAGTAATATAATATGTGGAGAATATTGTGTTTGATAGAATAATACTTTGCCCATTTTGATGAGTTAATGATTTCTTAAAGGAGCAGAAGATTTAGTTTATTAGGGACCCACAAAACATATAATAAATGAGCTTATTTTAGAAGGAGAAGACACGAAGGCGATGATAGTAAGTTTAGTGGGTTCCTGTATTTGCATAAGGGACCATTCCCATGTGCATCACATGTTACATTATGGGGAAATAAATTAGACAGCTATATAAAGGATTGCTATATTAGTTTACTCCCATGAATAAATCATCCTTTTTTATTATATGTATTATTTAAATTTAAATATAAGCAATTTTAACTTTTATAAGGGGATTCAGTTGAAAATTTCTATATTTGGGAATTAGTATAATGCAGTATGATGTTGAATTCGATTGTAGTCCACAAAGTTTCTCAAGATTTTCATATTCTGGAGTATGAATAAAAAGTAAATGTCGTATCTTTTGAAAATAAAGATGTATAGCAATTTTGTATCTTGAGAAAATAGATCATTAATATTAATATATACTGTAATAAATCTAGGGAGAAGTCGATAGCTCTGTAAAATTGTATTAGCTCAAGAAATTTTGGACTGTCTTCGAACATTTTTCATCCAGTCCTTTGCTGCTTTGGTCCCAAATGCAACTATATCCTAAATTCACATATTCTACTAAACATATGAACATTCACATGTTTTAAAATTATTAACAAATGCTGAAAGTTGAACGTCTTTGTGATCGCTATGAGAGTGAAAAAAAAGGAAAGGGGCCAAGGGGGGTATACAAGATAATTAACATATGAGAATGAGAAGATTTCTTTTTTACTTACGTGTTAAACTTTCATGTACATGGACACATAGGTGCGCCCACAATCTGAATCCTGCATCCTTACATGTATATGGTACATAAAGTTTATATTAAGTGTAAAGTACTTGTCATGTACTTATATGGTTATATGTCTTCAATGTTGGCATGACATCATAAGCGTCTTGTAGACCGTAGTTAGTGGCACAAACAAGATGTGGTAATGGCAATAGGTAAATAGGCGATTCTACCTTGAAAACTTGTTAGAATGAAATTTCACTATGCTTATACGATATCCAAAATAGAAATTGTTACACATGTCATGACACCAATGAGTATACAAGTTCATTATAAATAAATTCTTACGAATTCTTGAAATCAAAAGCTTAGTAACTAGCTACTATATTCAAATGATTTATGGTTATTTATTTAGGACACAGCAAACTGGCCTTTGATTGCTCCATTGCCTTCTTATGGAAGGGGGAGAGAACGTCCAGGGGGAAGGTACATGAGCTTCATCCATGGAGATGGTCTTCATGATGTGATTATTACTGGTATGCATAAAATGCTTGTTTGTCACATGGCCTTGTCATTATTTTGCATTATTTGTTTCTGCAGCTTCTTTTCTTGCGCATTTATTATTTTGAGATATTCATCATTTGTCAGGTGAGAATGGGACGATTGATGGCCAAGGTGACGTGTGGTGGAACATGTGGAGACAGAGAACCTTGCAGTTCACTCGACCAAATCTTGTTGAGTTCAAGGATTCTAGAGGCATCATCATTTCTAATGTGATCTTCAAAAATTCACCTTTCTGGAACATTCACCCTGTATACTGCAGGTACTTCTATATTATGTAAATGTAAACATGTCAAAATTGAGTATAGGAATTTCGTTCTTAGTCCACATAATTATACAAACTCCCATATACATGCGTATTGTGGAGAAATTTACTAACCTAGACCACATGCATATGCTTTTTTTGTACCATGTACAGCAATGTTGTTATTCGGTATGTCACAATAATGGCTCCACCTGACTCTCCCAACACTGATGGAATTGATCCAGGTACAAAATACGAAGTATCACACTAAGTTTTTTGTTTAGACCATTATGCTTGTTATCATCTTTATGTTATCTCTCTTACGTATGAAGTGCATTCATTCAAGTGGTTTGAGAACATCTGCATAAGGGTCTCTACTTTTGCTATTTGCAATAATATTCATTAGGTTCTGTGACTGCAGAGGAAAAATTGTCCAGGGAATATATCTCTTGTGAATGATATTAAAGACCAGAAAAGCATGTCATAACCAAGTAGATAGGAGAATAAGAATCGAATTGCCACTACATGATATATGCCCTTCTGTACATCACTCTTTCAATCTACAGGATAATAGTATCACATTCAGGGAGATTTGAAACTTTCTTGCTGTTGATTACAAGTGGATAGTATTTGAACAAAATCTCTTTTATTGACAAAATATTGATATGGACCTCTTAGATTATACTTGTAGAAGATGAATATTGTATCAAGAAAAACAGTATGAGAGAATTAGTGTATTTGTAAGTGATTATGGCGACTGATATTCATCACGATACTCCGAGAGACCATATATAAGTGGATGAAGTGTACCAATAATACCTCGTAGTCTCGTACAGGAGATTAACCTGTAAATACAAAAATCCTCTAAACAGATTACCAACAATATAATATCTATAAATTCCAATATAAATAAAGTCTTAATAACTTTACATGCTGAATTACTCATTTCTTTTATTGATGCAGATTCAAGTTCCCATGTATGCATAGAGGACTCCTACATTTCAACAGGAGATGACCTCATCGCAGTGAAAAGTGGATGGGATGAATATGGAATTGCTTACGGCCGTCCAAGCAACGACATCACGATCCGGCGCATCACTGGATCCTCTCCATTTGCCGGAATCGCAGTTGGAAGTGAAACTTCCGGTGGGGTAACCAATGTATTAGCAGAACACATAACACTTTCCAACACAGGAATTGGAATCCATTTAAAGACAAACATCGGTAGAGGTGGAATCATTAGAAACATTACTATTTCCAATGTTTTCATGGACAATGTTCGAAAAGGAATCAAGATTGCAGGCGATGTAGGTGATCATCCTGATGAAAACTATGACCCAAATGCATTACCAGTTATCAAGCATGTAAGGATCAAGGATGTATGGGGTCAAAAGATCCAGCAGGCTGGTTTGATCAAGGGCTTAAAGAACTCACCTTTCACAGACATTTGCCTGGCTAACGTTAATCTGATTGGGTCAAGTGGTTCAAGAAATGGTCCATGGACGTGCTCAGATGTAACTGGTGGTTCGGTTCAAGTTAGTCCATCTCCGTGTTCAGAGCTCATCAGCAGTAGTCAAACCGGTGCATGCTCTGTTCCTTTCTAAATATGTGTCATAATTTAAACTTTGAGTAATCAGTATTGCAATATATAATTTCTTTGATTACACAACAAATGGTGACCTAAAACAAGCGGTTCCGGAGTTTCTAACGAAGCTATATATGTATTAAACTTAATTCCAAGATGTATTGTCATTACGTATATAATATATATTGTTTATGTTTATATGTCTATGATACATTACAAAAAGTTACAGGAAAATAAGAAGTTCTAGAGTAGGCTAACTACTAAGCCTCAATCTTGTATCAATTAGCTGAAATTTGCTTTCTTATGCAATATAATTACTTAGGTACGAATCACTAACAAAACAACTGTTAATTTCATTATGTGCAAACACTGTTATTCTATACACAGATTATACATTACATGACACGTGGACAGTGTAACAATCTCACCATTCTTGCATCAATCAAAAGTATGTTTCAAAAACTTGCGAATACTTTTCATCAGTACGTTTACTTCCTCTCTACTTTCCTTTTTCTTTTCACTGATCAAATTCTTCGATTTCTCCCTATCGATCACATTCTTCGTCTTAATTACATTCTCCTCCTTGTTCCGGTGAATTTTATGATCGACACGTGAACCGTAATCACGCTTGATCTTCAACCAATTCGACGGATCTTCACCGCGAAAACTTTTCGATCTAGAATCATCCAATTTTTCAGCGTCGTTTTCGCCGGAGATCCTGTATTGCGAGTGTCTCCGGCAAGTCCGGCGGCCTGTTCCGATCTGTCTCGACCGCTGAGAATGTTTTTTGTTAAATTGACGGTTGATCGGACGAAATCTGGAGAAATTCGTATGCGGCGTTGGATTAACTGCGATTTTTTGCGGTTCCGTACGGCGGTTAGCGGCGGAGGTTTCGACGGAATCTGATGTGACGGCGGGGAGAAGAATGTTAGAATCGGCTGAGGTTATGGATTCATCGACGGTGAAGCTAGCAGCAAAGATGATGAATAATACGAACGTCAAAAAGGCGACGAAATTGTCCATGATGATTATTGAGGTCGTTATGTTACGTGTGTACAACCAATTGCGTGGTAAAAAAGGAAGTTACTTCAGGTTTGACGGTCAATACGGATCATCAATTAATCATCCACGTGTTTGGAATTATATTTGAAAAAAAATTGAATTTTGGTTGTAGTAGAATTTTTATGTTTTTCTTTAATTAAATAGTCAAGTAAAAAGCAATAATATTCATGGAGGGGAATATCAGAATATGAATGTTTGTTACGATAGAGACTGATAGTTTTATTTTTTATTTTAATTCTAAGATTAAATTAATTTATTATGTTGGTAATAAAATTATATCAAAATTATTAGATTTTTATGTTTTTAATGCGAGATAAATTCTTTTATAAAAATATGTAATATACAATTAATCTTTGTGCTACGCACTATAAAATTTCTAGAGAGAATAAGGGCGCGTTTAGTTATGGAAAACTCCTTCACTTTTCTGGAAAATTTTCTAAGAAAATTGAAAAATTAGAAAACGCGTTCAAGTTGGAGTTTTCCGGAGGAGTTTTCTAAGAAAATGAAATATATGATTTAATGTTTTCTAGCCTTCCTAATTTGAAAAATGAAAACTCCATCCCTTACATTTGAATGCATTCTCTAAACCCCTTATAATTTTCAAGGGACAAAAATCTCTATAAAAATAGAAAAGGAAAAATGGAGATAGTTTTCCGTAATTAAATGCGCCCTAAAATTCTACTAAGTTTGAAATAATTTTTCTTACAAAAATGTATACATATGTTGAAGTTACATATGATTACTAACATAAAAAGATATTCATGTATGAAATAAGTATTGTGTACTTTGTATTTTGTATTTTAAGATGGAACTTAATTTAGAGTTCTTTTCTCTCATAAGAACTTTATGAGTTCTGAAAATGTTAGGAGGTTAATTTTCTAGCAGCTTAACGATACCATAACCAAGAACTTCCAAGAGTTTGTACAACATGGTGGACTTACCTAAATTCCTGTAATTAAGGTGGTCGTCTAATACCAATATATGATGTGTAGTGTAAAAACATTCATACATCATTTTCGACATAGATTTCGTATCATAAAAAGAAACAAAAAGTTAAAACAAGACTAGATATGAATTATTGGAACATAAATTACTTTTAACTCTCTAGTCAAGTAACATCAGATGCTACAAAACCGTTTAAGAGTAGATATCAAGTATTATAAATCTATGCTCTGAAGCGGTGTTTAATGTTTGTGATTTGTGAGGGGTTTGATTTTGGATTCAGCTTGGTAGTTTATATCATCAGGTTCAACTTGATTTGTAATGTTGCAATGTATGTCATTTTCGATCTTAAAATACATATAATTTTACAGAAATTCAACTTACCAGAAAGGCAGTGTAAGATCGAATACCTATGAAGGAAGAATGACAATATGAAATGCCATTAGTTTCTTCATGTCACTCGATCCATCTTGACTTATTATATTCTACAATAACGAGACACTGATTTTTTAAACTCCCTTAAGCTTCTAGCAAGACTTTAAATGCACGTTCTTACGAGAGTATCACATTTAGGGTTGTGCTAGAAGCCCTTGAGGGAGAGTGAGTAATCAATGCCTCGGAAAAAGTTTTGTTACATTACTTCTCTGATCCCATTGGTATTGAGATGTTGATAAACCTTATTGGACAAGAACCCCTTTTATAAGCCAACAAAATTTGGATTATGCTAAAAAGATGGATAGAAAGAAAGTAATCCGGCCAATTTAGTGGGGTCTTACATATCTTTGACATTTGGAATTTAGTGGTACCAATAAATCTTGCTAGGAATATAAAGTTACAAAAAAGATAAGATCTTTGCTACTAAAAGCATATCTACCCACAAATCACTAATCCACAAATAAGCACAAGTAGCATATTTTAATCCATTATTGATGTACGTTTTCACGAGAACAAAGTATATTGCATGAAGAGTCATACTATTATTTGGTACCAAAAACTTTCAATAAAAAACATTTGCATGTTGTGATTAAAGGACGATAATTAAAGTTAAAGGGGATACTTGTTGGATACTTGAAATGTATTTGTCAAGTTACTAGTGTTGGGATCGAAACCGCTATCATACCGTTCGTTGGGATCAATCACCATCACAATAAATCAGACAACCATGTTACGCCAATAATAAATGCACACGAAACAGAAAACACATAAACACAATCACTTTTTGCGTGAAAAACCTCTCAAGAGAGAGTAAAAAACTACGGTACCCGTAGACCACTTAACATCCACTATATGAAAGATATTACAAAATTGGAGACGCTCAACTCTCGACACTTTTGAACATCCTCACACCGCTCTCAACGGTTGATTACAATAACTAAATTTGCGATGTAGTATTGAATCACCGAGACCACCACACGGGACGGAGGGAGACTCACTAATCGACTCTCATTGAACCTCTCCTTTTTCTCTCGACCTCCTCATCTAAATCCTACAAATAAGTCCTATATATATAGGCAAACACCCAACTTGTAGAAGTTAATTTGATCATCAAGATTCTCTATTATATGAAAACTACCAAATTTACTCGACACTAATTTAGGTAATCGGATGAAATTCTTACAATTAGAGTTACTTTTATCTTCATGGACCACAAATCAATTACAACTAAAAAATAAAGAAAAAAAAAAAGCAAGCGAAAATTAAAGAGAAAAAATTGGAAACTTGAAAATGTTCCACTACCAAGAATATTCATGACCCTTGGGGTAATGGACAAGTCACTAGACTTTTGATCCACAATATAAACCATACATACAGTTTGACATAATTATAAGCATCTAAAAACCGTACCTGAGCACGTAATGGATATCGAGACTTGTTATATTATATTTGACATTCTTCCGTTTATCTTCTTTGATTCTTATTTCGAGTGGCTTTTTATCTTGCATAATTGACATTCGTTGCTTGTTGCCGACACCTATTTTGGGATAAAAAATTATAATCTCTTTTATCATATAATCTCTTTTATCAACTCATTCAATCAATAATATCTTACTTTTATAAGAATTTGATTCTTATTTTTTTTTTTCGAAACAACAGACTATTATATTACCTTAAAACGTAAAATACAACAATCCAAAACACCAGCTGCAAAAAACCAACAATATTATTATGTTCTTGATTCATTTTATATATTTTCTTCACAATTTTGATGTTGTTTGAGTTTCTGTAAATATTTTATATTAATATATAGGATAATGAAGTTAACTGGATGAGGATGAAGAAGATAAAGATATGGATGAGTTTTAGATATAAAGTTTATTGTTTTTATAGACATTGAATCTAATAATAATTAATATTATCTGTTTTGGATGTTCATCTACTATCCATGCCGTAAATTTTCAACTATAGAACGTAGAAAAAATTTATAATAAAATCACACGTTCTGATTTAATTTAATTTCTTTGACAACCAACTGTTACGATTTTTTATTGAACTAAAAGTCAAACTGCAAAAAACTAGATGAAATATTAAATTAAAATTAACTTTCTAACCCTTGAACTTTCCTGGCCTAATCCAATTGTGTTTGGGCTTGCTGTTTGGGCCCACATCTTCATTTGTGCTGCTGATGGAACCCCACCCATACCAATCCATCCCTCCCTCTCGAAGTTGGGCCTTGTTCTCGAATACGGTTGGCTTTGCAATTCTTGTTTTATCATAAACTTAGTTGTTAATTGTTAATGTTGAAGTTGGACATTTACAGTTATACGTACGGGTGTAAAAAAATCGGTTTTTTTCGGTTTTCGGTTTTTTAAAAACCGGTTTTAAAAAAACCGGTTATTTGAAAAATCGGTTTCGGTTAAAACCGGTTTTTTCGGAATCAGTTTTTTTCGGTTTTAAATGTTCGGAATCGGTTTTTTTCGGTTTTGCACCGGTTTTAATCGGTTAATTTTTTTCGGGATTTTTTTCGGATTCGAATTCGGTATAAGTGTATAATAAAATTTAGATAATACAAATGAAAATATAAAATACAAACATAACTTTTATTTAAACAATGCAATTACGACTAAAATTATAAAATACAAACATAACTTTTATTTAAACAATACAATTACAACTAAAAATATAAAATACAAATACGAATACATTTCGAGCTTCGGCATGGCCATCACCCGGAAACGTAATCGTGTAGTAAGTATATCGAGCTTCGGCATTGCCATCACCCGAATACACTTAACTAGTTATGTCGTCCCAAACTTCATCTTCATCCACGGATTCAACTTCAAGTTCTTCAAATTCACCTTCATCTAATTCGGTCGTTGGAGGTGATATTCCCAATTCGACTTCTTCATCTTCGAAAATTTCTTCAACGTTACCTAATAGTGGGCCTTCCAACGTTGTTGCATTTTGTATCCTATCCACTCCGTCCAAGTAATCTTTCAAACATACACATACTTCTACGGATTGAGCGGTTAGTCTTGACCTTCTTTCCGATATTATTCTACCGCTAGTAGAAAAAGCCGATTCGGAAGCTACCGTCGAAGCTTGGACGGATAATAAATCCCGAGCCATAGCAGATAAAATGGGAAATTGTACTTCTCTTTCTTTCCACCAACTCAAAATGTCAAAATTACGAAACTCCTCAACAGTTAAAGTGGTTAAAAAGTTTGTAGACATATATTGTCCCAACTCGCTTGTTGGAGCCGATGTTCGTTGACGCTTTGTAGCGTCTTCAAGTAAAGCATTATAAAGATTTATATTTATGTCGTAGGATGATGATCGAGATGTTCCCGCCCGCATTGAGTCAACAATTGGGTTATGATGTTGACCATATTTTGTTGCATAAATCCCAAATAATTGTTTAAAATTATTTTCAAATTTAGAAAGTTCATTTGCTATATAGTGCGGGTCGTCGGTTAAGTGTAAGTCTAAATTTTCCAAAATTGTTGAGATTATACGTTGTACGCCGCCAACATTTAAAGTTGGATTTAGTGCGGCGGAACAAGTAAAAATCAAAGGCAAACTACCAAAATATTTTATAAATTTCTTTTTTATAGCTCTAACCATTTTTCTAAACATTGGATATTGCGAGGTTTCAAATTCTTTTAATTTTTCGGTCATTATAAAAATTTGGTTTAAAACTAACGTGCTAGTTGGGTAATATACACCCGATAATATAGTAGTAGCCTCTTTAAAAACTACTAAAAACGAAGTTAAATCATTTAGTCGATCACATTCATAATCGGTTATAGCTACGGACTTATTTTTAGCAACTAACATATCATTAAAAGCACTTAAAGTAGCACGTTGCCGTAAAATATTTTCAAACATAGTGTGAGTAGAATTCCACCTAGTATTATTATCGTAGCAAGGTCCTAGGGGAGTTTCACCACATTGTGCACGAAAACGTCTATAATTAGCTTGTCGTTTGTTACTCGAACTATATATAGTTACTAATAAACTCTTAAATTTTTCACGTATATTAGCACATATTTGTAGTGCCGCTTGCACGGACAAATTTATAACATGAGCAACACAACGGGAATGAAAAAAAGCGCCATCTAAAATTGGTTTTATACGTAATTTTAGTAAATTCATAGCTCTATTATTATTTGACGCATTATCTAGTGAAATTGTAAAAACTTTATCGTCTAAATTATATTCAATTAAAGTGTCATTTAAAATTTTTCGCAAATTACATCCCGTATGCGGATAACCAAACAATTTAAAAGCAATTGTACGTTTCATTAATAACCAAGACTCGGGATGAAACCAATGGGCCGTAACGGCTAAATAAGAATTTGCCGTACCATGTGGTGCGGTCCAAACATCACAAGTAATAGAAACGCCATATTTATAGTTTTGAAAACCATCAATTATATCTTTTTTAGCCGTTTTCCATAATTTATACGCATCGTTTCTAAGGGTAGTACGACTTACTTGTTGGTATCGCGGTTGTAGTCTCTTTTTGATGATGTTCGTAAGCCGTTGGTTGTCGAAGTGGTTGAATGGAAGCGCCTCTTGGATGACAAATTTTGTAAAATCTTCTCGAAGCGCATCATTATCGTATATAAATACTCCACCATCCGAACCAAGTGTCGATTGTGACACATCTTGACTAGCCGCCCTACAAGAACCGTTTTTGTGACTTCTTAATGTTGAGTTTGATGTGGGGTTATAAAACCTCCCACATCTTTTACAACGGGCCTTTTCCACCCCATCATTCATAATGCACAACTCGTAATTCGACCAAATTTCCGGATTCCGATTCGTTGATTTAATTTGCACAACATCAACATTTGTGTAAACTTTGTTTCGTACATTGCTACCAACGGAAGCGGAACCGGAAGCGGAAGCTTGTGATTGTATGTTTTCCATTTTTCGCAAACAAAAAGTATATAAATATCGAGATTTAGAGTGTTTTTGAGAGAAGAAGAGAATGTTTGTTGGTGTGTTTTGAACCCAAACCAACTAGGGCTATTTATAGGGATTTGGAGGTGCCAAAATGTCAAAAAAAATTCAAAAAAATCGTCCCCCCCCCGCTCCAACGGCTACTAGCCGTTTTTTTGTTTTTTTTGAAAAAAACCGGTTAAAACCGGTTTTTTCAAATAACCGGTTAAAACCGGTTTAAAAACCGGAAAAAAACCGGTTCTCCCCAAAACTGATAACCGGTCAAAACCGGTTCGGTTATTCCAAAACCGGTTCGGTTAAAAAAAACCGGTTTTTCTAAAAGCCGGTTTTCGGTTAACCGGTCGGTTAAAAAAAAACCGTTTTTTTTTTCACCTATAGTTATACGATTTACTTTAGCTGTACATATTATATTATTGTTTTTGTATTGTTCGCTATTATATTACAACCAATCATGAGTTCTTTAGAAGGCTAACCATAGCCTAAGGGTACGTTATGGTTAAATCTACCATTAAATTTATAACTCACAGTTAGGGATGTTCACGGGTGTGATCAAAACTATTTAAATTGGTCAAATCGAAATAGTTTGATAGGTTTGGTTGGATTCATTTTTTATAATTGATTTAGTGGTTTGTAATTTTTCAAATCGTCTTATATAATTCGGTTTGCAATTTCAAAGTTTAAACCGGTCGTCTAAACCAAACTGACCCACATTATATTTTCTTATATAAATCATTATGTATATATATGTTTAATTTAAAGTATTGAGTATGTTTTAACAAACAAATTACATATTGCTTCTTATATGGTATTTAAAGTGTTCAAATCATGCAAACTACTAGACCAATTATGCAACTAATCGTAAAGAAAACTTTCGATTATGTAATAATGTTATGAAGGTTAATTTTTATTATGAGCTTTTTTATACCAATATTATGTAGTTATATCTTAAATAACTAGTAAGATAATAACAATCGAACTATTATTCGTATTATGTAACTTGAATGTTAGTTAACATAACTTTTATTAAATTAAATACAAAAAGAATTGGTTCAAACCATCAACTCGGCTAAACCCAACCAGTTTCAATTGCTTTAATTGATTTTGACACATTAAATTGGACGGTTTGATTTGAGAAATCGTTAAATCGTATTTACCGGTTTGGTTAAATTTCATTCTCAAACCGCCCAAATCGAACTATGAACAAATCTACTCACAGTTACCATGAAAAAACACTCCAACCAATAAAATAAGGAAAGTCACTATTAAAAAGAAATATTTATATTTGTAACTAAATCAACTGAGTTTAAAATTTTAAATATAGAAATCTTAATCATACGGTTAGCATTCTCCATTTCTAAAAGGTAAAAAATGACATTTTATTGAAGAACGTGTATAACTATACATTTTTATGATGCGTGTATTTTTAAAATGAACATTGAAAATGAAACACTCTTAACCCCAAACGGATCATAACCCTCTATGTTTTAAGTTGTAAGCTTTTCGATACTAGTTTGTATACTCTTAAATGTTTATGTAATTCTTATGAATTCTAATTCGTCAATTAGATTCATTTTCTCTTTATATTTGAAAACTAATGTCTTTTTAGAAATGTAAAACTATATTGCTATTAATTTGACTAACCGATTATGCGTATCATCGCAAAATCTATTTTATTGGAAATAGCTAACTAGCCTTTTCAGGCATGAATGGCGGGACGAGTTATATATATAGCTTAAAGTTTTCCCATCTTCTTTTTGACACTTTAGGTTTGCTTAAATTTTGTCAAAAGCAAGTTCGGGTATTAGTCTCATGTATTTGGAGGAGGTTTACCATTATTTACCTAACTTTCTTATGATCAAGGTACATGTCTTTAAGTTGTAAAATATTTAATTATAAAATTAGCAACTTTTTAGATAAAAACATTTTTTATACCTTGAAGTGTTGACATGTGCCAAGAAATGCAATATTTTCTAGTGGGTCAGAAAGCTTCACCATCATAGGACAAAATTGATTTCTAAAACGTGGGTTTGGTTTAAAGCTTTAACAATAAATTGCCTATGTAATGTCTATTTTAACTTATTCATTACTCTAATTCGTAGAAACTTCTTAGCCCTTATTGTGTGACATCATCTCCTGACGTATAATAATTATCATAAGTTCCTTATAGGTGTGCTAATAATTAATAAACTTAATTCTGTGATTTTTTAATGTGTCAATTTGCTCCTTTAAGATAGGAACGTTACAGCAATCTTGTTTAGCTTTAATGTCCACATATGAAAATTAAAAGTTTAAAGCGATAGTTCGATAGTTAAAAATTTTGTTCTCGTACGATTTTCCACTTGTCTTTCTTGTTGAACTCGCTAGCATATTCTTGTAAACTGACGAGCTAAATAAATAAAGTGATGATCCGTACGCCATCAATTTTAACATTGTCCAATTTTATATTATTTTATTACATTGTACAACAAGATATAAAACATGATAGATCACCTCTTATATTAATAAAAATAAAAAGTGTTCCCTTTCTTGGAAGTACCAATGTTATTATGCACGTGTTGTTATGGATTATTGGACCAATTTAACTTGTTGGGTGGAATTAGAATTATATTAATAAAAGGTTTGTTTGGGAGTGTTGAACAGCAAATAGAGCTCACTCAGACCAAAGACTAGTCAACGTTATGAAACTAAAAATTTCACTCGGTTTCTCAGTCAACTACAAACCCCCCTTTCTCACCACCATCTTCAAATTCTTATATAAATACATTTCCCCACTCTTTCCATTAATTACACTTGCAACATTCTCTTTAGTATCATAGATACCATTGCACCTCAGATGAACTAGCATTGACTTTTAAAAAGTCAACCCACTTTTAGCTTGTACTAAAAAGATATGGACAGTGCTTGTGTTTATGAACAGAAGACAGTCATCCATGAGCTAACTCAAGGGATACAAATGGCTAAACAACTAAGAGTCAATCTGAATTCACCTGAAGCAAGAGAATTCTTGATACAGAAGATCTTATCTTCATATGAGAATGCGTTGTTCGTTCTTAAGTTGGGCGACTCTGCCCGACAGCATCAGGCAACTGCCCTGCCAGTTACTAGTCTGCCAGCATCATCTATATCCACAGGGAGCCTACAAAGCGGAGCATTCGAGCTTTACCACTTTGAGCAACCTTTTATTTATCCGCAGACTCATAATGTCGTTTCCAAAAAGAGGTACTTTCACTTTTGATTTCTGTCTTTTCACTCAAATAAACGTACAAATCTAATTATAATTTTCTTCATTTGGTGTCACAGAAAGGGATCGACAACATGGGAAGATGAAGTTAGAATGTGCAACGATAATGGGTTCGATGGTAACATTGATGATCGTTACGGTTGGGGAAATTATGGGCAGAAAGATATACTGGGTGCCAAATTTCCAAGGTAAAAGTTGTCTAAAGTTACCGTCTGGTCCTGAGACCCATACAATGATAATGTGTGGGTCCCACTGACACAAACGCTAAATTAGATTCAATAGTTTATTTTACTTGATAATGTGAGGGTAAATTATTATTTTTCACGGAATGCGAATTCTAATGGCCAGTTTATTATATCTTGCAGAAAACAAGTGCAGGGAACAAATGCAAACCCAACGGATTTTAGTGCCACAGTTCCATCTTCATTTCCCTTCCCTTTGACACCATTTGGATTCATGGAAGATCACCAAAAAAATTATTTCCCAAATAATTTTGACGATGAACTATTGCAAGTATTTTCACCGCCGTTTATCTCCCCAGACCCTTCTGAATCGAATTACTTCTCAGAGTTGGGGAGTTCATCATCGTTGGAATTTACTGATGATGTGGCAGATGTAGACCTTAAGTTCAAATTTAGCGACTCTTTTATTAAAAGGTTACACTCATAGATAACAATGATGAATTGATGATACAACATTCCGCCGTAAAGTCTCATGAATCAGGAGCATGCCATTGTTGAACCAGAACCATTGAGTGAACCGGGTGCAACACTTACGAGAAATAATCCTAAGCGTAGTTCGCAAACAGTAATGACAGTGAATGTTGGTCTCTTTTAGAGTAGTGTATCTAGCAAGTATATATAGAGAAGGAGTTTGTAAGCTGCTATGTTATTGAGAGTTAAATAGAGGTCATATCAAACAGTTTAAGAGGTTAATTGCTTAAGTTTCAACTTTGTTTCGATGTGTTCTATTATGAATAAACTCAGTAGGGTTTTTTTTGTAGATGGCGATCCAATATATATATATATATATATATATATATATTATATAAAGAATATAATTCAACTTATTTCTCTATATTATACAAGAAAATATGTACAAATTTATTTCTAATACAGAAACTATATAACATGTCAAGTCTATCTATACTTAACATGCACCCTGGAGTCTGAACTGGAGGATCCTTCTAGTGAGCCGAAAAACATGAAACACGCACAACTGATCAAATGCCTTCTATATAAAGCAGTTTTTAAGAAATTTTATTTTAAGAAATTGTGTAGTTCCTAGTCTTTTTTAACACCAAACATTTAATCAACTTCTTAAACATTACATTATATGTCTCAGAACCTCTAAACGAGTCAAACGAGCATATTAGCATTCGTCTTCCTTGCTAATCCATCTAGAAAAGAAAATAAGAAAAACAACGTAACACTATTACCGATTCACGGAGATGATTTTGTTTTCAAATACGGAGTACATTGCACATTTATTTTTCTATCCTACTAATTCATAGTTTAACAACCTTAATTTTAAACTTTACATTCTTCCTGGTTCTTATGTTAGCAACTTGGTCTAAATGTTCAATGTTCGTATAACCATTCACCTTGATTTGAATCTTCAAGAAATATTTTCGATTAGGAATCGATTTTTACAAACGTTGCAAATCTGTCTCAATCCTTTATGAATTAAGTAAACCTTTTTAAAAGAAAAATAGATTATATCTCTATCTCTACTACATATAAAACATTTCAACAATTATCTTAAAATTAATCTCAACATAAGAAAATGTCTAATTTACCCTTAACTAACTTATAATTAAAATTTTCATTAACAAAAACTATTCTCTATTAATAATCTTTTTACTTTTACTATGAATAAGTATAAGTATATGAATACAATTTTTCTTTATTATATTACTAGTTTATAGACCCGTGTATACACACGGGATTTAAATGCAAAAATATCGATATTACGTATTACGAAGTTTGACAAAACCCGTTCGTCCACTTATCCTTTTTTATTATTATTTTGATTGAATTAATATCAATATTAATATTTCATATATAGAGATATGAAAGAATATGAAATTGGCTTTGTTTGCAATGTATAAAACTTTCGTAAGGTATAGAGAAATAAAAAATTTAGTCTCTTTTTATTTTTTAGTATTATTTATTATTATTATTATTTATTATTATTATTATTATTATTATTATTATTATTATATGGTTTGATTTATTTACTTATGTTAGATTTTTTAGGGGAATGAAGATATTTTATTGGTTAATTAAAGTTTAAGAGTGAAATTGAGAGTTTTGATTGGCTAACAGGAGTTCAATTTTGCATTTAAATTTTTTAGAAGAGTTTTCTTTTATTAATACTTATTAGGTTATAGATTTAGATTAGAAATTAAAAAATAATATATTGTATACAAAACATATATAATAATTATTAGAGTAGTTTTTTCGTGATACAATCACCGTCATCGTTATTTCTACCGTCGCATTACGTGGGTATTAACGTTTGTCATTTTATAGTTGTGAACATGCAATAACCTTTGTCATTTTATATTAAACCTGCTTCAACTCAAGTTAATATTTAATATTAATACATAAAGTAAAATATCAACAAATTCTATATAATGAAAGTCAACGCACCCAAAAGCTAGGAATGAATTGAAATTCCTCGAAAGAGATTTGCTTTGATTTTTGTCTTCAATAGCTTCACATTACAAAGTCTATTTATCTGTTGTCAATCCTTAGTTGAGATTTTCACATTTGTAAATTGACTTTATTGTTAGGTAGGTTTATTTCATAACTTGTGAAATATTTTAATATAGAAGTTAATAAAAAAAGAAGAAAGAGAAAACTCTTTCGATAGTTGAATGATATGATCATTTAGATAACAATAAAGATGACAAAAGGGTACCAACGGTTGTGAGTTAGAGTCTCACTTAAAACAAATGTGTATGTACTAATGTACGTGAATAATCGTATGTTTGGCGTACTAATAACAATAATAACGTACCATCGACCCTACCTTAGAAAGTATCATTATTAACATCGAATCTAATCTAATCTAACAATATGTGAACAAAACATTTTATTATTTAAAGTATCATTATTAACATCGAATCTAATCTAATCTAACAATATGTGAACAAAACATTTTATTATGTCATATAGTAATGACATCTATCTACTAAGAAGATAAATATAAAGGCAATCCTGACAAAATGATTTCTAAAAAGAACTTAAATCGCAAAGGTTGACCATTTTGTCATTATTGTGGTCAAAGGTTCGACCCATAAAGAAAATGGACTATCCAATATCTATTTTAACTTACTCATTTCTCTGATTCATAGAAGTTTCTTACCATTTTTAAGTCATTATTAATATTATTTTTGACAGTTGCTAATAAAGCTCAGTCATTTGACCAACACTGGTTCGTGTACGGAAACTAAAAATTTCACTCGGTTTCTTTGGTCAACCTTTGACCCCCCACCAAATAATTAAACCTTTTCCAATATGTATATATACTTCCTAAACTCTTTCTTTTCATTACACTTGCACCATCCTTCTATTCTATCTTCAAATCTTCATATCACACAAGCTGATACTTCACCTCAAATGAATTAGCATTGACTTTTTAATAGTCAACCCACTTTTAGCTTGAATATCTTGGATATAAAATTGTACTAAAAAGATATGGATAGTGCTTATGTTTATGAACAGAAGACAGTAATTCATGAGCTAACTCAAGGGATTCAAATGGCTAAACAGCTAAGAGTTAATCTGAACTCATCTGAAGCTAGAGAATTCTTGATACATAAGATCTTGTCTTCATATGAGAACGCTCTGTTCGTTCTCAAATCCGGTGACTCTTCTGGGCAGCCTTGGGCAACTGCCCAGCCCTCACCCAATTTTCCCAATTCATCGACATCTACAGGGAGTCCACAAAGTGGAGAATTCGATGTTGATCAGTTTGAACAACCATTTATTTATCAGAACGCTCAAAATGTCGCTTCAAATAAGAGGAATTCTCCTTTTCCACTTCCACCACGTTCGCCTAAAAGACTCAACATAAAGCCAAACCCCCACCACCCGTATCACCATCAATCATCACCACTAAACTCTTACGAGATCATCTCAAATACGTGTTCCGACCACAGTGTCAACACGGGTGCTAGTGTTCCATTCCCATTTGACTTCCCTTCAACACCAGTACGATTCATGGAAGATTACCAACAAACTCATTTCCCAAATCATTTTGATGATCAACTGTTACAAGTGTATTCACCACCGTTTATTTCTCCAAGCACCTGTGAATCAAACTACTTCTCAGAGTGGGATAGCTCACCTTCATTGGATTTTGCAGCTGATGTAGACCTTTATTTTAACTTTAACAACTCTTTATTTTAGAAGATTATAGTCATGGTTAAGATAAAAACTGATGATACCAAATTCCGAAGTTGGGTCTCATGCATCAGGAATGCGCCATTCATGAACAAGAACCCTTTGCTAGTGTCAACCTAGGATATATTAAATGTGATAGTGAAATCTCTTTCTAGGGAATTTATCCATCATGTATACAGATGAAGAAGTATGTAATCTGCTGTGTTATACAGAGCTAGAGAGATGGTATCGAATAATAACAAAAAGGTTCACCCATTCAAGTTTCACTTCTGTTTCAATGTCGTCAAATTAACAGATTAAACCGTTATGGACGATGACGTGTATGCCATATATGCAAAATTTGATTACCTGTCTGACATATGGATTATTGTTTTAATGTATATACGAATACGAATGCTAATAGTTATATTATACGTTTACAAAATAAAACACACCCACCCTGTCTGTTTCTTCCCCTTCCTGTCACAATATTCACATGCTGAAGTGTTTTAAGATTCTAGTATGACAAAAGATTCAACTAGTATCAAACTGGTCATCTAATACTGCAGGTGTGAGATGCCGAAATTTTTTTATCATCAGAATAAAGCAACTACTCGTGCTGAAAACGACGCATCATAAAAAAAGCCCATTTCGATTTAATAAAATAAGCAAAACCAAAGCAATAATATCCCTTATGAAGCCATAGGCAATGGTCCATTTCATTGTAATGTTACCACCTACCAAATGGACTATAGTTGCTTTCAGTTTAATTCAACTTGCTGTTAACTTAATATACCGGTGATGAGATTTAAAACTATATGCTGAACATGCCAAAATACTTCGTTATCAAAATTCGAAATTTTATTGTTATAGTTCGTTCTGTAAACGATAAGAAAAACGATAAGAATGTATCAAAGACCCTACTTAGAAAATGACATTATTAATATCATATATTCATAATTAAATAAATACTTCTTTGTTTCTGTCTTAGGGTGGTGATATACTTCCATAAAGAGTGAGGTTTTTGTATAATAAATAGTATTATAATTATATATTATATATAAGTTGAACCACTCTTGGACAAAATGATTTCTAGAAGGAACCTATATGGGAAAGGGTGACCATTTTGTGGGGTTTAGTTTTGGCCCTAAAAAGAAATTGGACTAATTTAACTTTTCATGTCTCTGATTCATAGAAACTTCTTAGTATTTTAATAACATTCTTAATAATGGTCAGAAGCTCACTCAGAACACCTAGTGACCAAAGACTGGTCCATGCTAGGAACCTAAATACTTCACTCGGTTTCTACAGTTAATCATTGACCCCTACCTAATAATTCAACTCCCTATATATATATAGTTCCTCCACTCTTCCCTTTCACCACACTTGCACAATTCCATTTCAATCTTCATATTAAAAAAGCTCTTTGACATCTAGCATTGACTTTTAAAAGTCAACGAACTTTATCTAGTACACCCTGCATCTAGAATTGTACTAAAAGATATGGATAGTGCTTGTGTTTATGATCAGAAGACAGTCATTCAAGAGCTAACTCAGGGCATAGAAATGGCCAAACATCTAAGGGTTAATCTCAATTCAGCTGAAGCAAGAGAATTTTTCATAAATAAGATCTTATCTTCGTATCAAAAGGCTCTGTTTGTTCTCAAATCAGCCGAATCTTTACAGCAGCCACAGGCAACTGCCCTGCCAGCACCCAGTCTGCCAGAATCATCGATAAGGGGTCGACAACATGGGACGATCAAGTTAGAATGTATACCGATAACGAATTTGAAATCCCATACGAAGGGAAACACATCTGCAACCATGATGCCAAGTCAGCGGTATTACCACCACTACCACCTCTGCCGAAAAAACGTGAAATTAGGCCAACCCACCACCACCAACACCACGAAGTATCACCGCCAAATCTCAATGAGATGCTCTCAAATCTCAGAGCTAATCTCAGTGTTCATGCCTCTGACTTTGGTGCCACTATTCCATCTTCAATGTCCTCCCTTTCAGCTCCATTTGATTTCATGGAAGATTACCAAAAAATTCCTTTTCCAAATCATTTTTATGATGAACTATTGTCAGTGTATTCGCCAGATACCTCTGGATCAAACTACTTCTCAGAGTGGGAAAGTTCATCATCACAGGAATTTGTGGCAGATCCGGTAGATGTAAACCATGATTTCATATACAATAACTCTTTCTTTTAGAACATTATAGTCATAGATAGAAATAATCAAACAAATCTGCCATCAGGTCTTTTGTTATATCGTGTGTGATAGTGAATGTTAATTTCTTTTGAGGGAGTGTATTATTCATGTATAAAGTCTTCTGTTTTGTTGAGAGTTAGATGATCATATATTAGACGATTCTTTTGCATGTGTGTCTATAATCTCGCGAGTCCTCGTCAATACAATATATATATGTATTCTGCACTAGAATAGCAACCAAGTATTTCTAGCACTTCAAAAAGAAAACCCAAGTGTGGCAACCGACCCAAAAACCCCCTTGGTGGACCTATTCGGCCGGCCCAACCCAAACAACTTTGACTTGGCTCCAAGCAATCCCCTACTTATAAATACAAACTTAAAACCTAACCCTAACACTTTCTAATCACCAAAATTCGTCCCTGGGCTGTTTGGGGGGTGCGTCGACCGAAAACCAAGAAGAAAACAAGAATCGAGCTCGTATTTTGCTTTCGTGTGTTACGTATTCGCGTTGGTAATATCATAAGCCCTTTTTTCAATAAGTTTTCTTATATTTTCTGAGATTTTTAAGCCCTAGAATGATTATAGGTCTGTAAATATGTTATAAATTAAGTTTATAGAGTTTACATGTTGGGGATAATACTTTTTGAACTCGAAATTTTACAACCGATAATTGCAGAAACTGTCAAGATTTCGCAGTCAACTTCAGAGGCCGATTTGACCCACTTACGTTCGTTTTCAGGTTTCGGTCAAAACTAGAATGTTGTAGATCTCGATGTTTTATATAATCTCGAGAGGTTTCGGCCTCTGAAACGCACCAAATTATTTTATAAAAATTGTTTAGTAAACTGCTGCCGTGTGTTACGAATTTTCAGTCCAGAACAGAGGTCGATTTGACCCACTTACGTTCGTTTTCAAGTTTCGGTCAAAACTAGAAAGTTGTAGATCTCGATGTTTTATATAAATTCGCGAGGTTTCGGCCTCTGAAACTCACCAAATTATTTTATAAAAATTGTTTAGTAAACTGCTGCTATGGGTTACGAATTTTCAGAAAAACTTTGATAAACTTATATTGGATTGACAAACTATTTTCTAAACACTTTGAAATTTTTAAAGTATGTTAAAGATTAGATTCTTTTTCTGTAAAAAAAAAAATTAATTAAATCTTAAGTTGAATTTATTTGTTTCATTTAAAAGGGGTGTGTTAGTTAAGTTAACGTGGTATATTCTGAGTTTTCGGTTTATAATTTTTGGTAAAGTTGTGGGTTATGAAAACATACTTTAAACATTGAATTAATTTTTGAGAATTTTACTGGAACAACTGCAGGGAGTTAGATGAGTTGTGTAAAAATATTGTAATTTTTGAAGGTTTTTAATTATTTTAAGTTTTATAAAAGATTTGAGGTGTCAGAAAATGCATTTGCTGTGCACAGTTCAATTCGGGGAATTTTAAAAATAGTTAGAAACTGATATAAATTTTGATAAAATTATTTTAAGTTCTAGATACATCAAAGAGTCCGTGGTTAAATTTTGAAGGTCTAATAAATTCGTTTGGTTATTATTTAAGGTCGGTAAAGTGACACTAAGAATCTAGACAGAAAACATAAATTTAAATTATTGG
Organism: Gnaphalium uliginosum; assembly: GCA_963930675.1. Lineage (NCBI taxonomy): Eukaryota > Viridiplantae > Streptophyta > Magnoliopsida > Asterales > Asteraceae > Gnaphalium > Gnaphalium uliginosum. The sequence continues at coordinate 10,660,920 of OZ005680.1, forward strand.
TGTAAACCATACTCAATTTATACGAAAGGACTTATATTAGATTTAACATACGAAATAAGGTCTCTGGGAGACTTAGGAGTTTTAGAATGGTACATCGAGTGGGATTAAATGGAAGGGCTATTCGCCTCATATAAAATTAGTAACCAACAAATATGTGTATAGGTGTTGTGGACTAACGTGCAGACTTATTTGGGGAAATAGCTTGCTTAGTTATTCAAGGTGAGTTTTCGTGGCCCCACTTTTATCACTTATTTTTTCCTTTGGGGGAAAAGTATGCTCACATATTTTTAACTGCTTTTCATGCTGTGAATCTGTTTTCATTTCTTGTGGACATATGAATGATTTGTGTGACACTATGTGGAACTTGGTGCTGATCATCATATATGGGGAATCATATTATAATTTGGTCATACTCTGCGTGAGTAGTGACTACGTATCACAATGGGGAATCATATTATCATTTGGTCATACTCTGCGTGAGTAGTGACTACGTATCACAATAGGGAATCATACTATCATTTGGTCATACTCTGCGTGAGTAGTGACTACGTATCACAATGGGGAATCATATTATCATTTGGTCATACTCTACGTGAGTAGTGACTACTTATCATGTGGGGATCATATTCCGTTGGTCATACTCTGTACGGGTAGTGACAATGGTTACATATATGTTAGCATTTACATTGTTTACCTTTGTGTGTGCCTTTTCATTTCATTGTCCTAACTCACATGTTATCACAGCAAATCTCTTTAACTTGAGTCATTTATAAACCTACGAAACTCACCAACATACGTGTTGACGTTTTTGAGCATATCTTTTCAGGTAGCACTAGTGGTACTATGGCTGAGGACAAGAAAGCTTAGTTTTAGGTTGCATTAAGTACTATTACAAGACAATTGAAACAAGTGGTTTTGAATTATTAATTGTTGATTTTGGATAGGCGTATTTTGTCTTAGTGATATGGATTCATTTATTGAGTGTATTGTTTGGTTTCTTGGTTGATGCGTATGTTATAGCACGAACCGTCATTTGTGTTAAAGACATCACAACGCATTGAATTATAAATTTCATTTAGAATTCTATATATTGATGTGTTGTGATCCTATCATTGTTGTACCTTGTTGTTTCCGTTTTAGACGGGGTGTGACACCAAGTCACATATTTTTAGGCATATCCTGATATCCACACACCAAATAGTGTGTAAATTCACATACCGCGTAATAAGTCTACATCTCCATACCTAAGAAGTAAATATCTGAAATCCAGACTTTCAAATGTGGACCTTTTTCAATATCCACATTGGTAGTTCTTGCTGTCTATAAATATGTAATCTTTTACATGATTTTGTACTATACTATGTGTAAAGCTCTTAATATTAACTAATACTTACAAACTTGAAAAAGTAAAGGTTACATAATTATAAATGCGATAAAAGTTACCAATTTGATGCTCTAAGACTTTAACCACTTAGTTCCTAATGTTTTGAACATGTAGGGTTCCGTGGAAGCCATATACGCTATTCGCTGGAAGACCCGTTATTTACGGTATTCTTTAGTGGATCCCTCAATTAGATTTTATGAAAACTTCCTTGCTATGTAGGGTCTTTTTCATAACTTGTGAAATACTTAATATAAAAATAATACTTTTTTATTATTACTAATTTTATTATACAGTTAAGTAAGGTTGTTGTTCAGAAAACGGTAACAATGTACCAAAGACACTACTATGGACATTTACATTATTAACATCAAAACTGTAAATAAGAAATATTTTCTATTGTCTTGCAGTAATGACATAAGGTTTGTCTTCGGATTCTAATAAGTTTAACTACTGCTTAAAAAAATAATCATTCTTTATATTTTCTAGAAGGAACCTAAATGGGAAAGGTTGACCACTTTGTTGTGTTTAGTATTGGCCCTAAAAAGAAATAGGACTAACTTAACTTATTCATGTCTCTGATTCATAGAAACTTCTTAGTATTTTGATAACATTATTAATGGTTGGTAAGAAGCTCACTCAGAACACCATTTGGCCAAAGACTGGTCCGTGGTTAGTCAGCCAAAATCTTCACTCGGTTTCTATAGCCAATCATTGACCCCCCCACCAAAAAATTCAACTACCTGTATATATAGACTATAGTGCCTCCACTCTTTCCTTTCAGTACACTTGCACCATCCCACTTCTATCTTCATATCAAAAGAAGCTCCTGCACATCTAGCATTGACTTTAAAAGTCAACCCACTTTAGCTAGTTCGACCTGCATATAGAAATCGTACTAAAAGATATGGATAGTACTTGTGTTTATGATCAGAAGACAGTCATTCAAGAGCTAACTCAAGGGATAGAATTGGCAAGCATCTAAGGGTTAATCTCAATTCAGCTGAAGCAAGAGAATTTTTCATAAATAAGATCTTATCTTCATATCAAAACGCTCTATCCGTTCTCAAATCAGCCGAATCTTTCCAGCAGCCACAGGCAACTGCTCTACCAGCACCCAGTCTGCCGGAGTCATCGACATAGGGAGTCCAGAAAGCACAGAATTTGAGTTTGAACAGTTTGACCAATCACTTTTCGGTCATCAAGGCCAAGATGTCGTTTCCAAAAAGAGGTATTCTTCACTTCTGGTTTCCAACTTATATTCATATGAATGTGCAAATAGTCAGATACTAATATATTCTTCTAAATTGGTGTTACAGAAACAGGATGACAACATGGGAAGGTCAACTTAATATGTATACTGATAACGTATTTTAAATTCCATACAACAGGAAACGTATATGCAACCACGATGCCAAGTCGGCAGCATTACCACCACTACCACCATTGCCTGAAAAACATGAAACTAGGTCGTCAACCCACCAGCACCACGAACTATCACCCCCAAATCCCAATGAGATGCTCTCAAATCTCAGAGCAAATCTCAGTGTTCATGCCTCCAACTTTCGTGTCACTGCTCCATCTTCAGTGTCCTTCCTTTCAGCTCTGTTTGGATTCATGGAAGATAACCAACAACTACATTTTCTAAATCTTTTTGATGACGAACTGTTGCAAGTGTATTCGCCACCCTTTTTCTCCCCAGACTCTTCTGAATCAAACTACTTCTCAGGATGGGAAAGTTCATCATCTCAGGAATTTGTGGATGATCCAGCAGATGTAAACCATGATTTCATATTCAATAACTCTTTTTTTAGAACAATTTAGTCTTAGAAAAAATGTTGATACCAAATTTTTCCTAAGGTCTCAAGTTATGTTCCAACTAAATTCTGCCGGAAGGTCTCAAGTTATGTTGATACTCCATTTTCGTCTCTTTTGAGTGAGTGTATCTGTCAATTATAGATGAGTATGTAATCTGCCGGGTTGTTGATGTGTTGTTGAGAGTTGGGAGATCATATATTAGATGATTCTTTCATACATATATTATGCACGTGTGTCTATAATCTCATGAGTCATCATCTATGTAATATATGTATGCATTGTGCACTAAAATAGCAACCGAGTGTAGAGCTTTTATTAGTGTCTAAGAGTTAAAAGCTTAAAATACTTCGTTACAAGTATAATACTTTTTAATAGTTGAGTCATATTGTTGTTCAGAAAATGATAACGATGTACCAAAAAGCCTACTTGGACATATTTGGTATTAACATCGAACTGTATTAAATACATTTTCTATCATCTTACAGTGATGACATAAGGCTTCTTTTTGGATTTTTAATAAGTTTAATCACTACATGAAAATTTGATTTCTACAAGGAAATCTATATGGGAAAGGTTGACCATTTTGTGTTGTACGGTTTGGCCCTAAAAAGAATTCGACTAATATCTACCTTAACTTATTCATATATCTGATTCAGAGAAGCTTCTTAGTATTTTTATAGCATTCTTAATAATTTGTCAGAATCTAAAAAAGCTCACTTATAACACTACTGGACCGATGACTATTCTATGTTAGGAAACTAATTACTCAGTTTCTTCTGTCAACCTTAGGCTCCCCCACCAAATATTTAAAGTTCCCATACATATATATACTTCCTCCACTTTTTCCTTTGATTACATTTGCATCATCCTGCTTCAATCCCCATATTATACAAGCACCTGTACCTCATATGCACGGGGGTTGACTTTCAAGTCAGCACACTTTAGCTTGAACCCCCTGCTTCTACAACGACATTTAAAATATATGGACATTTGGACAATGCTTATGTAATGTGTATGAGCAAAAAACAGTTATCAATGAGCTAACTCAAGGGAGACAAATGGCTAAACAGCTAAGGGTTAATCTAAATTCAGTTGAAGTAAGAGAATTCTTAATACAAAAGATAATGTCATCAAAACGAGAATGCTCCGTTCTTAAATTGGGCGACTCCGCTGTGCCACCTTGGGTAATTACCTTGCTAGCACCCACTCTACCCGAGTCATTGATATCCACAGGGAGCCCACAAAGCCGAGAATTTGATTTTGATCATTTTACCTTTTTTTAAACAGCAGGGACAAAATGTAGATTTATGTTCTAGTACTTGTTGACCACGGGTCCATAAAAAGATTGTGCACGCGCAGGCATATGTGGTCCTACGGGGTCGCAGTTGCTATAATGATCTTAGTAGTTTATTTTAATAATACAAGGGTTGTTTTTCCTTGAGAATGCATGTGGTGATCAAATGCATATTGCCATATTCTGATAAAAACTTCTACTACTTCTTGCAGAAGCTATTATAGATGCACGTGCCGTAAGGTTCAGAAGTTCAGAACTGCATGGCAACAAAACAAGTGCAGATAACAGATGAAAACCCAACACTATCTATAGCTTGTATACAAAGGGAAACACACCTGCAATCATGATGCCCTGTAGGCTGCACCACCACCACCACCTTTGCCTGAAAAATACGAAATGAAGCCAACACACCGCCACCATCAATCACCTCGAAAACCGGGTGAGATGCTCTCATTTCTTAGAGACAACCTCGGTATCAACACCACTACTACTGTTCCATCTCCATTTTCCTTCTTTCAACACCATTTGGATTCATGGAAGATTACCAACAAATTTATTTCCCAGATTATGTTAATCATGATTTATTGCAAGTCTACTCACCACATTTTATCCCTCCTACCGCCTCTGAATCGAACTACTTCACAGAGTGGGGTAATTCATCATCATTGGATTTCACAGGGGATGTATACCCTGATTTCAAATCTAATAACTCTTTCTTTTAGAACTACAGAGGGAATAAACAAGATATAATTGTTGAACTACTAGAACTATGTGTGTATAGAAACGTAAGATTTTATAGTTAGGAATGTCTCGATCTGATGTGTCAATAATCAAAATTTTGCCATTCTAGAGCTGGTTCCTATATATCATTTGCACGATTAGTGATGTCAAAAAACAATACAAGAGAAAGAAGATGATTTGTAATCCTTCATAATGTCGGCGAGAAGAGGTAGCTCGTGAGAGATGAATCCAAAAGAGATGGCTTATAGACATTAAAGCTGGGTTTGATCTTACTATGACATCTTGCAGCCCTAAGTGAGCCTATATCTCTATACAAGAATATCCATTCCTACTAAAGTTCAATTTGATTTAGTGGTATTTTTATTAAAGAGTCCAACAATTATTAAAATAGAATAAAGATGTAAAAGGCAATCTTAGTAGTTATTAATTTATGATGGTAAAATTTTTATGAATTCTAATGTTGGAAAGATGGATAAATCTGCAAGCCCCTGGATTGTCATTAACTACCAACTATTTTAGATCAAAAAATGAGCATATATATATACAAAAACAAAATTGTGCAAATAGATAACTACAAAGTACTCATGCTAAACATGTATATTACATAAAACACATTGGGAGTATTATATATTTATATCTCATTCATCTAAGTCTTACAAGCAGATTGAGGACAGATTCCACGAGATAATGATTTTAGCTAAGTGGATGGAGTTTAATCATCCGGTACCTCAGAGACAGCATCAGGTACAAGTTCCTTAGCATCATTGCTTTTCCTCAGAGCTTGTCGTAAGCCAATAACAATGAATAGGTTGGTCAAAGTGAGAAGTGATTCAGCACCACCATGTAACCAGTCGACATTTGATAAGGAAGTTCCATAATGCACCTTAGCTGTACCAAAATAGTCATCATAAACTTCATTGCAATTTCTCGATTAAAAGTTAAAACAATATTCAGTTTGCACGTCTCATTTACGTATGAATGAAAGCCAATTACAATTCTTAATTATGTTGCGGGAGAAAAAGGGTTTTCAGATGCAAATTTGATATATATCAAGGATGCTTATTTGTATGATTTCACACATCGGAAATGAAGATGTGATTATGGGTCGAGTATTCTGAACTAAATGTTATTAATATTACAATATCTTGAAAATCATTAATGAATTATATATATCAAATTGGCTAAAATATAGAACACCGTCCAAAAGACTTGTTTGTAGTGTAATTTAGGGGTGTACACATATGGTTCGGAACCGCCAGAACCGGTAAACCGAATCAGAACCGGACCAGAACCGTACCATACCATGCACAATGGTCCGGTTCTCGGTTGTAACATCCGAAATCTCAAAAAAAATTTAAAGTTTATTTAATTGATTTCTGTTATGCGACACTAGGTTAGTGTCGCAGGTAGCGACACAGAGCCCAGTGCGACACAAGGCTAGTGTCGCAGGAAGCTGGGTAATGACGGTTTGCAAGGGTTAAATGTGTAATTTGAGGCAACAAAATGGGGTTAAACCCCACTCCCTGTTCCAAAACCTTCCAGAAAATACAGAGAAAATAGAGATATTGTGTGTGTGAGAGTTCTTGATGTTTTAGAGAGAGAAAGCAAAAGAAAGGTTAAGTTTTGCTAAGGAAATTGATTATTGAAAGTGCTCTCTTGAAATTCTAGGCATCTCAGGTAAGAATTTGAGTTTCTTTTTATCTTTGAAGGTGTTATTAGGTTGAAATGATGAGTATTGAAATGTTAAAGTTGTGAGTAAAAAGGGGTGTGTTTTTAAGAAGTAAAATTGGACGAAATATTGAGTAAAACATATGTTAGAATCATAAACAAAGTCTTGGGGTGAATTAGAGGTTCAAAGAGATACCTAGGAACTTGTAATTATTCAAGACATATTGTTGTCCTGCTCGACATTGCGACACTAAGCTAGTGTCGCAGTGGGGGTGTCGCGAATTAAAACTGTTGCTTTAGCGACACAAAGGATTAATGTCGCAGCTTGTGTCGCTAGTTTCCACTGCTAATTAATACTGTTACTATAGCGACACTTCTTAGTGTCGCAGGTTGTGTCGCAATAATGTGTTGTGCGACACTATATTAGTGTCGCCATGATGAGTAGCGACACTAGGGGGTAGTGTCGCAGGGGTTGAATTAATATTTTAATAATATTTATAAACAGAGTTAATTACATACGGTCGCCTCGACAGGTATTTCGGGTAGCAATTCATAAATATCTGAACGTCATTCTCGAGGTAAGTAACAGGAAAGTAAAGAGTTTAATTATTTAATTTAAAACAATATGATTGCGTTACGTGATTTCCTTGAAATGACAATTACTTAGATCATGTGTGTGGTTGAGTAATTGTTATCTTGAGTAATAAATGAGTATCTAAATGAGTATGCCAATTGTCTAAGTAACAATTGTGCTAATGAGTATAAATGAGTATGTCAATTGCTGAGTGAACAATTGTGCCACTGAGTGTATAATAATTGTTGTGTGTGCCAATCTACTGAGTGAATGATTGAGCACTTATTTGTTAAGGCTTGAGATGCTTGGCTTGAGTAGCCCTTGAGAATATAATAAACTCAAAAGAGTTAGGCTTGAGGAGCCATGTGGAATCACTGAGATGTGATAACAAGAAATGATGTTGAATTAATTTACATTTCCTTTACTTACTAAGTCTTGAGCTTACGTATGTTGTGTGTTGTGTTGATAGGTACATCCAAAGGGATTAAAGGTGGGAGTACGGGCAAGTGACCCGAGGACTGCTAGTGATGGAACTTACTATATGTGTATAGTGAGTTAAATTATCTCATAGATCATGCTCTGGAAAAGTAAAGCTTTTGAGAAAGCTAAACAGTTTGTGTAAACAATATATATATATATATATATATATATATATATATATATGATTTGTTAAACAATGTTGATCGTTTTGTTGAATATAATATATGAAGTGTTTATTGATATAAGATAAAATAAAAAATAAAAAAATTGGGAGGTTTCATCGGTTCTAATTTTTAGCCTTAATGGTTCGTGGTACAGTTCGGTACTAGAACCGTTAAAACCGCTTGGACCATTAGAACCGCAATAATTTTTTTTTACAAATTTCATTATAAATGAAGTTAGATAGTGAGAGGGTAATGTGTTACTATATTGCTAGATGTTCTAGCAATTCCTATTTCTACCGTTGCTTCGGAGTCTGTCTTTAGTACAGGTGGTCGAGTTTTGGATGATTATAGGAGTTCTTTGTTAGCTACTTCGGTTGAAGCTTTAGTATGCACTCAAGATTGGATCAGGAAGCGAAAACGCAACATATGATGAAGATTTGGATGAACTTGAATAAATTTCTAGAGGTGATTATATTTTATAGAAGTTAAAATTAACTTTATGGATCAGGAAGCGAAAACGCGACGGCACATATGACATTTTATTTTAAGTTGTGCAACGTTTTATTTTTAATTATTCCACGAATATACGTGTTTTTCCGATTTTCTAAGTCTTGTAATTATTTTTATAATTACCTACTTTTAGATATCTTCTTCTTTATGACCTATATGTGCTAATGTGCATATATTATTTGGTTCGCGGTTTTGAACCAGAACCGCAAGAACCGAACCAGTACCATACCGGACCAGGATCAAATTATATGGGACGGTTCATGGTCCTTGATTTTTCAGTTAATGGTTCGCGGTACGGTTCGGTTCTGATCCGGTGCGGTAAGGTTCTTGTACCACGTACACCCCTAGTGTAATTGCATATTCTTGGTAGTTGGAGATGATACTATATAATTGAAAAATGAAATCCAAGCTGGGAAAGAGGAAATTACCGTAAATTCCTGCAGGGACTGGATATGAAGAACAGTGTCAGAGAACACCAACACAGTGAAACTTAGTTAGATCAAATTCAAGAAATTAACAGCACTTTAAACCATTACGCCTCCTAATTATAAAAGCAACAAATTATATAAATACGATATCAAATCAAGGTTTCACAGGTAAGTATGTGCGTTTTCTTTACCAAAAGCACAATAAACTCTGCCTTTTGTTGCATATTTACTACAGTATCATTCTAGCTAAATAGCTAGTTACATTTTTCAAAAATTATTGACTTTGAACATATCATGGTAAGTAAATGCCAACGAAATGACCAAAGGGCCTATGGCCTAGCACTATGTGAGAAGCCCATCAACCAATAGGTTGTGGGTTCAAGCCTCGTGGAAGGCATGTGTATATATGTGCGATGTACATATATTATGTGAGGTAGGTTACTTGTAGGATTGCTTTTCTAGAAAAAAAATGCCAACGAAATGATATTTGACATTTTTATCCAAAAAAAATTATGAAAAATACAGTTTGTTTATAGTAAATCAATTCACAAACACTTGGCGTGCAACTAAAAAATATTTTATAGACTTTGCATTCAAGTAAATATATATACATGTTTAATTAAGTATATCATCAGCAAAAACATCCCAATCCTAGCACAATTCAGTTGGTAATACTAACAAACACTTGGCATACTACTAATATGAATCCTATGTTACTTGGTAATTTTATCAAACACTTGGCAGGCATTCAGCCAAACCATAATTACAAATGAAAATAAAAAGAATAATAGAAGGAAACGTAACTGGTGGCGCCAACAAAAGCCAGCAAGAAATAGAAACCAAAAAGGGTAAGCTTGGGAGCAGAATTAGATTTGGTAATAAAATACAAAAACCCAATGTATGGAAACAATGAGAAAGCAAATAGTTGTGAAGCGATGCTTTGTGAATCAATTGTTGGTGACCATGGGTCTATTGGAAATGGTAATGCATTTACAACAAAATTGCGGTTATTTTTGTTGCAAGTATTGGTCTTGTAGTTGATTCTGTAGGGATAATGAGTATTGAGTTTGAAATTGTTTCGAAATAAAGAAGAAGATGATGATGATGAAAAAGAAGAAGGCAATAAGCTTGGATTAGATGAAACAGTTTGAAGACAGTTGATCATTGTGTTTGTGGTTTAAACGATACATATGAGGAATGCACAGTTTCTTATCGGTATCTCGGATTCTTGAGGGTGTTTGGATTAGTTTAGTTTTGTAAGCTGAAATTTGTACTAGCTTATTAGTTTATTAGTTTATGAACATGAAATAACTAAAAATAATATTTAAGATTTACAATTAAAAAAAAAAATTGTTCGTTTGGATGAATTTATTTTGATGTTTAATTGTTTATTAGTTTATCATAATAAAGTTAAGATTAAGTGTGTAGATAAATTTATCTATTAAGTTTATTGATTTATTTTATGCAAGAATTTGATGAGTCGAAAATAAGCTCATATTTTCTAATTTATTTGAGAAATGGGTCCATCTGAACATCGATTGTTTGGAGGGATTTATATTGATAACTTATTAACTTTTTTAAACATAATAGTCTTAAGTTTTAGTTTTTGGATAAGTTTCTTTAGTTGAGAGTATTTGTCTATTTAAACAAAAATTTCATAAGCTCGAAATGAGCTTAAAGCTTTTAGTTTAATAAATAAATTTTTATTTATTTGAGTAAATAAGTTACGAAGATGATCCAAGTAATAGAGGATCAAGTTTCCTTTCGATCCCAACTCTAATATGATTCTCTTTTATTTACAAACGGTGACATCACTTATCAAATAGAATATTTGTCAAGATTACGAAACTATTTTATTATACTTCGATATAATATATTTAAGGTTAACAGTACACTTTCGTTCCCTTAACTTGAAATCATGATTTCGCACACCTCAACGGTTTCCTCTGTAAAAACATTCATACACGTAAGGATAACGGCTAGGAACAACGAATAGTTGCAAAAAATACGACCATTCAACATGACTTTATGATCCAAAATCAAAATCGCTTCGTCATACCATTTAGAGTAAAAAAATTTAATGGTCTATGTAGTTTATACGTTTTTACGAAAATCGTTCATAAACTTTTTTTTGCATTTTCAATCCATTAACCCTTCTTTGGTTTCATAAATGTCAATATAGTTATTGGACTAAAAATGCAAGAAACAATAGTTTATAGATGATTTTCATAAATACGCGTATATCAAAGGGACCCTTTATTCTCTACCTCCTACTATTTCACATGATACAAGAGTCACATGTACAAGAAACAATCAGACAATTGAAATCCATGCATGTAAGCGGATAGAAACCAAAATTGCAGAAAAAGGTTTTATCGTAATGTTATAAAATTTTATCGTAATTTCCATTGAGTAGTTATAATATCGGTTTTCATTAATACTTCTTAATAAAAAAATATTTTTTTACGTTTGATCATCATTCATCGCGAATGAATGATTAGCTTCCCTTTTTCCCTCAAAAAATTACTTCTCTCTTGATCTCTACCATATATATATATATATATATATATATATATATAACTAATAGATGATAGTTTCTTTCATATGTGAAAGTTCTATCTCTTTGACAAATAAGCAAAAATCTTACTTGTCATTATCACATCTTCTTAAAAAATCTTATGTGTCACTCAAATTGAAACCATAGTGACTACCTATTATCCTTCCTACAAAATAGTCACGGTAGATAATTTATTTAATTGTCATTTATTTAAACGTTGAACACAAAAATTTGAACATGTAAATCCTTAAGTTTCTACAAAACAAACTAAATCAAAAAGTATTGTATTTAGCCATTATTTGTTTGTTTAATAAGATTCCTTAAGTTACTTTACGGTTTTACAAAACATCACAATATATAATATATATATATATATATATATATATATATATATATAATTTAAAATATTTAAATTAATCTTTATCCATGTACACGAATTATAGATCCTATTTATATATATGGATCATGATCATGCACAATTCTTTAGAGACCAACTAATATGACACTCAATAGTTTCATGGAATGACCAATTTTAGTTGAATTGTAAGTGGTGTGAATACTCATTTTGATATATTCAGTAGCATCCATTAGTCCATCACTCATCATTATTTGAATCTAAATTAGGCGGAATATATAAATGGGGTCAAACTAGATTGCAAAGCGACAAAATGTACGAGTCTAGCAAGTTTTGTAATGAGTAACTTATGATGAGTCTGGGTAAATCAAAATACATATTGTCTTTGAAAAGAACTCTATTTAATTATATATGCTCGAGTAAGTAAATTGTATATCTCTCTATGTGAAAGTTAAAGTGGTTCATGTAACTTAATACTAGATCGATGTTTTACTTATAAATTCTCCCTTTTTGATTTTTAATGTAAGCTTTTATTTTCCTATTTAGGTTTTAATTTTAAGTTTTTGACATAAATTATAAAATATTTGTATAATGTATGATATAAGTTATTATTAACCGTGCATCGCACGGGCATTAAAACTAGTATATATATATTAGAACTAACATCAATAAATAATCCTCGATAAGTGGAGACGTGGAGAAACCAGGACAACCAAATACTTCACAATACCTAACCAGATATGTTTTCATGAAATGATTTTGTCGATCAGTTTTAAAATCCAAAATTTATTACAAACATATCAACCTCATTTTAACATACATTAAAAAAATAAAAATAAAAATGACATCACTCGATCCACTTTTGAGCCACGCTTAAAAGTGACCTACTCGATGAACCATCTTGGCACAAAGCCTTTGTACCATAATCTTTGAATTCACTCATTTTCAACCACATTTTATGCCCACCTTCGCCTTCGATCAAGCTTCTAACACATTCAACGATTTCGTCTCTTCCCACTAATCCATTTTCGTCCACTTTCACCCTATAAGCAACGCACAAACCATCCGTCAACAAAACAGCGTTCATTTTTTGCTCCGCGAAAAGAGGCCATGCAATCATAGGAATTCCATTCACGATGCTTTCTAGTGTCGAGTTCCATCCACAATGTGTCAAAAACCCTCCGGTTGAGCCATGACTCAGGATCTCAACCTGAGGGGCCCAAGATGACACAACCAAACCTCGGTCCTTAACCCGGCCCACGAACCCTTCAGGTAAAAACTCAAACGGGTCAAGATTACTTTGTGCATTGAAATAACTTGCATTTGAACTTCCATGTGGACTTTTTATAACCCAAATAAATCTTTGACCACTTTGTTCTAACCCAAATGCTAATTCATTAAGCTGCGGTTGTGAAAGGGTCCCACCACTTCCAAATGATACAAACTAAACCGACCTAGCCGGATGATTATTCAACCACTTCAAACATTCAAATCCATCAACGGTCCGGTTCTCCAAACCACTACGTATCAACGGTCCAACCGAGTAAATATCCGGTTTGCACCACTCACCTTCTTCCAAAGCCTTAAAAGCACCCGGTTCCAACTCAAAAAAACTATTAACCAATTTTGGTCATTTCAACCACGTGTTTATATGCCTGATTTTTCTTATCTTGAAGCGGTTCAGCCAGATCAACCCCATGAACCGGAACACACCCGGGAAACTTCACCGGTTCAACCAAATCACTATACTCACAAGTAAACATTTGGTCTAATAATGGGGTATGAAATATACTAACCAATGACATAGCAGAAACCGTACAAAATATATAGGCTGGAATATTTAACTCTTTTGCAATTTCAAAACTAGGAGGGCCAAATAAGTCAACAACCAAAGCTGAGGGTTTCTTGCGAGTTGAGTCGCGGGTTAACATGGTTAAAGTTGTACGTAGAGCGGGTAATGACTGAGTTAAGGTGAGTGATATCCGAGTTTCTAAAGCTGAATTGTCGGGAATATCATCTAGGTTTACAGGAGGGAGAAAAATGGATGTTATGTTTTCGGGCATGGCATTGAGGATGTCGTTTTGCGGTTTTATAGGAGCTCCGACTGCAGTGGGGATGATGAAGGTGATGAAAAGATGACGATGAGCGAGTAGCCAGCGAGCTAACTTGAGCGGAATGAGGTGACCCATTCCTGGACTCGGAAAAATGGCTATGTGAGATTCCATTGAATGTACAGGATATTAGTAGTTCACCCTTTTTATGTATCCAAATATATATAGTACTACCAACTTACCAAGCCAGTATGAAGATACTTGTGGTAATAATCGATTTGTGAGTATAGACAATAAAAGTTTAGGTTTTTTGTCAGTTTTAGATATATATCTCAAAAGTTGTTAAAAAATCGAGAGATCTTCTTCGTGTTCGAAAAATCAATATCGGATCTTAAATATCTACGTAAACAAGCCACATGTATTATACAGTACGTAAGGAATAGTTAATTAAGTTTCATAACTAAGAAACTTTTAATTATTTCGACATGTTTGACTCATATACCACTTAATTTTCATATGTACTTCGTTAAATTAAGTTTCTATAGTTTCATAAATATACGTAAGAAAGTATTTTTATCGAGTGTATTATTTTGATTCACAAAATAAACTTTCAAAACAAAGACCACCATTGATGGTTACGTTACAAGAGTTGAGTTACGAGTTGATAGGTGTGGAGTCGTTGACCGAGTCACGAAGATTTACTTTTGTTGATTTTTTAAAAATTTTTATCTATCGTATTATGATACTAAGCAACATAAAACTGTATAAAACATAATATGTATTTTATAATACGATAAATTATTATCGTAAAATTTAATTGAAAAATTGAAATGCTCAATTATTGAAATTGGCGGCATAAAAATTAAATTAAACATGTAAATTAAAGTGTAAATTTATAATTTCATAAAAAAAAACACATTTAAAAGTTCATTTTCTATTTTTGAAAAACTTAAATATGTGTGAAATTTTGAGAAAGTTAAAACGGAATGTCTTAAAGGCGAAATTTGACTACAAAAGTTGGACAAACCGCTTTTGACAGTTTGCGTTTACATTCTTCTTGTTCTGACATTTCCGTCCATAATTGACACGTGTTGTAACTCCCATCAGTTAAAAAGTTATGACATTTATTTATTAATTAAAGGTTGAACGATGATAGTAATAATAATAGTTTAATAAATGAAGGGTTATATAGGAAATATGTAATTTCTCAATTTTAGGATTTTAAGATTTTTACGAAAGAGAGTGTGAAATGCTTTATATGTAAGTATATATAGTACTCCTGTACATATTTAAGACCAAAACCATGTGACAAATTAATTGATGAATTTTTCACAGTTTATAACATCAGTGTAAGTTTCAACTGTGGTTGAAAATTTGTAGGGCAACTGGTCAAGTGAACCATCAAATGAACCAATTCGTAAGAGCAAATGAATCATCATTAAGGTGACCTAGTGGCAAGCGGTCTGATATCTTCACAAGACGTTTTACGTTCGAACTTCACTAGTCACAAATCTTAGAAGTGGTAAGAGAAAGAGTCGAAAACGATCACAAAATACTCTAGCTCAATTAGACCTCCTACATCCGACTCTAAGATTCACCCTTGCAATCACCCACTTTCCGTGTGATAAAAAGAATGACCAAATGAGAAATACATTGAATCTTCAATTTAGGTATGTATGTATTGTTTCTTGGGCTAAAATGAGTTGAAAGTCAAGTGACACGCGGCCCAAATTGGACCCGATATATTATGATCATTCAACTAGAATTTGTTTTTTATTTTTTATTTGCTTGGTCGCTCCTCGAGTCCTTGGTAGTTGGTACTGCACTACTGCCCCCTTGTACAATTGTTCCTTTTTGCCTTTCTGAGCTTTTTTATGTAATACTTTGCTCTTCTGAAAAATTTACTATTTTCAAATCAATAATAACATATAGTGTATGTTTTTTTTACAGTTTTAGCTTTATCAAAAACGCTAAATAAATATGATCAAATTTGAATAAATCAAACTAGTCGATATATGTAGATCGGTCATTTTTCAATCTTAACTTTTGTTGTGAAGTTCATTTCCGAGAGAAAGTAAATCGACGCATGCATGTCATGAATAATCCGCGGTTTATTTGGTTGAATCTACGTATAGTGTATGGTTATAACACGTAAAGATCACTATACAAACTTTAATAAAGTTCAATACTTCATGTTCGTATGTAAAATGTCGACAATACAAAATTAGAGACATATAATTAGTAAAGGCAGCGATACCAATTAATTAAGTATGCTCGGGTTTGTTAGTTTTTGTGTAACATCTACTGAAATTATCACAAACTAATATTATGTCGATCTTCACCTAACTTTTAGATGCCTAATTGTGTTAAGCTTACGACCACAATAATACATAACTTTCTCATACATACGGTTAATAAAGATAGTTAATTAAAGGTTAATTGAGTAGTTCCAGCAACATTTATTCATTTTTGAAAACTATAAAAAAAAAAATCTTAAGATTTTCAACGCGGTTTATATAAGCTTCCTTATTTTTACATACAAAAAAATATTAGTCACAATTTTGACTTCTTGTTAAGGCAACTGATTTGTACCAACATATTGTCAAAAAATACGTCTGCAATATTGCATACCTACTTTTTCATTTAGACTATTTGGCCTGAGGCTTGTTTGAAATTGCGTTTTGAGTAGTTATCTGATTATTCGATCCATTAGTAAAATGCATATATAATCGTAAAAGTGTTTGCCAAAACTTGGTTATATGTGTTTTGTTAGAGAGAAAATACAGGTTTGAAAAAGCAGGTTAATTGAAACGTATTTTTTTAAAATGCCGTTTTAAAAACGTAAAATCTATTTTGAAAACTCAATACCAAACACCTTCTCAATCAACAATTATTTTTCCTTGAAATTAAAACCCATATGATCCAATATCCTTACAATTATTAATCAAGAGTTGGGTCAATTACATACTCTTTAAAATCAACATAAAGCAAAAGTATATAATACATATACATGATCCTTTAAACTCATAAAGTATCTAATCTAACTATATATATAAACTTATATAAAACCAACAAAAGAAGTTAATTACCATAGTTAACTAATAACATGTATAGTATATACCAAGTTTTAGTAATCATCAAGCACATGATACACCAAGTGAAGTAGCCACAAACCGATCGGACCGTGATCTTGTCACCAACGACTTCATGTCCGGTGAAAGCCTATCAAACTCCGGGATCTCCGGGATAGTGGATAGAGTACTTGATGTGTCATATGCATAAAAAGCTCCATAACTTGATGAGTTAGGTTTAAGCCTAAAAACCGATCGGAGGAATTTGTTAAGGGAACGAGTGAGTTTGGACTGTTTTTTTATGGTGGTTTTGTGGTTAGAAGGTGGTGGTGGTTGATCATGACGGAGGTGAGGCATTGACATGGTTCTAGCCGATATGGCGGAATCAAGTTGTTGTTTGAAAGATTTGAGTTCGAAAGAGTCGTAAAGAGAGCTTTCACAATCCCATACTTCACGTTTTTGTTTGGCCTTTTGGGTTTGTGTTTCTTTCTCCATTTTTTGTGTTTGCATTTCTTGAATATTTGTAAAGAGAAAAAGAGAAAGGGATATAACCTATTTTCAATTTCAATGTTAGTTATTATATATAGAGAGAGAGGGATATATAAAATTCCCGTGATGGGTGTTATTATTATTATTATTATTATTATTATTATTATTATTATTATTATTATTATTATTATTATTATTATTATTATTATTATTTTTATGATATTGTAATAAATTAACCCATTAACGAATTAGGTATGTTAATAATTAATGATGATATTATTCTCTTTTTGTATACATTATATATATTATTTTTAATTTTAATTATGTGTGTGTACGTACTAGTAGGCCATGTGTCTTTATGTACGCCATGACTAGCTATGGGAGTTCAAAAAAGACCAAAATATTGTATAGACGCGTTAGCAAACCTGTATTGAATTATGTACTTACGATCCATTGAACGTTTTGGCCGTCTTTCATATCGATCCATTGAAGTAGCAGGTCGAGTTATAATCGGGCAATTTACCGTACTTGAGCAGGTAATTCCAAAAAAATCGTAAGATATTGATAAATAGATTTCATAAATTATAGACATAAGTTAGAACGCATGTTTCATTTTTCTTTTATAAAAGACGCGATTTAAGTACTCATAAAAGTTTGAAGTTCAATTATATAGCAAGAAAATTAATTTATATAAGATTAATTTTCGTAGGATGGTTACTTACTCGTAAATATCTTGTTTTCATCAGCCATATGAAGAGATTAATTATTTTGGAAATAATATTTAAGAGTTAATTAAAATAGTATAAACAAGTGTAAGTAATTTGGGTTTGGGATTAGATTGGTAGGTTGTGTAAGGAAAAAGAGGGAGGTCACGGAGTTGAAATATGGACCATTGAGTTGTAAATGTATGTGGGGGATTTTGGTTTGCTGATTTTCAAGACCATGGTGATGCCATTTAATGGTGTTGTTGAGTTGCATTAGGTGTTGCCGAATGCATTTTTTTAATCCAATTGCTAGGTTACGGGAAGATAAATATTTATATTTTTGATTTTTGACCGTTTTTCGTACTACAAGATTGGGATTCCGATCTTTTGTACTTGTTTCGTAAAACTGATATTGATATTGTAACTTTTAGGCCTAATATAACTAGATTTGAATGACGCGAATCCGTACGTGTAACTCCATTACTTGTCTTTAGTTTTAAACGAATCATTGATTCGATTATGCCATTTTGAAGTTGTAGCTAGTAAGAATAATAATACACTTGAAAGTTGAAAGCATACGTCCAAATATTCCCAGTATATATGATGATAGAAAGCATTATAAATTATAATACAGAAGTTGTTGGGATGTCTTCCATCTCATAAATAACCATAACCAAATTAATAAACTATGAGCAACAATAACATCAACTTGACCAACCTTAGTTTCACATCATCTATATCAAATTGTCAATTATACCCTTGTTTCATTTTTACTAAAAACATCCTCGCCTATTTAAATTTGACTTATTTACATATCATTTGTTTTTTTAATTTTTATTTCAATTGAAAAATCTTAGGGGCGTTTCATAATTAATTGTCACTCCTAACCTAATTTGTTCTAAAAACTATTGAATCAGTTTATATTGATGTGTATGACATGTTGATAGCTACATAACATAATAACAAATTACAATCAAAATCAAAATAAAACAAATTCACTATTTCATTGAAATGCTATGTGATTGGGAGATATATCCTCCTTTTAATCATTGGTGTTTCTATTAAGTTGATGTAATTTCCAGAAGGACTAATACAGTTGATGCGTTTGTACTTATAAACCATTGTATCAATACATTATTACCAAAGGGTCTTTGCCTATCGGTATGTTAGTTGTCCCTTAACCTCGTGAGAGGCATTATATAAATATCCGGGGTTGTATATGATGTGTGAGGCAGTTGTAGGGAAAAGAAAATTGTATCAATACATGATTAAATCTCCTTGGTATAGAGAATATTATGAGTTACAGAAGAGATAAATACAAAGACCGAATAAATCAACTCACAACATATAAGACAGGACAGAGATCGGGTAGAATCTGATATTGAGTTTGCCCCCAACAACGCTCATCCCATTAAAACGAATAACAGATTGTAGGCCTCCCTTCAACTATAATCCACATGATCCATCCATTCATCTACTATAAGTAGGATCATTAAGCTTATATCATACATTCATATATATGATTAGGATTGAATGCAACATAAACAGACAATATAGACGATGAAATACCATGTTATCGGATACTAATACATGAGTAGATACTGGGCTCCCTATTTCAGTTCCTCTTATTAATTTATCAACATCTTGTCTAATCAAGCATTGCCAGATTTCTGTACAGGCATTTCATTGAACGCTTTTGGAACACATACAGTTAATAACCTCTCTTTTAAACTTTCAAAATCTTGGATATTTAAGTTGATTCTTATAACTACAACAAAAAAAAAAAAGAAAAAAAGAAAAGTGTGTTATGTAATTTACCCATATAATAAGGGTAGCACAATTCCCTGTTTGAATTAGAGGTTTCAACTTTTATCGCCAAATGTTTGTTTTCACCAAGATATATACTTCCTGTGTTAACAGTTGTATATAATACATACATCTGTGATCTGCCTTTCTACTTTCAAGATTCTAGTTTGTCTTCAATCAACCACATCATCACTAAAGAGCTTGAACTTACTAGCATCAAGAACCAACTTCCTTACAGAAGAGAATGAACCCAACAAGCCAACGCCTGTAAAAACCACCATAATGATAATATTGATCCAATAAGTGAATGAAGACTTGGAAGGCTTGTAAGTCATGTTGTACAGAAGCATTGGAAGGATGAAATCCAACGGAATGAAGCCTAGAGCTCCAACGACACCGTTAATGTCACCAAAAAATGGCAGCATTGCAGCAAAAAAACCACAAAATATCATGTAGAGTGACCGGAGAATTATTCTTGGGATCAGGTTACGTTTTGAGAACATCCCTTGATTCACATCCGCAGATTTCGTTTCCATAATTTCATAAGCTACTTGAGAATAAACCTGTTAAATTCTTTAGAGTAAGATGATTTTTAAACATCATACGAGGTTCTATATCCATAAAGTTAAAAAAGAAACTGCTTTATGTCTGTCTTCATCCGGATCTTGTTCCATCCAGAGTTTTGTACACCACCACATTTTAGCATATACACCACTAATCATTCATTTGGTGGTGAATGGCTAAAATGTGGTGGTATACAAATTTTAGCTACTACATTTACCAAAGTAAATGTATACTATCGGTAACCTATTAATTGTCAAAATTTTAGTTGAATGGTCAAGTACATAGACTTTGGTGTATGAGGCCCGAGTTCAATTCCTTTTACAAACTTTTATACTTTCAATTTTAGACTTTTAAATATTAAACAATTTGAAATGTGTCAAATAGTGAAAAGTTGTTCATAAAAATCAATGGTTCTCTTATTCACACATCACCATTTTAATTTTGACAATTAAAATTTAACATGGACTAGCATTTTATAAATTGATGTTACAATAGTTTATAATTATAATAAACATTCTTTTAAATATAATATATCTCTACAAGATCTATTTTAACATAGTACAATTTTATACGCATCAGTTTATGTATTTTTTAATCATAAGGTTTTATATCTCTACAAAATCTATTGTTTAAATTATTATTTTGTTTTAAATAGTTACAACATAGTCATATATTACAAGAGATAAATGAGAATAACCTAATATTTGATAAGCCAGATGTATTTGACAATGAATGTTACTTTCATTTAGATAATCACAAATATTTAAGATAAATTATTCGTTAGTAAGATGTATATCAAATTTTAGATGCAAGATCAACTTTGAATTATGAAGTATATTTAATCACTCCTCCAAATTAATAGTGTTATTAGGATGCATATATGATATGCAATATTCGATACAACATACATGTGACAATGTAGTGAAGACGGGAAGGATACTGGGGAATAACCATTGTTCGGGTTTTCATCTTCTAATTCTTTTATATAATATATATATATATATATATATATATATATATATATATATATATATGGACAAAGGATATGATGAATGGTGAATTGGTGTTACATGTATTTTTTAAATTGTTACTTCAATAGATACATAACACATGACCCTCTCATAGAATCCAAAACAATTGAAAATCGATTATATTGATAATTTAATATATTATTGTTATGTATTGTAACAAAACTAAATCGAGTTTTACTTAAGATTCAAGAAAACAATCTAATCATAGTTGTATCAATTAAATGAATAAAATATATTTGTTGCATAGAAACCTAGATTATTCGAATTCAATGAGTCAATTTTAGCGATTAGCTAGGCTTTCAAGTTGACAAAAATTACACAGTTTACACTTTTATAAGTATAACTAAGATCGATTGACCTAAAGAAGTATTACTCTCGATTAACAAAGATGACCATTTTCAGAACCCCGCGCGCGGTGAAAAAACCTCGTCATCACCCAATAATTAAACATAACCAGTCATATTAGTTGCAACAAAAGTTATTATCTAAGGGTAAACTATAATTACTTATTTACCCCCTTCTATGAGTCTAATTGGAGAGTGTTTTACTCACATTTCACAAAGCTTTTTTCATGCTCTCACAATAATGATCTTTCTGGTCAGTTATTTACTGATTTCTTCTCGAAAAATTCTTGAAACATTTTATCTTACTATTATTACAGCTTAAATCATGTTAGCCGTGTCCGATTTTCAGACTGATTACTAATTTGTTTCTTAGAAATTATGACATGTATGTTGATAAAATGGTATTCAATTGGTTAAGAGGGAAGAGGTTGTACCAGGCCAATGGCAAAGAGTTGAAGAAGAACAAAAATAACTCCAATTCCAAGAAGCCAAGTTGGAGCTAAGGCAGGTCCCTCATCTGGCATGAGACTCTTAAGAATGTTTGAGCTAGCTGTGTTGCCAAACACCCAGTACCCAGAAACTGCAGCCGAGTAAAAGGTAAGGAAAATCACAGAGTAACACATCATTAGCCCTTTAAACATCTTCCCGGTTACTGGTGGTGCTAATGTAGCCTGTATTTCAACAAACAAGTAATGTTACCATTGTAATAAAGGTACCAAAATGGGCAGGTCGGTCAGGTTGGGTAATAAGTCAAAACAGGCTCCAGTCAAAATGATTCTTTGTGCGGGTTGTCAGGCTGACCCAAAACAAATTTTAAGTAATATATGTGTAAAATATGATTTCAAAATCATATTCCACGATGATAATATAACTTAAAAAGAAAAAACTTCAAGAGGATTTATGCAATGAAACACTGTCGACTTTCGACCCATTTGACCATGTTGACTGACCCCTTTCCTGACGGGTCAGAGATGAAAGAACATAACCCAAATTAACCCATTCATAAGTAGATGGCCAAAGTTGGCAACTCTACATACAAATTATCACGCTAGAAAGCATAAGTTGACTTTTGAGATGGTACATCATACCTTCCAAATTCAAAACTGACACGGCCATACGGCTTCTACAGTATTGTGGAATGAACATAGAAGATAAGTTGTGAAGAATCCCTTTATGATTTTGAAACAAAGAACTTCCTCAAGTTGAAAAATTAGCAACTTATGGTAAAAAATAATTTTTTAATACTTATAGATGTCAGGTGACTGAAGAAATGTAATTATAATTAGTTGCTGTTTATATCGGGAGAATTGAAAACAGGACCAAAGTGTGAAAAATTGAGGACATAGTATACAAAATGGTATAATTCTTTTTCTAGCAACATCTGTAACTGCCTATAGGGATTAAATCATGAATTTATCAACCAAGATACATAATGAATTAAATAAATGGACTTACTTGAATCTCGGGGACAATTCCATTTCCAAATATGGCAGCAATTATAGAGATTGAAGTGAAGGCACTCATAACCATTGAAAATTTTGAAGTTTCTAACGAATAATCTCTTGGGGGTGCATTTTTCGATAGCCCTGCACAGAAAGTGAACTAAATCAAGTTAAATGAACCTTATTTCGCTGCAAAGAAAATCGAAAAAATATCGTTCCACGAGTTAAAAGCATACCTGCATTGAGACAAGCACCAACAACTATGAATGTATAAGCCAAGCTCAAGAAAAGTGAAGCCAAGTTGACATGTCTAAGAGAATGAAAAGTTGGCAACTGAGAGAGAACCATCATGACCACTGTAACCATAGCTATGAATTCCCATAGATGAAGGGGCCCATCAGGAGAAACACTCGAATACATTATCTAAGCAGAAAATAGACATGTTAATCAAACAATCAAAAGTGTTTTTGAGATAAATTTAATGCTTATGAATTGAGCCTTCTATAGTTCTATCATACCTGAAGGCATTCCCCGGCAAGCAAGATTGCTCCTATGCTAATGCCAGTGTTAATGGCCGTTTGTATAAATATTACAAAATAGTACATCCCACCAGACCCTACAAAAAAAGAACAGATGAAACGTCAAAGTTACCATTAAAAAAGGAATTTTTCAAAAAATTGCATCAAAGCTAACATGCTTTAGGCCAATTTCTATTAACAATTAAGAATTTAACGTGATCAACATTCAAAATATGTGACAGTTATACTGGTTATTAGGACGTGTCATAAGACGTGACAGCTGACATGTCAATAACTTTGACCATTGACTTTTTCACTAACAATCGAACATAGCATCTAGAAAGTAGAAACTGAATCACTTTCAAGTGTGAAAACATAGTTCATTACCTAAAGACTAAAGTACTTTAAACTTTTCTATGCAAATTTCCCTTTGACTAACAGTCAAACACTCAGCATAGAGATATATATTACGTTCACACATGCCACTATGCAAGGCATAATATACACTTACCCAGAACATCAGCGGCAAGTTCCCGGAAACGAATATGGCGTCGACCCTCTTTTTCACAGTGCTCAAGAACGAGGGACATGAGATAATATGAATAGAAGGTGACAACCCCCATGACCGTGAGGCAAAAGAAGCCAAGGCCCCATCCCAGACCCCTGAACGCATACGGTAAAGTTAGTATAGTGGGTCCCACAATCGCGGTCGTGAGGTGGAACCCGGCATGATACCATTCCCCTATAATTCAACAACAACAGAAAAAAGTTCAGATATGAAAATTTCAAAGTCAACTAAACTTTACAATAAAGAAAGTCTCACCTTTTGATTCAAGCACGAAAGTTGCACCTGCATCTCCCTGCCGGACACTTTTGTTTTCCGGAACTGTAGGAGCCTCTGTCATCAAGAAATATCAACAAGAAGCATACACATATGAAATTATGATTATTAATACCATGAATAAAGATGAGTACTTAGTCAGACAACTTTAATTATCTATTTGTCACCATGTTCTTTGTGTGTGTTAGTACGACAGCTAAAGAAAAAGACATAATTATCTTTTATTATAAACAACAACTAAGCCTTGAAGGCTCCGGTACAAAGCAAAAGATGGCAATGGAATAAACATGGTGACATTTATATACTTACGGATCTGAACATTAATTTTCATATTTAAAAATACATACTTCTTCCATTGTGAAAATCAGATCCCACTCTAAGCTTTTTAAAAAGTCTAACTTTATTTTATAGCAGAAATGTGTGGTCAAATACTTATAACATGGCAAACTATATGATTAAGACTAGTGGATACAACTGGTAGTAAACAAAATAAAATAACAAGTTGTTCATAATATCAAAAGTTTAATATGAGAAAAATATTGCATAGAAGCAACAACAACAAAAGAAGGTTTCTTTCATTTTCAGTAATATGTTACATCAGCTATATAGCAAATTCAAAGGTTGAATCAGTACTTCACCTTTTTTTTTAATTATAATAAACTTTATTGGCTTGCTATAGCATGATCATAAACAATAAACAATTATTAATATACTTTTAACATCAATTAAAATTAAATGCCTTTATTTCTCAGTCATAACTCTTACCCATAGTGCTTCTTCTCCACCCTACAATATTATTACGGAGTATTATTATTATATTATTATAATAATATAATCTCCTCATTAAATAATCAATTATTTTGTTTTGTAAATAACTCCGTCTAAATTTGGATAATCTATCTTCTAGTATTTCAATTTATTACTCTTTTTCCGTTTTAGTTAAGTTAGCAATTATACGCAAATTCTTGATCATGCAAATCTTCCTTTCTTTTAGGTGTGTAATTAAAAAGAAAGAAAGATTATATTAATGCACATTAACAAGAAGTTTAAAGTAGGTAAACTGTCATTTAACATGTAAGAATTCTCATATCCAAAGCATTTGCCAATATAATGCAATAATCACCATACCTCACACAATATTTTGTTAAAAAGAGTTTATTCAAAAAAATAAATACGGAGTAATAAACAGTGGAACACGATTAAATGAAATCAAATTCTATTACTAACAAATTAATCAACAGAATCTATGTAGTAACAAACATCAGGTATATGTCGTGAATTAAGTTAAAAGAACGTGAAACTGATTTGAGTTTGACCTAATTCCAGAATTAGAATAATTGTGGTTGAAGAGAAAGTAGGATACCTGGTGGTAGTAATGGTTGTTGTAATTGAATCGTCATATGATCGAAGTTAACGATTGAATCGAATAAAAATTCAAAAATTAAATGGTTTGGATTCGAGTAATTGTTAAGCAGAATTGATTGAAGAAATTGGGAGATAGAGAAAGCGATGGATTAATTGGGGAAAAACCAAAGAAACGTTTCGATCAAATTAAAAGAATAATAGTAATATTTATCTTAAATAATCATAATTATTATTAATATTAATATATTAATTGAAAACAGGGGTTTAATAGGCGGTTGGACCATGTACGAAGTACGCTCTTTACTCCGGTGAAAAGTTGTAAAAGCACGGCGAGTGTGACAGTGTTTTGGAGAATACTATACGTTGAAAAATGAAAGTGTGACAGTGTTTTAGATTTTTTATTTTTTTATTCCTTTTTAAATATAAATAATTGAATAAATTAAAATAAATAATTAAATAAAAGATAATATTTATTAAATAAATAAAAGAAACGTTACAAGCTCTAAAAAGTACATAATTTAATTTAAAGACAATAAGACAATAAATAAATAAAAAGATTACATTGGGTTAGTATTTATATAATTCCAATGATTCATTACTAAATTAAAAAGTCCAACCTAATAATATTAAACACAAACACATTTATTTATTTATTATTTTATAAGAAAAAGAAAATAAAAACCCTACGGGCGCGTTTATTTACGAAAAAATATCTTTATTTTTCCTTTCGTACTTTTATAGAGTTTTTTGTTTTTTGAAAATCATAAGGGTTTAAATAATGCATTCAAATGTAAGGGATGGAGTTTTCATTTTTCAAATTAGAAAAGTTAAAAAATCTTAAATCATATATTTCATTTTCTTATAGAACTCCTTCAGAAAACTCCAACTTGAACACGCTTTCTAATTTTTCACTTTTCTTAGAAAATTTTCCAGAAAAATGAAGGAGTTTTCCGTAACTAAACGCGCCCTAAGGGCCCGTTTAGTTTGAAAACTCCTCCATTTTTTCTGAAAAATTTTATAAGAAAATCGAAAACTAGAAAATATTTTTAAATTGGAATTTTCTAGAGAAGTCTTCTGAGAAAGTAAAATCTGTGATTTAAGGTAATCTACCTTTTTGGAAAATGAAAATTACATATCTTATATTTGAACGCGTTTTCTAAATCCCTTAAATTTTCAAATGACAAAAAACTCAAAAAAAAAAAATGGAAAAAATAATTTTTTTCCGTAACTAAACGCGCCTTAATTCTCCTTCTTCCTTAGCCGTCACCCTCCTTCTCCATTTCTTTTTTTTTCCTTCTCCATTCTTCCTGCTTTCATTTTCCTTTCATTCTTGTTCATTTCTTGTTCAAAAATAAAAAGAAACTTGCATTTAAATTTTAAAAGCAAACATAAAAAAAGGAGGAAAAAAAGAGAGAAAAACATCTGTTTTCTCAGCTCTCAACCATAAGGCAATCGGAAATGCCGACGGGAACACCATTCCATAGTGGGTGAACGCCTTCCAATGTTGTTCTCGTTGCTGAAGGCCAGTGAGAACCGGCCCACTCCGCTTGCTCTAATTATACTAAACTAATAGAGCTTAAAATATAAATATAAATATAAGTTCAAACTCCATTTACAAAAATCCATCTCATAACTAGTGTTCATATTTATATTTTTAATTGTTCCAACTCTAAAATAAGTGTCAACTTCATATTTTAATCAATTAAAAGAGACTTCAGTGAGTAGATATTATTTGATTGGTGAATAGTGCAGTTAGTGAAAATTTTTAAAGCTTAGTGAACACTTTGATTAAGACGGAGGGAGTAGTATTGATAGGTGAAAATATAAAACGGTAGAGAAGCTTATTATACGTCAAGCTTTTTCTAAAACTTTTGTGGAAATTATATTTGTGTTCTTTTTTCTCTTTCTTTTAAAAGGAGTGACAAAATATAGATGTAAATAAATCAAACTAATCTACGCGATGGTTGACATGATCTAACTTAATGATAAAATATATGTTTGTTTGGTTGTACACCCCTTTTTTTTATCTATCAAAATCACTAAGTGGGTGGTTTTTGACCATTCTATCCCTATCAATCATATTGTTCATGTTTTTAATAAATATCAAAATGATTAAAAATCACATACTTAGCAGTGGATGGATAAAAATTGTAGTGTATAAGGTCATCCATTTTAATGGTAACGGACATAGTAAGGTGTTATAGGTGTCACATCACCCATAACATAGTGTGGTGGGATAACACCATGTAATAGAAAATCCTACCATGCCGTGAGTGTAGACCACATCTTTGACTCACATTTGAATTTATTTTTCATTTTTCTTATTAACAAAACAAATATAAATAATTAATTAAATACAATACAAAATTTTAATTAAACACGTATTTTAAAATTAGAAATACTTATTAATAATCTTACAATTTAAAAAAATGCACAACCCACAAATTAGCAAACCTACAAGCCCATTTTATGTTAACCCATAATTATTTAGGTCTACTCCTTTTCTAGTTTTTCTTTTAAAAAAGAAAAAAAAACCCTAATTTGGTGGCCTCTTTTCTCTTCAACCATTATTCTTCTTCTAACCAACTCTCAACGAATTTCCTCTTCTCTTCATTTATTTGTTATAAACGATCAAAAAACAAAATAAATAAATAAAAAGAAAACGAATAAAGAAAGAAAAAAAAAGTCATTTGGGCCCCACAAAACCTCTACTGCACTTCATTATACCCACCACGATGCCCCGTGCTAGTCGTTGCTGGCGTCGTGGTGGCACCACAGACCCCCACCTCACTGCACTCCAAAGTGGTCTTATGTGGTGGTATAAAAAGTGTATTTGTGTTTATGTGGTGGTAATGTAGAGTGGTTCAGTAGTCAACAATCGATAATTTTAGACAATATGTTAGTCAGTTATTATGAGTTGAACCTTTTAATAGGTTCACTCATTGACAATGGAAAATCTAGAGTTGAAAACAACTTAGGTCCAACATAGATATAATAAAGATACCAAGTCAAATGGGTAACGGGTCGGGCCGGTCGAGTTAAATAGGTTGGGTCTCAATACTACTCGTAAGCATCATTTCAATTATAATTTTTACGATGCTTGAGTTCATGTTAAATATATACGGAGTAATATGGTTTTAACTTTTAAGACAACTTAATAATGAACCCTACAAAAATTACATTATGAGAGAAAGTGTAAATTAGAGATTTGGAAAAAGCCACACTTTATTCAAAACTCAAAAGCTGTACGTGTGCCTAGAAACCTAGTCTTTTTTACTCAATTTGCTTAAGACAATCTCATTTTTGCTAAGATAATTTTGATGTGCATTGTTCACTTGTAAGATGCCCACCAAATATAATATCTTTTTGTAAGATAAAGAGTTCATACTTCATCTTCTTTATCTTTTTCTCTTTCCCTCTGCAACTTCCATCTTTCTGCAATTTGAAGAAGGTTTCATGGACTCTCTTCTTTATTTTTTTTAAACCTTTGATCTAAGTGGGTCCTAACACAAATTTGAGGTGAGTCCTTGAAGAATAACTAGTTCTCTTAAACATTTTGAAATCAAAAGTGGGTCCATGGACCCGTCTTATTGGCACATAAATTTGCCTCTGCTCATTGACAATTATTGTACTAATTTTCTGGCTGAAAATTTATATAAATTCTTTTAACTTAACCCGTTCAACGTTCATCGGTGGAATATATAAGTTCAGTTAAATCACATTAGGAACATCTATTTATTCACTCTAGTAATCTGATATAACTCATAAAGACCACAAAAAAACCGAATAAGAACTGGTAAACGCAAGAACGGTTTGGAAGCAAAGAAGGTCTGCTATCAAAGCCAAAATCGAACCATCAACTTGCAGCCCTTTCAGTAGGTTTAGCAACATTATGCACATGTCATTACGAAATGTGATTCTTTTCATTATATATACGATTCGCTGAAAACGACTTACTTACGATTCCATCTCACGTATAGATACAACAAACAGAAAAAAGAATTCAAGCAGAACTTTTCAACAGTTTCAGTTATTTTCCATACCATCTTGTAACACAATCCATAGACAGAATGCAGTCACCATCAAAAGCATAAGAGGCTACTAGTATAAAACAAATGCAACAGCACAAACATATGATGTATCTGATGTCCAAAATAATGTCTGGATGAATTAAAAATACAGACTAGGAAATACCAAATAATTTCCTATACACAACATAAATCTACCCTTAGCCCCAATGTGATATAATACAAAAGAACAGATGTAACTGACTTACAATTACCAATACATGAGAAAAGGTGAACTATGGGTGCACCAAGTCTCTCTATGTGACTCGAACCATGAACCTTTTCAAGAATCGAAACAAATTTACTCAAAATGCAATTTACGGAAAAAATTGGGAAATGAATTCGATTTTACAGGAAACTATTTACCTTGCGGTTTGCCTTCTTCCAACAGTGGTTTTCTTTGAAAGAAGTTCTTGGAGATAATCATAACGATCACGTTGATAATCGACTAATATACATAGCTGTCTTATGGCCTCTCTCTTCTCTTCTCCAAGATCCAGTAACCCTTCATCTTTAACATGAAGCTGGTTTTCTAGCTGTATGATCTTCTCATCATTTACAATCGATTTTTGTTCAAGTTGATCAAGTGAATTCTTTAGTTTCTCCTTCTCACTTTCAAGTGCCTTCAGTTGTACCACCATTTTTGCCACCTTTTCTTTCAGATCATCTCTCTCGGAACTTGTGTTCTTTATTGAAATCCTGGAAACTTGGATTTCGTTCATCATCTCGTAAATCTGTGTTAATATATGCCCGTGATCTTCTTCAAATTTTACAGTTAGTGAATCCATGCCACCTGTTATCTCAATAACTTTCTGTGTGATCTCCTTTTTAACACTCTCTTCAGATTCTTTGTAATTTGCAATTGTGTTTGATAACATCGAGATTCTTGATACGAGTGATTTGTTTTCTTCATGCAGCTTCTCCTCTTTGCCCTCGTACTCGCCTTCCTTTTCATTTAATGTCTGTTCTGTTACACGAAGCTTCTGGTTTGTGAGACGGATTTTGACTTCAAGGTTTCTGACATTTTCAGTCAAAGTGGTGATATCCTCTCCTTTGATTTCGAGTTCTCCTTTTAAGTCTTCAATCTTTTCCTCTAATTGTTCAACTATATGTTCCTTTTCAACCAATGTTGTTTCCACTTCTTGAATCTTAACTTGCAGTTGCTTTTGTAATTCAAGATTGTTCTGTTTTTCGCTTTCGAATTGCTTCTTTAACTCCTCTTTCAAACTGGTCACAGAAGTCAATTCCTTTTCCAGTTCATTGACTTTTGCTGCATAGTCTTCCTTCTCTTCAACTGTCTTTGCTTGATCTTTTGACTTGCTTTCAAGGGCTTCCTTCAGACTTTCAACCACGAGTATAAGTTCTGAAAGTTCGACACCTTTTTTCATGAGTTGCGATTCTGATTCGTTTTTCAGGTTGTTCAAGGATTCAAGTTCCAATTCTAATTCTTTGACCTTTGACTCGTAGCATTCCTTCTCTTCGGCAGTTTTTGCTTGACCTTTTGACTTGCTTTCAAGATCTTCTTTTAGACTTTGACTCAGGATTGAAAGTTCTGAAATTTCAGTACACCTTTTCTCGAGTTGCATTTCTAGTTCAACTTTAAGGTTGTTCAAGGATTCGAGCTTCAATTCTAAATCGTTAGCTTTTAGTTCGTACCCTTCTTTCTCTTCCATAGTCTTTGCTTGATCTTTCGACTTGCTTTCGAGTTCTTGTTTCAGACTTTGACTGAGGATTAGGAGTTCTGAAATTTCAGTACCCTTTTTCTCGAGTTCCTTTTCTGATTCACTTTTCAAGTTGTTTAACGATTTGAGCTTCAATTCAAGATCTTTGACCTTTGACTCATAATTTTCCTTCTCTTCAGATAGTTCTTTTGACTTGCTTTCAAGTTCTTCTTTCAGACTTAGGTTAAGGCTTACAAGTTCTGAAATCTCATGACCCTTTTTCTCGAGTTGTGTTTCTGATTCATTTTTCAAATTGTTTAGTGATTCTAGCTGCAATTCTAGATCTTTGAGCTTTGACTCAAAGCCTTCTTTCACTTCCACTGTCTTCTCCTGTTCTTTCGACTTGCTTTCAAGTTCTTCTTTCAGACTTTGATTCAGAATTAAGAGTTCTGCAACTTCAGTAACCTTTTTCTCGAGTTGCTTTTCTGATTTGCTTTTAAGGTTGTTTAAAGATTCGAGCTGCAATTCTAGATCTTTGACCTTTGACTCGTAACTTTCCTTCTCTTCAGCTTGTTCTATTGACTTGGTTTCAAGTTCTTCTTTCAGACTTAAGTTGAGGCTTACAAGTTCTGATATCTCATGACCCTTTTTCTCGACTTGTTCTTCTGATTCATTTTTCAAATTGTTTAGCGATTCTATCTGCAATTCTAAATCTTTGAGCTTTGACTCATAGCGTTCTTTCTCTTCTGATGTCCTCTCTTGTTCTTTCGACTTGCTTTCAAGTTCTAATTTCAGACTTTGATTCAGAATTAAGAGTTCTGCAATTTCAGTACCCTTTTTCTCGAGTTGCTTTTCCGATTCGCCTTTCAAGTTGTTTAACGATTCAAGCTGCAATTCTAGATTCTTGACCTCTGACTCATAACCTTCCTTCTCTTCCACCATTTTTTCTTGTTCTCTTGTTTTGCTTTCAAGTTCATCTTTCAGACTTTGAATCAGAATTGAAAGTTCTGATATTTCAAGGCTCCTTTTCTTGAGTTCTGTATCGGATTCGTTTTTCTGATTGCTAACAGATTCGAGATCTGATTCCAAATCTTTGACCTTTGACTCAAAGCCTTCCTTCTCTTCCACCACCTTCGCATGATCCATCATCAATTTTGCAATCTCCTCTTTGAAATTTTCTATTTGAATAACATATTCTGCAATTTCTCGACTCTTCTTGCTGACTTCTGTTTCTGATTCAGTCTTCAGACTGTGCAAAGATTTCACATCTTCTTCTAAATCTTTCACTTTGACAACATATACTTCTTTCTCTTCTTGCAATTTTTGTTCATCTACCATCTTACCTGCTAGCTCTTGTTTTAGAGAATCTATCTGGATCAAGTAATCGGAAACTTCTTGACTACTTTTCTCCAGTTGACTTTCTGATTCAAGTTTTTGGGTGCATAGAGACGCTATTTCCTCTTGCTTTTCATTTACTTTATCCGATAAAGCTTGCATATGTTCTTCCAATTTACTTTTCTCAATGCTCATGGATTCCAATTCCTTTTGCAAGTTGGAGACATTTTCTGTCAAACTCTCTATTTGAGATTGAAATTCTTCTTTCTGGATCTCAATCTCTCTTTTCTGGGCATTTAATGACACAAATTCTTCTTCAAAACCTCTTATTTTGATTTCTGTTTCGCTCTTGTGAGAGACATGCATCTCTGTGTGACTAAGAAGCTCTTTCTCTTTGTCAGCCAATATTTCTCTTAATTCGCTATATTCAGTTGCAAGTTCTTCAAATTTTTCTTGATTTGTTTTAATCTCAGCTGCAAGCTCTGAACCCTTTATTGATAGAGATTTCTTCTCTTCTTCAGCAGCTTCTAGTGTTTTACTTACGTTTGATAGGTCCTCTTCTGCTGTCCCCAGTTTCTCCTTCATTGTAGAAAGGTCTGACTTGAAACCTTCGTTATCTCCTTCCAACTGAACAATAAAAGCTTTTAGTTCTTCTAGTTTCTGATTAAATTCAGATTCCAGCACTTTGGAATTTTCACATTTCAGATTGAGGTCTTTGTTCTCAGCCAAAAGTTTAGAGTTTTCTTCATGCAATCTATCAGCTTCAAGCTTCAACTCTCCAAGCATCTTCTCCGTTTCTATTTCTTTGGTCAAAGCCGCTTCACATTCTGAACTCAATGCTTCCTTTTCCTCTGTTGCAATAGTCAACTTTCTAGTCAACTCGTCAATTTCTATATTAGTGGCTTGAAGTTGTTCCTTGAGGATGTGTGCTGTTTTCAGCTTCCCGTTTTTACTTCCTTTCTTGGTTAATAAATCGTCTGAATCTGAATCTGAGCTGGATGAGGAAGAAGAGTCTTTTTCTTTCTTTGAATGAACTTTTGCTCTCAACTCTCCCGTGATATGATCGTAGCGCTCATAGATGGATTGATGATGTTTGTGGAAATCTTCAATCAACTCAAAAAGTTTGCTTTTATCGTCCCTGTCTTCCTCTTTGAGAAGCTCTAAAATCTTCTTATAATTATCCTCCATTTCTGCAAAAGTAATTCAATATTTTTAGTACATTGTTCATAGAAAAATCACAACAGCCGATTGTCAAAACCCACATAAATCAACAAAAGAAGCCACTTCAACAAGTACTTCCACCCAATTCATGGGTATGAGCTAAACGAAGTAACAGATGAAGTTAATTTTGCTTGCTCTTTTGCAAATCAACCATTGTCCTAATAAAAATGAGCTATTTTGGACAAATTATATACATGCAAATATAAAAACTAGAAAGTAACTTCCTTGGTAATTTTTAGTCAAAGATCATTTTTTTTGCATACTACTGTAGCCATTACTTTTACATTTTTGCAGAAACAAAGTTCCATTTACAACAAAAGCCTATAATACTTTAACAAAATCAATTGTGCCCATACATTTATAGGGTATACTAAATGGGAACAAAAAATCTCCAAAAAGAACAGATACTTCATGGTTGAATTAGAAGGTTGGCAGGTCCAATTCTTTTTTAATATGAAGTGCTTGGGTAAAGTGGTTAGTTCCGACACTCATTAATAACATTTTTTAAATTATATAATTTGATCATTGAACAATTCAGCAAACAATATATGACAGCAAGTAAAACAAAAGGAAGAATAAATACCTATATTGCTCCCTTTAAGTTCCTTATATTTGTCAGGATCAATATGACTTCCAAGGATCGACTTAATTTGATTGCTGAAACGATGCTTTCTCATTTCTTTGTTTGGTTTTCACAATGTGTTCCTCAAATGTTCAAGAAAAAACGTTGTGTCTCAGAAGAAAACGAATTACGTTCTTCAATAAGACAGGATAATCTTCATCAATTGAGCCCGATCCTGAAAGTGAAAACAATATACGTGTTTCATAAATCCAGACAAAAAGAAAACAGGAGTCAAATAACTTAAAGTAACTAATAGAATGCCATGCTTTATGTGAGCCTCCATAAAAAGCGAAAATAATAAATAACGATAGTAGTGCATGTAGTATATAAAATAGGTGTATAATCCTGGTTGTCACACTACAGAATGAATGACCCTCAAAAGGCAGCATAACAGAAAATCACAAAAAGTTCCATTATTATTTTCTTCTTTTTGTCATTTAGCAGTCTTGAATAACTGATGTGTTGGGTGATAATTGGATACAAGAATTGTGTACCTATGTTGCATATTGTATATCACTGGTGTGCAATAAGAATATAGCAAATTTCAGATAATTTGAAAATACAAGA
Organism: Gnaphalium uliginosum; assembly: GCA_963930675.1. Lineage (NCBI taxonomy): Eukaryota > Viridiplantae > Streptophyta > Magnoliopsida > Asterales > Asteraceae > Gnaphalium > Gnaphalium uliginosum. The sequence goes on from OZ005680.1 coordinate 10,696,589, forward strand.
TGCAACTTAGGAGAATATATCTACACCACAGGTAAAAAACAAACCAATTCAAAAGGTCACCTTATTTAAATACATTCAATTCGAAGTGAATAAATAAGTACATGTAATCTAAAGTCTTGTTGCCTTTATTTTGTATTTATCATTGTGTTCATGTTTGTCCAAACCAACAAGAGAAAGTAATAACCATGTGTTTACTTCCTGCAACTAAGTATTTAATACAGCTGTTCAGAAAACAATCATGGATCTCACTTTTACAACCATATAGTAAAAAGACAACTAAAGTCCGTGATTCGAATACTGTTGCTCTTAAAAACATTAAAATCAAATTGAAGTACAGAATTCAATTACAGCAACTGGTATCAACTCACAGGGAAATGATTACAGCTCGTAATTAAATTCAACTAGATATCAAAATTAAAAACTACGTATAACAGAAAATTCAATCATCAGACTTCAAAATGCAATCAACATCAAACTCCAAAATTTAATCAAAGTTTGGCAGATGAAGCTAACATAACGAAATCAAAATATTCGAATTTACGGAAATAAAACTTTAATCATGTAAAATCGACTAGGTTAGATTAACAGTAAATACAGCCACTAAACTTCAGAATTAATCAGGTGTAATTTAATTAGTTTCCAGAATTAACTGATCAATTACGTAACGATACAAAGAATCAGACGAATTACCGTTGAAATTCGCATAAAAACAGAGCAGTTTAAGAATCCGCCGATCGATGCTTCAAGAGTGAATCCGAATTCAGTTCCAAAAATTGACAATTTAATCGAGAATTTAGTGTGTGTTTGTGTGTGAGTGAGTGTGAGATACACAGAGTAATAACCTGAATGGGCGAAATTTTGATCTGAATGTTTAGTACTTTTTTATGTTTGGAATCACGGCCCAATTATTTCAAACAAGTTTCATAAGTTTCTCAGAGGATGTATAACTAGACAATTGGCACCCCTAAGGTTTTGAGTATTTTAACCTTGATTTATTCAAATATTTATTAAGTCGGTTCCAACAAGAAATGGTTAAAAAGTTTGGGTATTAGCTAAATGAGATGCTTAGCTAAAATCTTATTGAACGTTAAACTCTATATGTATGTAAGTAAGTATTGAATGAGTTCAAATGATGGTTTTATTTGACAAACTTTCATAAATATTTCAAATTATTCAATTCGAATTCATGTTATCGAGCATAATTTACGTAACGTTCTAGTCAAATCTTTATATCGGTCGTGTATATGATAGTGAATATGGGTGATATTAGGCCTCGAGTAATCTTTAGTTTTATTGGACATTATGCACATTGAGTTCGCAAGCACTATAATGCAGGGAAATACGTAATTGAATATGCTCGGGCAAAAGGGATATCAAGACGGGTGACCTTTTGTGAAGTGTGTTTTGTGGTAAGTGAAAATGTTATAGTTTGACGAATATTTCGAACCAGTCAAGCTCTCAAATCAAGCTAAAATTGATACTTATGTTTGATAGATAACATAATATTAATATCGATGTTATGGTACAAACATGCATACAAAATCTTTACTATGATACTAAAAATGTACTCACTGCACTTTCATACGAAGAACACTAATGACAGTCATACAACATCCAATTTTTTTCCACCAACAAAAATGAGTCATCATTCTTGTTTCACAACTAATTAGTGGAGACTGTAAATAGAAAAATGTTTGAAATTGTTAATACACACACAAATTCTTATAGGCTTGAAATATATGTTACTAGTAGCACCCAAGTTGGGTGATGCCAGTGCAAAGTTAGTATTTTAATGTGTAAACTAATTTTAATAGTTAATATTAATTCATCATACGATTTTGAAATTTTATTAGTGAAAAGGTTGTACAACAATATGACATACGAGTATTATATTAAACTACTAGTTCTAGATAAAACCCCTGTATACACACGGCCCAATAGATTTGTATTTATTTTTTATAAAAGTTGATAGAATCCTTGTATAATATGTGATAAATTAGAACATTTTTAGCAGTATAAGTTTTCATAAATCAAATTTTCTAGTTGTAGTTTAATTTATCTAATGTTATTTGCTTTCGTTTAAATCTTATTGTGATGTGATTATATTCAAATTGTAGGTAGCAAGCGACGTTTTTAAAATTATATGGGAAAGTAATAGTTAAATATTATTATTATATTATTATAGTACCTAAAAGAATAAATAAAATAAGTCAAAACGTTTATTTAGTATGCTTGTTGAAATTCTATCAACCACTTTTGTTTTTATGTTTATCTTTTATTTGCTTTAATTTATTTAATATATAACAGTTATTGTTATTTAAACTAAAAATAAAAAATTTAAAGGATTTTATTTTGAAATTTTACAAAATTAAGGAATCTAATTAACTAATTAAAAATTATTAATTGATTATCAATGAATTTTTATATATAATTAATAAGATAAGATTATGGGTAGATCACAAAACAGATAAGTATAAGGATTAAGTTTATGAAGTTATAAATGTGAGGGGGGTGTTATGGAAAAACAGAGAAACTGAGGTGGCATTAAAAGTAATTTTGTCTGGCATGCATGAGCATGACAGAAATCAGACTCGGACCGCATTTTTGTGGTTTCAAATTTTTTAGGGAGGAAGGATTTCGTTGGTCAAAAATATAATAAATTAAAATAAAAAGGAAAAACACTTGCGACTTCTTTTATTTAGATGATGATGTAACATTTTTTGTTTTAAAAATCAAAAAGTGATTTAGACATTTAGCATAATAATTAAAATCAAAATATATGGATAAGAATAAGAACTACTTTTCTTGTAAGATGTTAATACAAAAATCGTTAAATCCGATTAGTTTAGCTGTAGAAAACAAAAGCATTAACATCAAGCTTAGGGTGAAATTTATAAAGTAAAGTTGATATATCTCCGTAAAGATTTGAAATTTAGAAATTGCAAAGTTATAGGTGTATTTAGTTACAGTAAAATATTTTATTTGTTCCTTAAAAGTTCGTAAAAATTCAAAAAATACGTTCAAATATAGCAAGAGTTAGAGTTTACATTTTTTCATGTTAAAAAAATATATAAAATGCTAAATTATAAATTTTTCTTTTTCTAGAAAAGTTTTTCAGAAAATTTCAATTTGAACTATATTTTAATTTTCTTTAAAATACGTAAGAAATTTTCTGTAACTAAATCGCTACGATTTGAATGAAGTATAAACAGTCGAATCAAATTGTAGGAAAGACATCCTAAAAGTTGAAACAGCCAAAATGTGTAGACCCTGTATTAATCTTTGTGCAACACAAATATGCCCATCAACTACCAATGTGCTCAAATAGCCGAATAGGACACGATTTGTAATTTAACACTGGAAACTTTTGTCCACTTGTAACAATATTATTGATGGGCCACATGCTTTTGTCGGCCCCACTATTGCTTTACAAATATAATTCATTTTAAATTTTCAAATTAATTTCCAATTCTTTAAGGAATGTTTGATGGCCTACCTTTTAATATTTCTATAATTGCATGCACCTTAAAACTGTAGTTCTCATTAAACTTGACTTTATTTATTACGTAAAAGAGACAGATGATCACAACTTATAATTTATTTATTTATTATATTCTTATTATTATCTTATTTGTATTAATTAAAAAAACAAAATTATCTATATCCGTCTACTAAGTTTTAAATCGGAAACCATAAATAAATATGTCAATGACTTGGATTTGGTTACAAATTAAATGCTAATATTCGAGACCTGGTTAATAATTTAAGCTCTTTCTGAATTTAATTCTACTTTAATACTTAGGTATGTTACTCTTTTAGTATGTCCCACAAATTAAAATTGCAAATGAAAGTGTGAAAAACGTACATTAAGATATCATAGAAACAAACAAACAAGTGATATATACCAGAGCGAAAACAGGACGGGTCAATATAGACAATCGTCCCCACTAAAAAATTTATATAAAGTAAATTATCTATATTATTAAGGATAATTTTCATATTTACCCCATTAAAAATAAAAAATTTAAAGGTATTTTTTATATTTGCCCATTATAAATAATTTGTTTTAAATTTGCCTCCTCAAAATTAAATTTATGACTCCGCCCCTAATAGATACTAGTTTGTTTGTGATGAGTATTGTTCATCTAGAATATAATTTATAAGGTTGAACTAGTAAATCCCGTATAAATAGAGGTTGATTAGTCGAGTTCTGCTTTGAGTAATATTAACTAATTAGGTCGTAAAGCTGAAGTTGGTATTAACGCTATTATCAGTGATCGGTACAGGGGATTTTGTTCGTACATATATATATTTTGCCCTTCAAAAAAATAAAAAAATAAAATTAAAAATTCATGCATATATGTTAGTAATTAGATCATGTTTTGGTTATAGAGTTTGGATCAAATAAGAACACTTCTAAAATAAGAACAACCAAGAACACCTCAAATGCACATATATATAAAATAAAATCATTACATTTACACTCATACATCTCAAATATGCAAAGAAAAATTGATGCACATTTATAAAAATGCACAAAAATCGAAAAAACGATTGATGCACATCTATAGAGATAATTGTGCATCAAGCGTTTTTTCGATTTTTGTGCATTTTTAGAAATGTGCATCAATTTTTCTTTGCATATTTGAGATGTACGAGTGTAAATGTAATGATTTTATTTTATATATATGTGCATTTGAAGTGTTCTTAGCCGTTCTTATTTTAGAAGTGTTCTCATTGAAACTCTACCCATACATGTGTAGTTGGTTAATTAGGTGACAACAAATCAACAACGAGCTTAATCAATTTTAATTTCATCTTATTATAATTTAATTTATTTATATTTAATTTAATAATTAGGATTTAGAATCGGAGAAACTGTTTGTGTTGTAAACAACGCTAAAAATTAGGTGCTGTAAGTGGAAAATGAATGACTGATTTTGTAAGTATATGAAATTTGTGTGTAGGAATTTATTTATATGGTATATATCAAAGATGAATCTTATAAATTAAAGCATGTAGGACAAAAACTTTGATATTAATTACCTGTATATACTTGAACATGGTGATGTAAATCCAAGATATCTTATATCATAAGATTTTAACATGGAAAACAACAAGGAAATTAAGTATTTATAAGTATTGTTTATTTCATTTCATGTGCACTATGTAAAGTTTTTTAAATTCATATTTATAAATAGGAAACTATAAGTAAAAAAAGAATGTGAGACTGATTTCGTTTTTATAAATATAAATAATAGTATAATTATATATATATATATATATATATTTATAAACTATAAATGATAATATGTTTATATAATCGAAGCTTTCTACATATCTTGGAAATGTTTGACGTAGGTTATTTTAGGGATAGTTTTAGCTAGATTATTGCATTTTGTAATAAACTTTTTTTATTGCTAAACACTTTTGAGATTGATAGGTTAATGATGGTAAACAAATTCATATTTCTGAAGTCAACTTCATATATAAAGCTTATTGAAAATGGCTTTTTAAGTCATCTCCAACGGTATCTTTCAAATTTTCAAATGGCTTTTAATTTTTTAAGGTCATCTTCGATGATATCCTTTAAATCTTCATTTCTCCATCTTCAAATATGCAGAAATAACATCTTTTTAGAATATTCTTCATCCAAAAAATTTCTTCTTCAACTATCATACTCCAAAATCTCAACTCAAAAAACTTTTATACTAAAATAATCTAACTTTTATGCAATACCTTAATTATTTAATAAGAAAAAAATAGACATTTTAATATTTTTAAAGTTTATAATTAACAACGAAAAATGAATACAAACAACAAGCATTACATTATACTACAACATTATCTTTTATTCCTAAGTTTTAGTTTATCTAATATATTGTAATCGTTTTATTTAGTTGTAGTATTTTTATTATTTTTATATTACTAATGATTAATAATAATACATATATACTATAAGTATATAAATGTTATTAAGTTCATTAAAATAATAGATTATAATGATAAAGTGGTTTTGGAGGAGGGGTATAAAATTTTCCTAATATAGAGGAAAATTTCATTGCTCTAAAATTTTCTTCATTTTATGAGTGTCCATTGGAGATGAATTTCTTCAAAAATATTACTCCGTAAATGGAGTAAAAGGTATTATGGAGGACACCATCGGAGATGGCCTAAGTTCATTATTAGCTAATGAATTAAAAACCTTAAACCCTCTTCTACAAGTTAAGCAAAAATGTTAAGATATATGAGAATTGTTAATTCAATCTTAACCTTGAAATATGTTCTTAGTAATGTGCAGGGAGCTTTTGTGTGGAAGTCACATTCTGATGTGGCAAATATAATAGGTAAGAGATGGTAAGTGATTATTATGTAAATATTGTTAAGTTTGGTGTTTAGTTCTGTGTAGGGTTGTATAGACGGAAACTAAATGGAGTGAAGCGCAAATTGTGAAAAATTTGAGTAGATAAAAAATGTTATTGTATTATTTTTTTTATTCATTTAGTTTTTTGGAATATCTGTTATCTTCTCCTCTCTCGGTATTAATCGTGTTTTATGTTTTATCCATAATTAGGGTTTATTATTGTAAAAGAAATCGTTCATCCCTTTATGAATGATTTTTTAAGTGTGGGAGTTTTTGAGCTTGTAGTGAGGATTTAGTTTTGATTTTGGTCAATTGACCGGTTTGGTTTATAAAGTATTATTCAGTTTTATGATTGTGTTATTGATAATTCTGGTTGATGATTAAGAACTGCTACAGTTACAAATTATAACAAAAACACTCTTCTAGTTACAAATGATGTGCTTTGATAAAGATAGATAACCATGTTACAAGTAGAGATGACAATCATCATCCGATTAAGTGGATATCCACTCGATCAATCCATTAATAGTGAATATGGACGATCTAAATTGATGTATATGGATGTAAATAATTAGTTGATCGGATATTGATGCTGAATTATCATCTATGGACTAATCCGTTATCACCCGAAATGCATATATACAAGTACAAATATACATATACATTTATATATGAGCTATAACCTATAAAATTTTTAGTGAATATTAATGATTTTTTTATCGTCATTTTCATTATATATTATTAGTAAATCGAAATGCATACAAAACTAGTTATAGTATAACATCACTTTGCTAATTTCATATAACTACCGTACCAACCGGTGATAAGCATTGATCAACACGTGTCTAGCAACACATAGAACAAGAGATAAAGTGTTTTTAACTTGCTATATTTTATTGGTATTTTAACAAACTATGTTACGATGATCGTAACTTTTAATATTTTTTTGATATCCAATGGATATCCATTAATCCGGATTCATCTATAGGAATTTAACTAGATATGAATATAATTTGAATGAAAAGTAATAAACAGATATGGATGTGGATATGGCTTAACCCGATCCATATCCGATATATTGCCATATTTAGTTACAAGTCGTACATAGAGTTGTAAAATATTATGTAATATGTTTGTTTAAAAGAAAAGATGTATTATGCTTGGGTCATATATACTATGATGATAATATTTACAAAGGTAAATTTAAATTATATAGTTGTATATTATATATAGTGCAAGCATCAATTATTATGTTGTAAATATCAGTTATTAGTTTGTTTTTATACTAGTTTATTTTAAGTGTGTTGGATGGACTTTCATTTTGAGTCAACGTGTAATGTAAGTACTTTTTTGTTATGAAGGCTATTTTTGCTTCGATGGACCTTGGGCTTCAACTAATTGACCGGGCCCGTTACCACACTAAAAATGTGGATTATAATTTATTTATAAACACTTTTGGTGTAAATGTATCATGTTATCAGTTAGCTTAGGTCTCGGGTTCAAGACGGCAAGACATCTAGGGATGTTCAAAAATATTCGTATTCGAATTCGTTATCCGAAAATCTGAACACCCGATTCGAAATTATCCTAAATTTCGGATATCCAAAAATTCGGATATCGATTTTTCGGATTCGGATAGTGATTTTCAGATAATTCGGATAGTTCGGATATCTGATATCCGAAAATAAAAAAGATTCATTTTTTTAAATTTTATTAATTATACAAAAGATAAATAGATTATTGTTATTGAATATTGATTAATAATGATATTTTGTGGTCTATTGTTTTATATATTCGATACATGAACTCAATAATGTAAGTTTTTGTTATATAATTTGACATTTTTAAAAATTTTAAAATTTATTTTTACTATTTTCGGATATTCGGATATCCGAACTTTCGGATTCGAATTCGGATAGTGAATTCGGCCCTCTGAAATTTCGGATATCCGAAATTCGAATATCCGAATTTTCGGATATCCGAATTTAAACACCCCTAAAGACACCTCATCTTGATTTTTGGTTTTTATTTTCTTTCACTTTTCAAGTTTACTATTAATTATGTCCAAGTACCCCTTAAACCTTTAACTTTCCTAAAATTATTAAACAACCCGCTAATTTAACAATAATGATGAATGATAAAAAAAAATGAACTAGACTTAATTTAATTGTCCTTATTATTAGAATTTAGAATCACACCAATAATAAAACTCCGTTGTAACTTGCATAAAATACACAATTCCTATAAAGTTTGTTTGGTCACAAATTGGAACAAGGTCCGAAGCCCACAATATGATTTGGCCCTTGTATACAAAAGAATCTCATCTCATTCTATTATTATAAGAAAAATCAAATTAGGTAGACAATTTGTGATTAGTCAATTATGGCTGAATATTAGCCCTTTGATTTTTTAGATCTTTTACCATTAAACATTGATTTAATCCCTCTAAAATGTTCATGTAATAACCTCTATTAGTCATGTCAATTTTACCAATTTACCCTTAACTAAAATCAATAAAATCTATATAAATAATTATTAATATGAAAACAATTAATTCGATGGTCAATATATTTATATTATTTAGATATAAATGTAGTCAACAATTAAAAGAAGGTTTCCTTATTTTTTGATTCATTCAAAATTCAAATAATGATATCAAATTAAGAGCTTCTTGATATAACTTGCAAAATCAATCATTATAAATTTTATTTTGTATATTTACCACAATCTTTCCTTCATTCTGTTACTCAATATTTTCAAAATCATAATACAGCTTCAATTTTCATTTAGTGACGATGAATAGAGTTTGTGCCAATATTTATAGCCATGAGTACTACTAATATTTTAATAATATTATATAGTATTTAATATTTAAATGAAATAAATGACAATTAGATTCTTAGATACACGGTTTTGAGCATTAGCCAATCTGGACATCTTTTCAATGATATCTCCGATTGAATTTATCTCTTCCCTTTTTATTATTTGATGATGATGATGATAATAACGAAATTTTAAGTTTATTAGTTATTTTATTAATATTAATATTAATAATTAAAAGTCTTTAGTTCATTCATTATTTGGATTCACAATTATTTCAAATTGTAATCGTCTCTATATTTAGGTCGTTTTTTAAAGATCATCTTTAGTCCATTCATCACCTGCCATCTATTAATCTCTACATTCGAATTTTGTAACACTGAAATAGGATTTACCTACTACATACTAAATATTCATACTCAATCACTAATAATTAATTTAACCAAATTTTAATTTGATACTATTATTGATAAATATCCACTTTTATAAATGTATCCCCATTTAAATACTAATTCTAAAATACCCCCTCTCCTTTTGGAACTAATTCATATTTCATCGGTGATAAAATTCCAAATCGTTTAATGAGTTCTTTTTCCTCCGATCTACACAAGTTGAAATCCAAATTGTAGTCCATCCCCTGTTTACCTTCCTTATCTTTTCTTTGTTTGCAATTTCAATACGGTGATTGTTATTCTCTGTAGTTATATAATATTTGTGTAGTTAAAATTCTTTTGTGTATACATTCAATAGTATATAAGATTTTGTAATATGTATTTGGTTAATTAAAAATATATGTATGTTGGTATGCGGAATATAAGAATAGCTTCAGTCATGGTTGGTGACAAACTAAAAGATTTGCATAGTAATCTTAGTGATCTGTAGCAAAGTATAGCTGCATTTAGACCCCAACAGCACGAGGTATCTGAATTTTCTGATCAAAATCAATGCGATGCATTTTAGATAAATCGACAATTGAATGCATGAGACTATGAGGAAACAAAAGAAGTATCATATGTGGCAGGAAACATGCAACAAAAGAAGTACACATCAAAGAGAGGGAAAAAAGTTTTATCGACAACATCGATCTACCATAAAAATGCTTCATCGGAATTTGTAAAGGTGAAACTATTTTGATGAATTACTCCTATGTTTGTTTTTTCAATAAGGTATATGGTATCTCTCTAAACACCTAAATAAGGCTTTACAGTTAAAATTAGATCTATCTTTATTACATGCATATAGCGTATGACCAAAATAAATTTAAAAATTATTACTTTACTTTTTGGCTTTTGGGTCGTACCGAGAAGTGTGATATCTTGACTTATAGGTTTAAACTTGGACATTGTTCATGATCTAGATAATGAACATTAACCAACTAAATCATATTATGAATTTCCATTATTTAGATACATTTACATTTTAAGTCATGGTACGAATTTCCCCAACCACTCATGTACACATTCATATTTTCTATATACACATCCAAAATCGATACCAAAAAATATATAGACTATAAAAACATCAGACTCGCAAGATTAAACATCCACTTAATTATTTTTCATCAATACCGAATCTTCAACAAGTATAATCCTGCGAAGTCGCGGGTTATAAGCTAGTATATATTACATTAAATCCAATAATATATGCTGATATTACTAGAGTGATAATAATAATAATAAATTTTATTATTTTTTCTATTATACCCGTTAATAAATTAAATACAAGTAAAGGTTTACATATCTTATCTTCTTTATCTTATAAATAAAGATAATATAAAAAATACATTGATGATGTCATTAATTAAAAAATTTTAATTAATAGATTAAGTCTTTTAATATCACTTCATTTTAAAAACTAAAACCCATCAAAATTTTTTAATTTTAATAAAAATATTAAATGAATCGAAACGGTGGGTATCTATATATACGAGTTAAAACTAGTTTGATGTCATGTACAATCCTTCCAAGCAGTAGTGGTTTCTTGTCGTATTGTATCTCAGCACTCCGTTCCTTATTCGTAAAACCCTAATTTCAGGTTTCCTCCCCCAAATTCATTCAGATCTCTAAATTTTTGTGCAAAACCTTGGAATCAACCATGGCTAATCGTGAAGGAGATCCCAATTTAGGTTATCTAACTCGTAAAGAAACCGAAGTCAACCTTCCACGACCAACTAGGGTTAAAAACAAAACCCCCGCCCCAATCCAAATCACCGCCGAGCAAATCCTCCGTGAAGCTCGTGAACGTCAAGAAGCTGAAATCCGACCACCGAAACAGAAAATCACCGATCCAACTAGGGTCGGTTTGGGTTTTTACCCCCCATAAAATCGGGTCGGTTCCAAACTGGTTTTGGGTTAAACCGGTTCTTGACGGTTGATCAAAAATCGGTCCGGTTTTTCAACCCGAACCGATTTACCAAAAAAACCGATTTTGTTCACCTCTACTTCAACTAATTGCTTGGGCCGGTTGCCACACTAAAATTGTGGATTATAAACACTTTGTGGTGTAAATGTATTATGTTAGCAGTTAGCTTAGGTCTCGGGTTCAAGACAGCAAGATAACCCCATCTTGATTTTTGGTTTTTATTTTCTTTCACTTTTCAAGTTTACCATTAATTATATTCAAGTACCCCCTTAAACCTTTAACTTTCCTAAAATTATTAAACAACCCGCTAATTTAACAATAATGATGAATGATAAAAAAAAATGAACTAGTTAGACTTAATTGTCCTTATTATTAGAATTTAGAATCACACCAATTATAAAACTCCGTTGTAACTTGCATAAAATACACAATTCCTATAAAGTCTGTCTGGTCATAAATTGGAATAAGGTCCGAAGCCCACAATTTGATTTGGCTTTGTATACAAAAAAATATATATTATATTAAATTCAATAATATATGCTGATATTACTAAAGTGATAATAATAATAATAATTTTTATTACCTTTTCTATTATACTAGTTACTAAAGTAAATAAAAGTAAAGGTTTGCATATCTTATCTTCTTATCTTATAAATAAATATAATATAAAAAACATATTATCTTATTAATTAAAAAATTTTAATTAATCAATCAGGTCTTTTAATTTCACTTCATTTTAAAACTAAAAGAGTAAAACTCATTAAAATTTTCAATTTTAATTAAAAAATTTAAATAAATTTGCGTATCTTGACGAGTTTAAAACTAGTTTGTTTATATGCCATGTACATAAGAATTACTTGTGAACAAACGTGGTAAAATAGTTATAGTTATTTTTAATGTAATAAAATCTTAATTAATCTTTCCAAGCAGCAGTGGTTTCTTATCGTATTGTATCTCAGCACTCCGTTCCTTATTCGTAAAACCCTAAATTCAGGTTTCCTCCCCCAAATTCATTCAGATCTCTAAATTTCTGTGCAAAACTTTGCAATCAACCATGGCGAATCGTGAAGGAGATCCCAATTTAGGTTATCTAACTCGTAAAGAAACCGAAGTCAAGCTTCCACGACCAACTAGGGTTAAAAACAAAACCCCCGCACCAATCCAAATCACCGCCGAACAAATCCTCCGTGAAGCTCGTGAACGTCAAGAAGCTGAAATCCGACCACCGAAACAGAAAATCACCGATCCAACTGAACTCGCAGACTATCGTTTACGTAAACGAAAGGAATTCGAAGATTTGATACGGAGAGTGAGGTGGAATAAAAGTGTGTGGGTTAAGTATGCTAAATGGGAGGAATCACAGAAGGATTTTAATCGTGCGAGATCGGTGTGGGAACGAGCACTTGATGTTGATTATAGAGATCATACAATGTGGTTGAAGTATGCTGATGTGGAGATGAAGAATAAATTTATTAATCATGCGAGAAATGTGTGGGACCGCGCGGTTACGTTGTTGCCGAGGGTTGATCAGTTGTGGTATAAGTATATCCATATGGAGGAGATGCTTGGCAATGTTGCAGGTAACATAGTAATAACAATTATGCTAGTTTATATCTAGGGTGAAATATTCTCATGTTTTGTGTATAGTTGCTGAATAGATGTAAGCATTGCTAAATATATAGAATAGTTTGAGACTATGCAACATTGTGTTGGAATGCATAATGTGAACTTAAGAGTGATGTTTGACTTATATAGGGTTACATTTAAAGAAAGTTTAATGAGTATCTTGAAATTATAATGATTTCTAAGGTGTATAACTTTTTTTTTTAAATAGAATAGTAGCATTGATAGTAGTTATAGAACTACTAATCAGGTAAACTAGTGGGTTACCAGGCATAGCAATGTATTATAACTTGATTAAGACTCTGAATTACACTATAAATAATAAATGGGTACACGTAAAGAAAATCTTATGAGGATGTTCAAGTGAAATGGCAAGAGGGATGATTTTGATGAAATATATTTAAGTAGTGACATTTGGTTATTAGTGCATAACAATAAACTGAAATGATGTGAATACGCATTTAGTTTGCTTATCAGAAAGACAAAAAGTAAGCTGTATCTTGATATATTAAAGATAGTAAGTGTATGTATCAAGCTGAGCATGTTGATTTTATAATTCAAGGGCTGTAATCTGCTGGTTCAGGGAGGATAAATCTCTAACTATTTAACGTCTCAAAAGTTTTTGCTATTTATTATAATTATGTCTGTGCATAATCTGTATTATACACATATCATTAATAATTTGCAGGTGCCAGGCAGATATTTGAGAGGTGGATGAGTTGGGAGCCTGACCAGCAAGCATGGCTTTCGTATATCAAATTTGAGCTAAGATACAATGAGATTGAGCGAGCTCGGGCTATCTATGAGAGATTTGTAAAATGTCTTCCCAAAGTTGGTGCATGGATCCGATTTGCTAAATTCGAAATGAAAAACGGGGAGATTGGTAGAGCCAGGAACTGTTATGAAAGGGCAGTTGATAAGTTGGCAGATGATGAAGAAGCTGAGACTTTATTTGTCGCTTTCGCTGAGTTTGAGGAGAAATGTAAAGAAACCGAGAGAGCAAGATGTATCTATAAATTTGCTTTAGATCACATACCAAAGGGGCGGGCTGAGGATCTCTACAGAAAGTTTGTTGCTTTTGAGAAGCAATATGGTGATAGAGAAGGCATCGAAGATGCAATTGTTGGGAAGAGGAGGTTTCAATACGAGGAAGAAGTTAGAAAGAATCCTCTAAATTATGACTCCTGGTTTGATTATATTAGACTTGAGGAGAGTGTTGGGAACAAGTCTAGAATTCGAGAGGTATATGAAAGAGCAATTGCCAATGTTCCGCCAGCTGAGGAGAAGAGATATTGGCAACGTTACATATATCTATGGATCAACTATGCCTTGTATGAAGAGCTAGATGCACAAGATATTCCACGAACTAGGGATGTTTATAGCGAGTGTTTAAAGTTAATTCCTCACAAGAAGTTCTCATTTGCAAAGATTTGGTTGTTGGCTGCTCAGTTTGAAATTAGACAGTTAAATCTCTCGGGTGCACGGGCCGTTCTTGGGAAAGCAATCGGAATTGCTCCTAAAGATAAGGTACAGTCGAAGACCTTATATTAAAGCATTTTAATTCACCTTGTCATTATGCTTTTGGTTTATTGACCCCTACTTGAATTTTATAGATTTTTAAGAAGTATATAGAGATCGAGCTACAGCTTGGTAACATAGATCGTTGTCGGAAGCTATATGAAAAATATCTGGAGTGGTCACCTGAAAATTGTTACGCGTGGAGCAAGTATGCTGAGTTGGAAAGGTCCTTGAGTGAGACTGAGCGAGCCAGAGCCATTTTTGAACTTGCAATTGCACAACCTGCACTGGACATGCCTGAGTTGTTGTGGAAGGTAAATACCTTTTTTTAAAAGATTTAGTTTCGTTTAAAGTGTAATTTGTATTTTTTTAAAATGATTGGCACAGACCTCATGTGTTATTCCCATCCTTGGAATTTCTGACCTGTTATTTCTTTTTAAACAACAGACTGTATAAATGAGCGCACTAACAAAATTGAATTTTGTAAAAGGAACCTGTCTTAACTGTCTATTTCTGGCTTAGATCAACTGCATGAAAAGCTTGGTTTTGTTTAAGTTCAAAGTTAACGTGTAAAGGTATTAAGTGATATTTGAGGGTACTAGGGTAAACACCTTATCACTTCTTTCCTATGTTTCATTTACTCTAAAAACTGTATGTGTTTCATCATTAGGCCTCTGTACCTTTTTAATTCAATGTGGTTAGTAGTTTCTGCAGTCCCTTGGTTACTAGAAATTTTTAAAACCATGTTGATTTGGTACTCGACAAATATTGTATGAAGCAATGTACTGTACTGTAAGACTTTGAGTTAAATTATTAAATATTGGTTATTAAATGAAAATACAAAACACCACTTCTTTGTACGTATGCCAATAGGAGATGGGTAAACTTGCTAGTATCAAACTGATGTGATTATTGGTTTCAGAGGAAATGCATAGTGTTAATTTTATGTGTTATAAATAATAACTGCTCCTTATTATATGCAGGCCTACATTGACTTTGAGATAGCAGAAGGGGAGTTTGATAGGACTAGACAGCTATATGAGAGACTTTTGGATCGCACAAAGCATTTGAAGGTGTGGATAAGCTATGCAAAGTTTGAAGCATCTGCCATGGAAGGAGAACAAGAAGAAGATACACCTGAGGATATCGAACAGAAGCAACTTTGCATTCAACGTGCTAGAAGTAAGAATCTAATCTTCTTACTAACAGTTAACATTTGGTAAACTTGTTGGGTCTGTTTGGGTAATGGGTCAAAACATGCAACTTTTGGCATGTTTTTGGTTGAGTTGATATTAAACACTTTTTTTGTCCATGTTTTCAAATAAATAAGTAGTTCGTCAAAAACGATTACAAAATTTTTAATATATCAATAATAATCTAATCTATGAATAAACTGATTTAAGGAGGTTTTATGCTTACAAAATACACTTTCGGGTACTCTTGACTGTTGCTCATTTACTGTATTTACGGTGGAAGTTCAAAGTTTTATGATCCTCACATTTGCTATTTGAATTTGTTATCAGGAGTATTTGAAAATGCAATCAACTACTACAGAACTTCGGCCCCTGAGCTGAAAGAAGAGAGAGCGATGTTACTAGAAGAATGGTTGAATCTAGAGAGCAGTTTTGGTGAGCTGGGTGACAAAGAACTGGTGCGTGTTAAGCAGCCCAAGAAACTGAAGAAGAAAAGGAAAATTGAAATTGATGATGGCTCTGCTGGGTATGTCAATAAACTCATTATTAGATATATATTTGTGTCATATGTCATATGACGTGCTTATTTTTTTCTTTCTTGATTCATTGCCTTGCAAAGTTTCTTTATTATTTTTATTGGCGGGTCGGGTAAGGGATTTAATCGTTTACTGACCTGAAATGTTTTTTCCCTTAAAGTTTTAATTTCTCTATGAACAATTGGCATGGCAAGATTTATTATTTTTTAGAACGGCAAACACACACACCCTACCACGTAATATTGACACATTGAATTTATACTAATTGGTCATAAGAAGATCTGTGAATGTTTATTTTTACATCTGGCTCATAAGTATTGCTATGATCTTACTGTTTATTTGAAATTATGTAAACTGCAGGTATGAGGAGTACATAGATTACCTCTTCCCAGAAGAATCACAAGCATCCAACCTAAAAATCTTGGAGCAAGCATACAAATGGAAAAAGCAAAAGCGTAATGAGGATGAAGATACTCTTGCTTCTGATGATGATTTAGATGATTAGCAAGCATACCTATCAGCTTTTTCTCAGTTTGAATATAGCACTAATGCTGGTGCTCATCTTCCCCTTGAGAATAAGATTTTGTTCCTAGTTTATTGTCAATGAAATTCAAATTATAGTTATTTATTCTAGTAAAACGTACGTCTCATATGACTTGTTCTTGCCTGATCTTGAAGTTGAGCCATTTGAGTGCTTATTTAAATTATAGGTATGAACATCAGAAATGACGTTCAGACCCTTATGTAAACTAACATTCGTCTTAACTCTTAATTAATTTTGATAATGTTTGCTAAAATGTTACAACATGCTTAATACGATTTATTTATATGCTTATTGGCCTTCGTTTTATAAATAGGTTTGAAACCTTCCGTCCCTGAGCATATCCATTGTATCCTAATCTTGTTGGGAGGGCATGGATGTTGGTTATCGACTAGATGCTCTTGCTAATATATTTGGGTCTATTGTGGTGAGTGAATTAATTCATTATCTAAATCCTAATGTACTATGTCGATGAGTTGATCCCTTATCGATGTTGAGATTAGGCATGGGTCTCCCCCATTGTTTGTCATCGGGGAGGTTCCTGCACGGTTAGATGATGCATGTGGTGTCGGTTAGGTGACACCAATTAATTTAAAAAGAAAGAAAGGTTAAAATTTTGGCATTTTGAGAAAATGGTTATAATTGTCATGATTATTTAAATGTGATAGGTTTTAAATAATAGCATGTGGATTTATACAGAGTTTTCTAATCCTTTTCGTGTGCTTTATATATGTTACACACTTGCACTCACTAAGCGTAAAGCTTGCGAGTGTGTGATGTATATCTTAGGATATTTCGAAGGTGGTGCGTGCAAGAAGCCTCATGGATAAGCATAGGTGCGTTAGAAGGCACGAAGGCTCGTAAGATTATTTTGGAGTGATTATGTGCTTTTAGATAATAGGAACCCACAAAACTTTATTCATGGGATGAATATATTTTCATCTTTTGGTATTGTAATAACACCCGTGAGAATCTAGCATTACGATAGACTCTATTTGTAGGTTTAAACTTCGGCTACAATGGTTTTATCTAATTAACACCTTTATGATTTTTACGATTGTTATTTTAAGTGAAAAAATTAAGTATTCCATAATTTTCATTTTCTTGAATATAGATAAAGAGAATGTCTCTGTCATTATTTATAAGCATTGAGCTGGTCATGCTCACATCTTCAACCAGGAAACAAGTCACTCTACATGCAACCGTGGTACTCAAGAGACTGAGCAACAATTGAGACATATACCCTCCTATATATATAGTTTTATTTTATTTATTATTTATGGGGTACCTATGAGACACAAAGTTTTGTATTCGACAACAGATTACGTTGCTTCCATTTTGTTAAAAAAAAATAAAAAATTATTATATGATCTAAGATAATGGATTATACATGACCAACCAAGCAACAACAACGGAATGAGATACTCATTCCTTTACCCAAACCCTAGTATTAACATGCCCATTCCCTTTCCCAAGCACACCCGGACACCCTTAGTTATTAATAAATACGAGTATCTAAAATCTATCACTAATAAGTCATCATCTAATCTAATAATCCTATATTATCCGGTTTAGAAGGGGTTCTTTACGTTTTTATTGCTTTTAGCATCGGTATTAATCCCTCAATTTTATTTTATTTTACTTTGTTACTTTTATTTTAAAGTTTGTTCGATATCCATCTTCTCCACTCTATTGCTCCATAATTACGTATAATTAAAATCAGGTATGTATGTCGTCGATGTCCTGGTATCATATCTGTAGCTTATCAGCGACGATTTGAACCAATATAGTGGACTCAAATTGATTATCATTTAATTACCATTAATACATGATTTTTGTTTGATAAATTCAATTATTTATTTTACTTAAATCGGTGACTTTATGACATGGGGTTTTAAACAGTCTATTTTTCGTGGCTGCTTTTGAATTTGATAGGTCATTATATTTACGAAAGATTGTTGGCCTACAAGACCTTATTTTTTTAATAAAAATTTTTTAGTCTAATGATTGATTATTGTTGGAATTATGTATTATATGCTTTTGTATGTTTATATAGTTATACATGCATGTTTTCTTTGTTTAGATAATTTCTTTGTTTATATAATTTGTTTATATAGTTCTTTGTGGATCATCTTTTGATGTATTTTTGTGATTTGGCAACAGCTCTTACTTTTCAGAAGGACAATCAAGAATATTAACGAGGTACTAATAATCATTGTAAAAGAATTATTTGATGTTGAAATTAAAATGACTTATAATTTTGAGATGGTATTGTTAGTTGTTGGTTGTAATTGTCCTTTGATTTTGCTTGGTAGGACGAGTGGTTCATTCGTTATGGCAAGGACAATGGGTATCGACAAGGAAATATATGTGAAGCTGACTCTTTGCTATGGCAAGGACGATAAAATTGGGTATCGGAAGAAAGCAGTTGGAATACCCTGGAAGTTCACTTTTGACCAACTGCAAAAAGATGTACATGAACTCTTTAATTTGATACCAGATTCGCATAAGTTGCAGTGGTATATCGATGAGGTATGGGTGGATCTGACTAGTGCCCGAGAATGGGATCATTGTCTTAGTATGTGGGAACAGTCCAAGAATCAATATCTCCACATTCGTTTACGTCCCCTAAAAGTGATTGTTACACATGATCTATTGGATGAACAACATCAATCGGCTGAAATATGTAAGCGTCACTTATTAGTGGTGATCTTCTTTGATATTATTGAGACAATAACTTGTCAAATTGATTGAATTTGTTCGGGCTACAATGAGCTGAAAACTTCTGCTGTCAAATATGTTATAGATTCATTCTACTCTCCATACTTCCGCTATTTGAAATAGTATTAGAAGAACAAAACTTTGAAACATTTTAGTTTACTTTATTTGCTTTTTTGTTAGGGTTAATAATTTTTCAACTTTCAAGTTTTTAACGTTTTAATCATTCAAGGTTTTTTTTCTCATTATCTAATCCTTCAAGTTTGTGTTGACTTATTGGTTTAACTCTTGAAGTATAAAGTATAAAGTATAAAGTTTGGATATCCTCTATTAAAAGGTTAATCCAACAAAACTTTGAAACTTAGAAGAATTAAAACACGGGCAAAAAACTTAAAGGGTTGAGATGTGAAAAACTGAAACTTAGATGATCAGATAATTGTTAACCCTTTTTACTACGTGTTCAACCCGAAAATAGACTCTCTCATTATCTTCGATTCATTCATATGTTTGCCAATCATGATGTTGCGTTCTTGTTAATAGACTGTTTTAGGTAGATGGTACTTTTTGTTAAAACCTTTTTATTTATTTGTATAGCCGACACAGACACTTGCATTCCCTTCAATAGTTCAATCCTCACTAGTGTAATGTTTTAGAGATCCATAATGAGACCATTTCTTCTTTTATCAGGAAAAAAAAATCATAATTATATGCTTAGCCTTTTTAATTTTAAAAATGTAATAAAATTTTACTTAACGTTTAGAAAAATGCACAAATGAAACATACATATCACTTGCATTGTGTATTAGCCCAGTATGACTTAGTAGTACATCGGGTTTCACTTGCAATGCATGTTTATAACATACCGCACAGAATTCCTAATAACTTCACCAATCCCTTAAACATTTCCGTGTTCGATAATGTCGGTCAGGTATAAGTAAGCATCAAGTATAAGTAAGCAGTAAGCGCAGTTCCACAACATTTCTTTAAGCGTTTATTCAGGCTTTTGTTACATACTTCATTAGAGTTTGATCCTATTATCCCGACCTTCGTGTTAAATATAAAAGTTACAAACTGATTCTACCATATGCATCTTTGCCTCATCCATTATTCGTATTCAATAAGAGTTTGTATCAAATTGACAAACATGACTTCATAAACCGGTCATGGCTTCCAGCAATCACTTATTCAAATTATAGAGATTTTAGATAGTTTTACATTTTCTTATGACAAACAAGCCTTTAATACACATTGTTTCGTTCACAGTTTGTGAAAGTACCCCATATCACCAGTTGTTTGAGATCATGTACTTATTGTTGTCCATAAATATTGCATTAACATGCATATTTCATGCGCAAACAGCCAAACAGTGTGCATGTAACGCCCATATTTCTTGATGCTACATGTCTACTTAGAGGGTGTTTGGGATTGCGTTGTGATGGTGATTTTTTGATTATTACGATTTGAAAATGCAAATAATCCATTAATAATGTTTGGCAAAAAATAATTAGAAATTGATTATTCACGTTTTTAGATGGTCTAAAACGTGTTTTTTGAAAAGCATCCTCCCCGTGCTGCATCAAAACGCAATTATACCAAAACAAAAAAATTACAAAATTACCCTCAAATAGTATTTCAGGTCCTTATTCCTCAATTGTGTTACCATCTATTTTTCCATTTTATAATTTGTTCTCTATATTTTGTTGTCAAAAATACATTGTCAATGGCTTCATTTCTTTACAAATTTTCAGTAGTGAGCATCTGGATCCTAGCTGCCATTCTTAGAGAAATTACTCTCTACTTGTTGAATTAAAATATTATTGCAAGTTAAATTTTTATATTTTAGATAATTACTTAGCTAGCTTACAACAATGTCCTTTTCAGTCATTTTACTTGTTAAGTCACTATATAATCTAATTTGTCAATCACTCATAAATCCGATTATCTAATTATTGAGATATCAAACAACAAAATCAAATCCAAACACTATCATTTTATAATACGTATTCTTATCGCTAATTATTTGATTTTAATTATTCAAAACGCATAATCTATTTTTAAAACGCAATTCCAAACACCCCTTAATATGTCTTCAACATCATGCACAAACAACATAAACAAATTTTATTAACAATTCACTTAAACAGAACAATTCTCTGTTTTTACATTTTTGCATATTCCATGAAAGGGTTTTCTAGCATATGTAGGTCTTACTTAACTAACCACAATTCGGGGACATTAATCGACCAGGGAATAGCCTATTTGTTAATGTTGCTGGCCTTGGTGCTCACATACGTCATCCACGGTCTAGAAGATTCCCCATTCTCCCTTCTCAGCGGATACTTAATGATCTTATTTACTACTGTATGTTAGATAAGAATTATGACTTATGAGTGATGTGATAAGGTAATGCAGTTCTATGATTTATCATCTGCTAGACTAAGGGATCCCTGTTCTTATATCAAGCAAGTAAGGCTTACAAATCATGTAAATTTGCCTATTTCAAGTTGCATATGATATGGAAAGCAAGAGCTTCAAAACTCAAAACAGGTATATAGCGAAAAACTCGGATCTGAATTAAGTCAAAATCTCATAGGTTATGTGTTGATCTACATGTTGAATGCAATCCTTCAATCAGTAATATTTAATCTTACCTTTATGTCTAGATAAAAAAGAATGTCAGCCCTGTTTTTTACCCATGTCTTGAGAAGTCGTTTGTTTGTCTTGTGCCAGTGAGAATTTCTTCACTTTCTGCACAATAAAAAGATGAAATATACATGAAGCAAAAAGGCCATGGGAAACAAATATTCATTATATAATATGAAATATATAAAAATGATAAGCATATGTGCTTATGAAGTATACATGTGCAATCCTGCAAGTGCTTTGACTCGATCAAATAAATTTCCATTTCTACACGGTTTCGACAAATTTAAATTTCCATACTATCAAAACTAGCAATCCTGCATATACCTATTATCTTTCGCAGTAATGAAATGAGTATGCATTTTCAAGTTTCCACAAATATTTGCTTAACAATAATCAAGGTTATAATTATTTGTGCAATTTTAATATTTTTTATAATGTTTGCTTAGTGATAGTCTAAGGACTCCGAAGGCTTTCAATTCTCATATATTGGAATTGAATATTTAATTACCACAAAAGAAAAAAAAACAACTTTATATTATAGATTCATAATGTTGCTAATTTTAAAACTTGATGAAATGATGATAATATCTAAAATATTACTAACAGCATCGTAGAAACCTTAAAGCACATCTCAAATTACAATGCTACTAACTTCTAACAGCAATCAATTTCAGTATGTACAAACTAAAAAAAGGGTAAACCCCTACAAAGCATCAAATTCGGGAGATGTTTATATAAATATCATGAAATTAGATAGAGAATTATGTGATCTGAAACTAAAGAATGTTCTAATCTGAAAAAGTGAAAAGAGGAAATAAGATAATACCTTTTCTAGAACGCATTTGCGTAGGGAATTCAAGAGATTGATGCATCTTTCTTGATCAAAAGATGAATTGGCGACGCAATTGAGTAATTCTAATGCTTCTTGTCCGCAAACTGCTTCTGATTTCTCCATTTTAATTTGTGAGTGAGTAACTCTGAAGATTTAGGGTTTTTGAAGCTGTAAAACCTATAAAATCGACGTCTAGGAATATGAGCGCTGATAATACATACACGTTCTTACACGAATATTGACTTTTGACCATTAAAACAGAGTACAAGTCTACAACTCATGTTTGTTTTGTTGATGTAAACAAATTGATGGGTCACAACTCACAACCGAACTGGGCTACTGGGCTACCCAAACCTGAATCAACAACTTGCTACAAATGGGCCTCGTTCAAGATGATTAGTGCTTACAACTTCCAAGCAGAATATTCTACTATTCCTAAATCACATTTATACCTTGGATATAAGACAACCAAATACGATACAGTGTTAAAAATTTTGTATTACTGCAACTCGTAAAACGCTTTTAGTCTATTCTATGCGATCGTAAAAAACAATAATCTTTTAACCAACTTATAATGAGGCTCTATATCTATATATGTTGAACACGATCGACAATTTTCACCTTGTTAAGCCACTTCATTATCGCCTAAATTTTAAATTTCACCCATTTTCAGTGTTATAAATAGTATACGATGCACACGATCAACTCATACTTATTAAACAGTCAGAAATGTCATCTCTAGTATCGACCATGACGTTAAAAAATAAATTAAACATCAGGCACTTCTTCAATAATTGCGGCATATGAAAACTATGTTGGTGTTTAATCTTAATTTAGTGAATATTATGTAGGAAGATGAATGATGGAAGGATGGGGTGTGTGAAGACATTAATATCTTTCCTCTCATTTCAGGGGTCAGCCAAAACATGCAGGTGCATAGATACATACATAAATACACATGGACCCATACTATTATTATTTATTATTATAGTGTATCTTAAAATAGCCCCAAAACAGAAAGATTTCATACATTCTCCTCCATCACTATCCTGTCGGTACCTGAAAATAACCACTCTTTACTCTTTCAACTAAAATATCCTACTAGTTAAGTAATTACAATCATATTTTATTGTTTTGAGCTGCATAATTTGTTTTGAATTTTGATTCGAAACGAAACAAATAACTGAATATGTTTGGAAACAACAAAATGGGGTAGGAGCCAAAAAATGAAGTTAGTGACTGGAGCTTGAAGCTCACGGAATACATTCTTAATAGCTTATAGGATCTTATTGTTTCAACAAACTCTACTACGAAGTATTCGTTTTCTCTTAAACGGAACTTATTTATTTAAAAGAGTCGTAATTTATTACGACAAAAAGCTCGGGCTTCTACCCAAACACACCATAAATGTCAAAATCTACCTCGTGAATTCAAATAAAATGATACATTAAGAGTGTAACAAATGATAAATTATATATGTATTGACTTTTAAATCATTACTATGGTTTTTTCTTTAATCGTCTTTTTCTCCTATAAAAGTATTATGTCTAATTAAGAATACGACCCTATGAATTCAAATAAAAATGATGCACAACCAAATGACTAAATAACCTAGTAGTAAGGGCGGCTCATGACTTCTTTCAGATAATGGGTTTAAAACTTGTCATGAATAGTATTTATCACAAAAGTTACCTACCACCAATAAAACGCATAGCCCACAACGTTAAGACTTAATCTGTGCGAGTTCCGACTCGGACGTTGTAATATATGTGATGGAGGTGATTGGCGCAGTGATGTTGGACCTTGTGGGGGGTTCGGTTGTGCTCCATTGAAATATGGAGCGGCTCCAATGGGTGACCGAAATACCCATAAAAATGATGCACACACTTTCAGAAAAATGTCTAGTTATTAACTAAACATAAAATGGTTCTTCAACTAATGTTATATGAAATTAAGAATGTATAATGAAATAAATATTGTTGTTTTATCGCCAATTTAAAACGTTAAATAAACTCGAACATTATAAGTTATTACATAGATTAACAAGAGGTTTGATTTGCATCTGGTTCTTTAAATAATACAAGTATATACTAAGAATTTTCGATAGTGAAGATCTGATTTAAAATTTTGTGAATGTTCCATGTCCAAAGGATTCATGCCTAACACTAAATCTGTAGCGAAAAATTAAAAATAAAATCTAACAAGTAGCTAGTAAAAGTTAGCGATCAAAATTATGGTTTTGAACATACTTGTATACCAATGACAAATGCAATTTATTAAATCATAATATATTTATGTAATAATTAATTATAAATTATAAATTTATTATTTTAAAAAAGATGTGAAATAATGAGAAGGAATGGAATGGATTCGAAATGAAAATGGCGGGGTTAAAGGGCAAGTGGCAAGAAGATGAGTCCACCATTAAAGTGGTCATATATGTTTGTGTGCAACTTGTGTTGCGTATATTAACTGTACCGTACAATTCCTGTTTTTTTATATAGAAAAATGGAAAAAGATATTGGGGCGGCTTCCCAGAATCTGAAAGGCTGCGCAATGGCCCGGGTCGCACCCGTGGGTTGGGTTTGGGACCATTTACATTCTTTCTCTTTTTATTCAATGCCTTAACCTCCACACTCCACACATTCAGAGCAGCACCAATAGAGGTTAGACGTGGCCACATTCCATTGGCAGCTTTATACTGCTCCCTTCGCCTAACAAAATCTCAACTAACCATATTTTAAAAGTAAAAATAAGTTTAAGTAACCGTATTTATAATTTGTTTTTAACGACAGCACGAGAACATCTAAAATGAGCATCCATTCAAATACAGTGATACGAGTCTCGTATGCGCCCAAGTGTCTCTAATACCATTTTACGATCCCGCTAATTAAGCACAACTAAACTATTCTTCGCTTTTGCCCCATTTGTTCATGAATTTATTCTTTGACCATACGAGTACTTCACAAGGAGACCATCCGTCCTAATACTAAATTCAGCTAATCACAAGAATAAACATCGAGTCATCCTAGGATCTATTGTGATTAATTGATTGTGATATCAAAACGAGTTGTATCTAATAAGGTCAAGACTTACTTATAAATTCAACGTCAAGTCAACGGTTAGGTCCTATTTCTAGAATTCTCACCTCGTACAAAATTATTCTATGCCTCCATTTCTTATTTTTATTTTTGATAAATAAAAATGTGATATTTTAACGCCTCCATGTAGCCATACATACACACAAACATGTATGTCAAACTCAAGTGTGACCTACTATGTTAACTTTATATATGATTTTCAATAACCAATTTGAAGATATTGTAGCTCTACGAATCTAATATCGTTGTCATATATATTCTTATCAATGAATCGCTTGCGAAAATAAAAATAAATACGACTATTTTAACTTATTTATCTTTATATAAGACACCACTAAATCATCCAAGATTGCAAAATCCACATATTTGAAGAGTTATCACAATCAAATTCTGGATCAAATCCACTATTTTGTCTTCAAAACAACTCTTGGTCTTCCATTTTTGCAAGTAGGAAAAATAGGTACCGAAAATGTAACAAATAAAAATATGAGGGACCCAAGAGCAAGCTAGCAGAATTTTGGAAGGGGAAAACAGTAAGAACATAATCATGTTTGTAGGCCTGCGCCCTGCTGTCTCTTTCTACTATATCTTCCTCTTTATTGCCAATATCTGACTGAAAGTTACATTGCTTCACCACCCTTTTTATCTTTTGGTGCTACCAAAGAAGGCTAAATATTATCTTTAGAATGACATGAGTGTATTTCTAGTATTCTAAAAGTTGAAGGACTGATTATTAAAATTTAACTATAAACCATATTCAGGTTATTGAAATTCTTGCTTGGTTATCCTCTTGATATTTGCTTAGATGGTTTATGATATAATACTAAAGCATGAGATATTTGAGAGTGGGAACCTCATAATCATGTTCCTTAAAAAAAACACAAATTAGATAACTTAAAAAACTCAATGTTATGTCATAGCGGGTCATTGTATCGGTTTGTAAAGTAATATGAAATCCCATATCATGTTGCATATAACATGAAAGATCTAATCCATTGTACATACTTATTTGTTTAGCAATTAGAGTTTGACTTGTTTTAACGGTATTTTTTGTTGATAGTAAGAATTATTTAATTTTCTTATCTAACTTATCTCCATTTTGTTACAAAGTTTGTCCGTGTTTTGTACATTGACCTTTGGATCAAGAACAAGTCAATGAATTCAACACACTAACCAAAATCATATCACGTAATGGTATAAACAACAAATATCAACCCCACCAAATAAGTCATGATATGTTAAAACAGTGCTCAAGTTGTAGCTCAAAGGGAAACATAGGGACTAAAACGTTAATATCAATTATTAGGGATGTATGTACAAGGCCCAATTGGTTAGGAGACAAAAAAACACAACAGGATGAAAGAGACACTTTAGGAGCATATGTAAGATTGTGGCCAGATATATGATTGCGTGGGGCAACGTGTCTTCAAATTAGAAACTATTGATCCAAGTCATTCTAGTTGATTTTCCGTTTATATACAAACATATAAACATCATTATTTCAAGAAAATTGTTCATTACGGGTTAAATATTTCGAGCTCTTGTTAAATAGCTTGAGCTCGTCTTAATCGAGCCAATCTCTTTTATCAATTAAGTTTGATATCAAGCTCGAAATATATATCTAGTTGAACTCATTAGTGAGTGTCACGGACAATTAGATTAGCTAAATCATAATGTTGCGGCCTTTGTCCAAGATTTAGATAATACAAGCTCGTAGTTTATTTTACCAAAATGGATATACATACAAAATAACGAAACAATAATTGAGGGTCCAAAGTGTAAATGAGTAAAACTGTAGGGTCTGAGAGATGCAAGTTGCGGCTAGTTTTGGAGGTTTGTCCAATCCGAAACGTCGTCTGGTGTGATGAACCCAATAAAGAACAGCTAGCTCTATACAAAGAACCAAATAGGACCACTGTTTCCAAACGGCTGGCTGGTCTCAAACGCTTATGAATTCCTTGAAATTTGCACCATCCATTTCTAACTGATTCTTCACTTACATTTATCTAGATTTTATTCTACAATATATTTTGTGAATAAAGAGAATATAAAGTACATAAAATTCGTGTATGCTCATATTGAGGAAAAGTAACGAATGCAAAAATATCAAGTCAAATTTGAAGAAGAACTAGAAAATAAATAACAAACTCAAGCTTGACAAAATGATGTTACAAAATGCTCGAACAATTCGATATCTTGGTGCGTATCTTATATATACATATATAAATCTACCACGACTCGAAGAATATTCATGTATGATGATTAGGAAACTTCAAATAGCTCAAGAATATTTGTTTGATAAAAACAAATTCATAGATGCTTGACCAAGATATATACCAAAAAAATGGGATATCTAAGTACATGCATATACATTATCCGTATTGAAATTTTCAAGTTGGCCTCTTAAAAATGGATCTCAAACGTTTGTATAATAATAAGAGTATAGGGAGGCAAGTGTAACTGTTTATCATGTGAATGTCATCTACATACAGAAAACACACATAAGGTCCTCTCCAACCATACGTCTATCTCTATCTCTAAATAGTTGCGTAGATGTCACCTTAATTTCAAATGAAAACCGTATTTAATGATTAATGGTTAGATACTTGGATGTTAAAGTTTTTGTTGGATATAGAATCGAATTGATAGAAACTGGTTTAGTGGTTATGGTATAGTGTTGTTAGGGTATATATATGTAGATAGAAAATCTTAGTAGACCCATGGGTACAAAAAGCGAGATTCATTTAGCAATTGGCGGATGAGAGAGTCCCCCCAAGTATTACAAAAAGATACTGTAGTAATATATTCCATAAGAAGCTTGTCATATACTTGTGCTTTTGACTTCCAATTATATATGGTTGACTCTTTTTTTTTTTTTATATATATATATATATATATTTATCCATGGTAAATTGATACCCCTACTTACTTGACTTTTGTATTTTACTACAGGTAAAATCATATGTTTACAAGAACAATGAAAAAAACAAACATTTATTCTACTGTTAAATTTGATCGAACACTAATAATAATTGTTATACTGCGATTCCTAAGAACTCACTCGTCATATTATTCATATATTCTTATCAATCTGTATTATAAAAAGTGGAGACACAAAGCTTCAACGGCAAGTACCAATGCATGCATTTTCTTATTGTGACCACGTTCTCTCATGTACATTTATTTTTTTATGAATATATTTAATTTAATTAACTCGTATTTTGAATACCACATTCTCTCTACTCCGTAATATTATATATATATATATATATATATATATATATATATATATATATATATATATATATATATATATATATTATATACAAGAGTATAAGCTACCCAAATGACAGTCGCTGAATTTTACGTAACACCGCACTCAGTAACTTTCAATTAGTTAAATAATACTAATTTCTGGGTCTTTCGTGCCAAAATTTCAGCCACTCATTAAAACATTAATTTGTACTTTTTTAAATATAAACGTTAAGTTTATATTGGATTAAGCTATAGTATAGAAAAGCTTTTTTAGATTATTTTTTTCACGAATGAAAACATATAAATATGATATTGAGTCTAAACAACATCAATGAATTTTACTGAAACTTAATTATATGATTATAAAATAATTTTGAATAATAACAGTATATATTCGATCTGTTTAGAACTCCAAGTAGACATTACTGCTTTTAACCTTCTTTTATGGCAAAATATGAAAAAGGGAATGTCGTGGAATAAGTTCACTACATCAAACAAAGTGGTCCTGCTCACTTAGTCCAGCATGATATAAACCAAATAAATTTTACATATTGATTTGAATGAATACATATTTTTGTGACTTTCTTGTTGGGTTTGTGGTATCCTTCATAGGATCAAGCTCGTTAGCTCAACATAAATTGTGCAAGTAATTTAGTCTATTAAATGTTGGGAGTAACATAGCCATAAGGTGTTGATAATAAAGGGTCGGAGTTGGAGCTGAAGTTAGTAGCAGAAGCTGGAGTTTGTAGCTAGAACTAAAAGTGAAGTTTGTGGCTAGAGCTTGAGTGTGGGCTTTTTGCTAAATGCTACTTCAAAAAGCTTATTGTTTAAGTGATTATGTAAACATATTGTTTTTCAAAAAAATTTATTTTTATTATATTGACAAACAATACTTATGAATTAGGACTTGTTATAAACAGACGTATGAAGCCTTAAAAGTCCTTAAAAATCACATGCCAATGCCAAACACACCCGTACACTTGTTTTTAATCCAGCAAACGTTATTTTTTAAACTTCTAATTAACATATATTTATTGGAATTGGAAAAAATATACTCATACACAAGGTAAAAATATCTTGAAGAAGGCCAATAATGTAGGAAAGAGGAAAGTTGAAGCAAGGAATTAAAGATAGGGCAGGTGTCAAGTGAGGGGAGTTGACTCATGCCAACACCGCCCTACATTTTTATTCAACATTTTTCCCAATAACCAAACACCTCATCAGTCATCACCTCTCACTATAATTCCCATTCCATTCCCTTTACATGAACAAACATGTACCACTATCACTCCATAACTCTCATCTTTTCATGTCTCATACAACTTTTTTATTATTGCATCCCATAAATGAAACATATATTCTTTCTATTTTTGGAAACCAAATCAGGATAACCAAATAAGGTTAATGTCTTGTTTTATTTAGAATCTGAATTTTACACTAGTGTTTACTGTCAAAGATTGATTTGAACAGTTTATATTTTATAAGTATGTTATATTGTTGTATATAAATATAAATATAAATGTGCAAGAAACCTTCAAGAAAAACGCTTAAATTGATGGTTCAATCATTAAACATTAACGTTTGTCTTAGTCGTCATCATTAGTCCCATCGATAACAATGACGTATAGAGTCAAGGCAATCGTAACACTGTTTATAAATAGTGTACATTGACCTCGTAGTTGCATCCTCGTAACTGCGAGCAGTTCATCACTGAACTGCCAATATTACATGCTACCGATCGAATATCGCAAAAAAATCATTTTTATTTGATATGTGTATTAAGAGCTACATGTTACGATACAAATACCAATTTAAATAAAACGAAATATAAACAAGTTTTATCCCACATTGATCACGGAGTTATACAAAGCAACAAACATTGAATACCTAGTGAATAATGTTGCCGAAAACAAATAGGGTAGAAATCAGATAATCCATGATCAAAGTACGTAGCATTCATTCCATTTCATTCCTTCACCTAATTCAAAGTACCATTAACATTTTTCCAAGTCACGAGCACTACACGCGCTTAACCTTAATACCAACATTAACATCCACATATTTTAAAACAACTCGTCCATTACTCTTAAACAGCAACAGAGTTCACCTAAATATTTATATAAAATCTATATCTACCTATCTATATTATCTATAAATATATTTATAATAAACAAACAAATAATTAACTTCCTAATTCCGTACAAAAATTCCAAACCCATGGTTGGTCCTAAAGTGAAACAAGAGGATCCGAACCGAATATATCTCCAAAGTCATTAAAGTAATCGTCCGCGGGCCAGCTACCGAACCCGACATCAATAGCGGAATCCATAAACATCTCAACCGAGTCAGACTCTTGAAACGGTGTACCCGCCATGCTATTCGGGTCAAATAAATCCGGGAAATCAAACAGCCCCGAAGTAGAAAAAGGCGTGTCAAAAGACTGGAAACCTGAAAAATATTCCGAAACCGCCACGTTATCACCGGTGACATCCGAAAATTCATTTCCGGTATCGTTCTGAGTCGACTCAGCAGTTGACTCGTCAGCAGAAACCGAAGAAAAGCGTAACACAGACTTCGGTGACGTCGCTTTGATGTGGTGCGAGTCCTCGCCGGAGTTGTAATCGGAGGAAACCGGAGACGGTTTTTTCTCCGGTAAAGGAGGTTGAACGGTGAAGTTAGTTAGCGCGTTGGGTCCACGTAACTGAATAGCCGCGTGGTCGTAAACCATAGCAGCTTCTTCAGCTGTATTGTAAGTCCCAAGCCACAACCGTACACGTCGCATTGGATCTCTAATCTCAGCCGCCCATTTGCCCCACGGCCGTTGCCGTACTCCGCGAAACTTTTTCCCAGCACTATTAACGACCTTCAGTTTCGCCTCCGTTACGTCACCTTTTCTACAAACCTTCCTTCTCAACTTCGATGCCGGTTTGCTAACAGCCGTAACGTTCTTCAATTCATTTCTCGAAATAGTAACTTCGTTTATAAACTTCTTCACTCTTCTCCGGCCGGATTCGTCGCCGGAAGAATCGGAATCAGTGGCGTACGGATCAGTGAGTGATATCCGTACGAGTTTTGGACCGGTGGTGAGTGCATTCATTTTAGTTAGGGTTTTGTGTTCGGTAAACTTAACGGAATCCAACATATTTTTTTTCTTCTTTAGTGAAGTAATGAGATACACATAGAAAAAGATGAGAGATTCGGTTTGAGAATAAAGAAAGTCGTGGATGAAGAAAAAAAGGGGGAATAAATTGATGTTTGTTTGTATGGTGGTGGGAATATATGAGATTGCTATTTCCGGCGAGACAAAAAGGTTTTTGTTTACCGGTGGGTTTATGGAGGAGAGAGAAAGTGGTGGAATGAAAGTAGGCGTGAAGAGTGAAGAGGGAAAGGCTGCACCCAACTTGCTATTTTATAGGGTCCTATTTTGCCTGTATTTTTCTTTAATATTTATTTTTACACGGAAAGCAATAATCTTTTTTAATATTTACTTTTGTTTTTATTTGAAATCATGGTAATGTTCCTTATTATAAATGTTTG
This sequence comes from Gnaphalium uliginosum, assembly GCA_963930675.1. Taxonomy (NCBI): domain Eukaryota; kingdom Viridiplantae; phylum Streptophyta; class Magnoliopsida; order Asterales; family Asteraceae; genus Gnaphalium; species Gnaphalium uliginosum. Next base: position 10,729,634 of record OZ005680.1, read on the forward strand.
ACTGGTATAATACCCTGCGGAAAATGATGTTCTAGTGTAAACGACTCAACGATAGACGATATTAATATATCATATTCATTCTTTACGGATTATTCATGAGGCGACTTAATAACTTTGATCGTATGTAGAATTGATGATTCGGTATACGGTAGTTAAAATGATAACATTCATATTAAACTACATAAGTTAATTTTAAAAATGTTGAATCTTAGTTTTTAGAATTTCTATATATAAAACATCAAAATGCTTTATATATTAGTATAGATAAAATATTTATTTTACTAGTTTTAGTATATCTTTTTTCCTATTACGTGATTATTGAAAGTTTTGATTTTATATTTTTACATGAAGGGATGAGATCTTAAAACAATTTGCTAAAAAAGAATGAAATAAACTAATAAAATGTTTGATGATTTGTAAAATTTAACCTTTTCTTCTTCTTCTCAAAATGTCAAATAAATAAAGATGACTATGTTCTCCTCTCTACCATTATTGGTTACAAAATGTGTGTCCTCGATAACATGGCAGGCAAGTGTGAATATTTAAAAGTTAAAATTAATTTATTTATAAGTTCTAAAGTACGATATTGGAGTATTAATTAAGTTCATTCAGTCACTATGAAAAAAAACACAAACAGTTAATTTTGTTAAGGAAACTGATGCAATCATATCGTGTAACATCAATCAAGTAACAGAAAAACCGTTAAAATAGATTCCGGTAAATCCTCCGGCAAATGAAACGACCAGAAGAGCAGGGTGAACACGTGACGTGTGTTAATAAATAATGAAGTTTTGGAAAAGGTTAGTGATGAGTCAGCACTTATGGAAGCAGCTCACGTGACAGCATCAGAGTGGGGGGCTCCGTTAATTCAGAGGCCCAAATTCCTCTTTTGCCACCTCACCTTGTTTTTCATTTAACGAGGACTACTACGTCTATCTATTTCAAAAAAATATGAATATGAACTACTACTATGTAACAAATTTAATAAGAACCTTGTTAGTAAAACATATACTGCTAATCTAGATTTAAATGAACTATATATTTATATTTATATTTATATTTATAAAACACTAATTACTTTCTACTTTTTTATCTACACTTTTAGACTGTTTACTTGGCATAGTTCAAGGTAAGTTTTTAAAGTAAACGAATGATACTTTAAATTAAAGTTAAGTTTATTTGTCACGGTAAAATATGAGAAGTTTGAACCCTCATACAAGTTGTAAGTTATGCGTTACTGCGTTCGTAATAACTTTGGAGATTTATAGCGATCTCCGTTTATTAAAAAAATTAAAAAGTAAAATAGGAAATTCGTTTACAACTTTTTTGAGAATAAAATTCAAAGAATCACCAAAAACACGAAACATGTTCCCTAGAGAACAACAAGGCCACAAGGATAACATAAGAAGTAACAACGTAAGATATTTACTGCTGGACCGAGCCGGCCCAAGGGTATTGGGTTAGTGGATTTGGACAGTCCAAGCACGTATTAACGAAGGATCAAACAAAATACAGCCGTCCCATTGTTTCTTCCTACATATATTATCATTAAAAAAAATTATAAATCACTTTTTAATACGGAGTATACTTGTATTATTACATAAAAACAATATTTTATATTTTTATTCAGAATCACCCTTATCAAATTAAAATATAGTAAATTGTGATAACTTTGTTAACTAGTCGTTTTGCTAAAAGGCATATGAAGATGGAGATTTCAAAAACTTTCGACTATATATACGTGACAGTAAAATAACTTATTTTGTGTAAATTTTTACTTTCGCCATAACAAGTCCTTTTCGTATGACATTGCAAAAACGCGTCATTTTAACATGTTTTCATCGTCTATAATTGAATATAACATCAATAACAAACACTATATAATAAAATGATACATAGTTATTGACTTGTTTCGACATTTCCTAGGTAGAAAGTTACTGACTCGAAAATGACATAATATATAACATTCAAAATTCACTAAGATATCTTATTTAACGTATTTTTCTTTTTCGGAATCACTTCACTTGTCATGTCATTTTGTACGTTTCTTTTTCTTTTTTCTTAAAAAGATTTCTTTTTGTAAATATAGCATTGCCCACTTTGTAAACCAATATTTAAAATTTTAATATTACAAAGCTAAAAGTATATACACAAAAGCATCCGGGTATAACCCATGGGAGTTTTGGTTTTTCCGTACACAACAAAAACAACTTTTATAAGGTTAGAACAAAAAACAAACCAACCAAATAATAACTTAAAGTAGGAACTAAATTTATTCGATCAACATTATATTTTGTCTCAAAAGTTAATTAAAGCATCAACTTGCTAATAATGATCTCCTACAACTAGTATTAAAATCATTAGCCGTCATGACTTCAATAACTTTTTATTAATCAAGTATTTTAAGTTGTCTTATTTATATTTATACCAACAAAAATAAAATGGAATGTTTTTTCTATTGTTGTACATCTTTAACATGAAAATACCTATTTATTTTTTCATTTTTATATAAGTAGGAGTTATTATATAGAAAAGCTCGTAACTAGTCACATAATTGTTAAACTCTTACGATTCGAGTCAAAAATTCAAAAAATGAGGCGACTCGAACCACGACTCTTAAGTGACTTTAAATCTTACGAGTCGTTTATTGACTCTTCCGAGTTGTGTGTGACTCTTTTTGTGCGACTCTTAGTAGTCAGAAAATCAAACAGACTTTTATTGTAATGTAATACAAAAAATAGAAAAGACAAAATAGCAAAAAAAATTCACTATAATCTACGAGTATTTTAAATTAAACATTTGTGTTGATTGTCGGTCAACGCTTATTTATCAATTTTCACCATGTTTTACTTCTCTTAAAAACAAAAATTTTAAACAATAATATATATGTACATACTCATCTTACGAGTCGAGATGAGTCACAAGTTAAAAATTCAGATTTCGAATCACGAGTTGAATCACAAGTTAATAATTATGAGCAGTTATACACTTATACCTTATAACTTTTAACTTTTTATATGTCACAAACGTATTTTTCACGTTATAAAACTATTTTCTTATTTCAAAACATTTATACGAATCTAACCAATGTATGATATTATAAAGATGTTTAAATTTTTTGTAAGGAGAATGTTTTGCTGAATGCTCATTATTTCTTATAAGTTTAAGCTCAAAATAGTAATCAAGTGTTGCTTAGATGTCGTCTTATGATTAATTAATCATCATATACATAAAAGCTCTCTTAATCAAGGATAACGACTTGCAATACTTCAAATCTGTCTTTTGAGAATAATAATTAATAATTATAGTATTAATAATCACTACACATGCCGTTTTGTCTCTTATTCAATTTTGGACTATATATTATCGCTTTGTGTTTATGGTTAACCACTTAATTAATTAAGCCCATGTTCATTCACCCCCTCTCTTTTTTTCATAATTAGACGTTTTCTAATACAAAATTTATGCTAACCAAGATGTTGTAGTTTTTACTTAACCGAAAAAGTAGTTTATCTCGACGGTTTGATCGTATCATCTTCTAGATTTTACAATATACTTGGAAGTTCACATTCATGTCGACTACGAGTCTTGAACTATCAATCAACTAATTACTTTTCTAGTCAAATTCACTTAAGTATCACAGTTATTCAGTGTTATTTTTGAGATATTTTGATTAGATAATTGTTAAGTTGGATTTTTTGTAATGAAAATGTAATTAAGACTTAAAAAAGACAAGTATACAAGTACTGTAGATGAGACAAAATTCAATTAAGAGAGGTCTCATTTGTACCTACTATTTTTCAGAAACCAATTTGATCATAATTTTGTCTTTCGCTTTAATAAACCATAATTTGCCTGCACCCGTTTTATTATTTTCTGTTAGCATTTAAAACAACTTGAAATCGATCAATCAAGACATAATTTCTACATGTAACCTTTAGTCAAGTGTTTTCAACACTATCGTCTTCTATTATATTTACGTCAATCATTACAAGTCTACAAGAGAAAAGTGTCATCTAGTGATACAAAGAACGGTGATGCATTTGAAAAAAAGGTCACGGTAACTCAGTACTCGCTCCGTTCCATTTTTATTGTCTACCTTCATATTTTTATTAAAAATAACTATTAAAAATCATTAAACTTCATAATCTACCCTCATTTATTACTTTCAATCATTTATTTAATATAAATTTCAAGTCAAACTTGCTTGAATATTAGAACAAAATTGATATTAATGCAATTTATCTTAAATTCAACAAAATTTATTAGTGTACGATAAAAATGAGACGGATGAAGTAATTTTTCCCAACACATTCTAACGAATCGAATAAAATGTGTTTTTACGGTAAATCTTGTGGAAAAGGAAAGCTACACTAAAAACTTATATCCGCACTTTTTCCATGTCGAGGTATATTGGTTGAGTAATGTTATATACTAAAATTAGACTTAATTCTCTTATTGGTTATTTTTTATTTTTTAATCTTATCCGATCGATTTTTCATGTCCATCAATCACAATTTTAGATGTAGATTTAGACCTGCATGTTTGGGCATACATATCATTTTTCATATTGGTTTTTACTTGTAGTACTACTTCTGATCTCTAAAAACAGTAACAAAACGACACAAAATACATATACATACATACGTACCATGTGATAATGTGATAAAATAAGTAATTGAAAATAAGGTGAAGGAAACACCAAAGATTGGGGGATTTGTCGAAGACAGAAACAACGATGGAACAGTCAAACTGGTTTAGGTTTATTGATCGGCGTCGTTCATGCCCTTTACGCTCACGTGACTGACATGTATGCAGTTCCCAACCACGTGACACTCACGTGTGATCCCCATTTCTTTTGCTTTTGTATATATAAATACATTAATACAAATACATAATAATACATTCATGCATAGAAAGAACAAGTCTTTTGTAAATGAATAACACACACAAATTGAACCAGTTATGATGTTGTCGCAGCAGTAAGTGTAGTTGGTGTTCAATTCTATTCCGTAATTGTTGAATATTCCGGTGTTATCAGAAATGAAATGGTATATAAATAAATCAAAATATAATTGACTTACGTAAATGGTAAAAGGATATAGTTCTAACCAAGCAGGGGTAGTTTAGTACTTTTGGTTGTTGAGCAAATCAACACTTTATGTATAACACAGAGGGGATATTGATCATTTGATCAGGATATTACTATGCGCCTTTTAAAAACAAAATTTGAGTCACAATTCACGTAATCAACATGAAATCCTTTTGTAACCGCACACATTATAGTATTATCGGTGATATGGCATGCGACACTATTCCCTCGTAAATATACAATCCTTTAGTTATTATATACTAGGAGAATGCCCGTACGATGCAGCGGGTAAAATATATAAGTTTCATATTTGATATGTATTGTGTAAATTATAGTCAAAATTTATATGACTGACACTACGATATTTTATTTTATAAATTAAAAAATCACCTATTTACCCTTTTAACAAAAAAAATAAAACAAAATACCCAGAAAAAGATATATAAGAATTGTCCTTGCGAAATCAATACTCGGGATGCGGATTGAGACTATCAAATTGCATGTTCATATTGGACAGGTGCAAGTTGGGATGTCTGAAATCGTTGGTTGGTACGATAGTTTAGCCATCAAAATATTTTTTTTTACTTGAGCATTAAATACTATGCATTATTTACGTGAATTTGGAATCGTTAAAATTGATCAAACAATTGAAATTCTCGAATATAGGAACTGAATGTATAAATACAAAATTAAAAATGTAAATAAACACATAAATTTATAATTTATTAAAAAACACTATCGAGAGTTTGTTTCTAATTTTTTTAAAACGCATAAAAATGTGTGAGATTGGGAGAAATTGATTTTGGAGGCTTTAGAAATGAAATTTGACTACAAAAGGTGGACAAACCCCCTTTGGCAGTTTGCTAACACTATCGTCTCGTTCGACTTTTCCGTCGATAATTGACACGTCCCGTAACTCTTTACGGTTAAAAAGTTATGTCATTTATTTATTTGCTTAAGTTTTAATTATTGTATTATAAATGATACTTTAATATATGTAGGTATATTTTTCGAGTATGTTTTTCAATAAATAAATATATTGTTAGGGGTAAATTAGTAAATTCACTCCTAAAAAAACATTACAAATGTATTATATATTAGTATAGATAAGATATAGATAAATATATATAAGTTTTAATTAATTAGAATTAAATGTCACATGTTTAATACTTTAAAGTTTAAATAATGATGGTATTAATGATATTATAATACATGTAGGGGTATGTTTTTCATTTAAAGTGGGTTTTTCAAATATTACTAGTAATGTTAGGGGCATATTGATAATTTCCCTCTTAAAAAAAACATCCAAAATGTGTCATATATTAGTAATAGACATTAGTATGGGTAGATATAGAAAAGCTTTAATAAATTAGAATTTAATTTAATGTCATATGTTTATTACTTTTAATGTTTAATAATGATAGTATTAATAATATATTAACTTTTGTAATTAATTATATTAAATTAAATAACGGTAAAATAGTCATTTACTACTTCTCCATTTTAAGACTTTTGCTCAAATATATTATGTAGTAATATAGATACGTAATACGAAAACTAGCAAAATGCTCGCGCAATGCAGCGGAAAAATTGAGCTTCACATTCATTTGATATAAAATCCTTTAGTTATTATATAGGTAATATATAGAAAGGGAATATTGATCATGATGTTACTATAAGCAAAATTAAAACAAATTTTAGTTGAAATTCACGCATCAATCTGTCCAAATCTTATTATAATAATTACAAACATTGTAAGCGTCATTTACTTATAGGGTTGGGATTAAAACCGCAAACTAACAGGAAGAACTATATGCTACTACGTTTTTGGGAGTTGCAATGACAAGATAAATAAATTACCATTACCATTACCATTACCATTACGGCAATAGTTAAGGATACCATATTATGGTGTACAACATTATCGGCGGACTTAGGAAATTTGATAATCAATAGCACAAAAAACTTGAAGCTCGATCCATTTTGGAAGTTTTTCGAGACAAAATAGAAAAAGAAAATAATAAATTCAAAAATAAAAGTTTTGTTGTTTATTTAATGTTCGTGTAATGCATAATATCCTTAACATTGCCCAAAACGTCTCTCTTTTTTCTTTACCGTGTTAGGTAGTAATTTTTAAAAAAGTACTTGGATTTACTTCTACTTATTCGGAATGAAATCCTGTGCAACTGCCTAACCTGCATAGGTTCTCCACTGGGCCTGCTTTTGTTTACCAACAATGAAAGTATAAAAACAATGATATCAGGGACTCGAAATCTTTAAAATTGTCAACTATATCTGTGAAAGTAAAACAGAAAATAATTACAAAGTAACTGAGTAGGATAAAAAGGGAGAAAGTTTTTTAGGGAGATAAGAGGGAGAATGATTTTTTGTTACTATGATTCAGTATTTTTATTCTAAGATTCAATTTTTTATTACTATAAACTTTTGAATCATAGCAACAAGAGACTAAATCTTATTAATAAAATATTGAACCAAAGCAATAAAATATTGAATTCTATTAATAAAAATTTGAATCATATCAATAAATCATTGAATCATAGTAACAAAAAATCTTTCTATCTCTTATCTCCCTAAATTTCCTTCTTTTATGATCCTATTACTATATATATTTATAGGTGACTTCAATGTAGAATGCTAAAAAAGTGAAAAATTAGAGAACCAATAGTATTGTTTCATTTCTTTAAAACCCAATTTTCACTTGTATCTTTAAAATTAAATATCTTACAAACGGCATGATAAAAAATTATAAAAATTACATATTCGAAATTAACGTCTTTTTCTCTTTGATTAGAAATCTCACAAGCTATATTTTCGACATTTTTTTTTCATTTTTTGTTGGGTCGTAAAAAATGTGACATATATAATCACATGTGATTTTATGTATAATCACATGTGATTTATGAGTAAATAAATTATTTTTATGTAATTTTAAACTTATAATTGTAAATTTGATTATTCACATGTGATTATAGACAGTGATTTAAAACTTATAATTTGATTGTAAATATATTCACATATAAGCGTTAAATCACATGTGATTTATTATTACGAATTTCACATATCCATTAAAAAACGAAATAAAAAAGTTCGTCGAAAGTATGTCACGTGAAATCTCTAATTAAAGATAAAAAGACGTTGATTCTAACAGTGTAATTTTTATAATTTATGGATATACGATTTGTGAGATATTTAGCTTTTAAAAAAAAGTGGAAATGGGTAATTGAAATGGATCAATCCTATTGGTTTCTTCATTCTACATTTTTTTACCATTCTACATTGAACTTTTCTCTCTCTCTCTCTCTCTCTCTCTATATATATATATATATATATATATATATAGAGAGAGAGAGAGAGAGAGAGATTAGTGCAGGAAAATGTACTTAACCTTAGTCTGATCTCTATAGTGTGTACCCAACTTCGTTTTGATCTATTGTGTGTATCAACATTTCCTTTTGGTCTATTGTGTTTATCCGACTAACGTGGCACCCGTTATTGATTATGTGTCAATGACGTGTCATATGACGTGGTAATATGGTTGCCACGTTATCATATTAGATATTGGATACATATAATAGACCAAGTTGAAAGGTTGATACACACAATAGATCAAAACGAAATTGGGTACACACTATAGAGATCGGACTAAAGTTAAGTACATTTCCATGCACTAATCCCATAATCCCATAATCCCATAGATATAATGAGAAATGCAGAGAGATGGATATATATAAAGAAGATATATAGTAGTACTTTGGAAGAGCAGATATATTTCCATACAAAGAGAAAAGCAGGAAGAGTGTTCATAATAAGGTTAAGGAGGGGCATGTTTTTTTGACCTTTTCCCTTTAAAGTCCATCTTACAATAGACACAGAATTCACACATTTTGTTTTTCAAAATAAAGGCAGCAAAACCCACAAGGAAAATAACCCCTTCCTTATCAAACCTTTTGGGTGCGCCGCTAACTAGCCCATGGCATACTTCTGGGTCCAGCTCCGAGCCGTTGTCTCATACTTGTTCCTGTCTGTCTTGTACATGTGAGCAATCTCGGGAACGAGAGGGTCGTCTGGGTTTGGGTCCGTCAACAGAGAGCAAATCGACAACAATACCTGATGAGTTATCCAAAAAAACCACATCAATCATCGTTCTAACATCAACATGTAGTATCTCTTGAGATGATCCAACCTTACTAGTTACTACCATAAATATGTCTTGTCTTTCTCTCTTGATGAAACTCTTTGCATTAATACCAAAATAACATATAACATCATAAATAAATGACTGCACTTTGGAACAGATAGAGTATCGGATGTTAACCTTGGAAATGGTAAGAGCAGGGCTCCATTGTTCCTTCAAGATATCAAGGCAAATGCTGCCGTTGCTGTTGATGTTCGGATGGAAAACCTTTGTCCTGAAAGCTACCTGCAAAAAAGGGTGGAAACACATGTTAACCAGAAGGAACAAAATACGTGGATGTGGTTCATTCTATACAGGAAAGAGAGAGAATATAAACTATAATATGCAGGTAAAAAGAATGTGACACCAAAGGTGCAAAGTAAAGATGCATTTGTCGAACATTGAAATAATTGTCAGAAAATTTCTAGTTCATATTAATAGAGAAATAAAGCAAGTCACTGGGTACATCTAATTTGGAACCGAAAGTGTGTTACTGACAGTTTAAAATCACACACCCAGACATACACTTTGTAACCCGAACTTCTTAAAAATGATTGTTTTGTGAATGACCATAGAATATCAAATGCCAAAATAACAGTTCTCGCAGTTCAAGTATCTCCTTCAGGCTCTAGCAGTTGAAACATAGTACTTTCTGGGCAAAAAGTTTATATCAACTGTGGAATACAATACTAAGTGCGTAATATGTTTTATCCATTTAAAAAATATACATCACCATCATTCCTCAGATGACAGCAGTTGTTAGGTACCTTAGGTGGCTTGAATGGATAATCTGGAGGGAAATGGATGGTAACTAGAAACACTCCACCAGCATAAGGACTGTCAGGAGGACCCATAATTGTAGCTTGCCAGTGAAACATGTCTTCTGCCACTGGGCCTAAAATCACAGCCACAAAACCAAAATAAAACATTGGCTTACGATGAACACCAGCAGATGTATAGAACTATAGAAATTGATGTATGCATGTCATAATCTGTTATATTGAGCCTACAGTGTCATACATGTATGCATCTCCTACGTACAATACACTGCAATCTATAAAGAAGTAACAGTATATAGGAACATTAAAAGATCATTGACACATTTTAGTATGGTCACCAAGAAACACATCATTTAATCCTGTAAATGTAAGTGCAAAACAAAGCTAACGGATTTGCATAGTTGCATCTATGGATTTTCTTCAACTAGCTGGTTGTATGCGATGTTTCACACCAACAGCTGCTCACAATATGTGGTCATCTAATCCATAAACTCAGTCTAGTTGCACTATGCAACAGTCCCAATAGACATTTATACATATCAAAATATGAAGTCACGGTGTGCCCGGTTATTTAACCCATATTTGAACTTCAATATGATTATCATTTCTTTTTCTTATTACTGTAAGATGTAAGAATGAGTTGCTTTCCTTCTAGAACCATCTTACTAACTATAGCCATCAACTTACCTAGATACCTAAATAGCTCTATCTTTTATAATTATTTGGTATCTAGAACCTTTTACAGCTGTGGCTGGAACTCCCACCAAAGGAAAGGTGACTACACGGATACAATATTGTGCACATCTGTGAGCAACTCAGCCCAATAAATCACCTGTAATAGCAAAACAAAATAACATCATATATGTCACCAGCGAATCAGCAATAATACCACTCTTACTGCAGTAGCTCTAATAGAAGACATGCAATGGTACATGGTACCATTATCAAACTCATCCATGACTCATAACTTATGAACTACAATGAGAGAGATGTCTTTGGCACAACTTTCTTTAAATCAGCCACCCCCTTCATCCGAGACGATCTCTGATAAGACAGTCTAAAAAACCCCAGAACAGTTGCAAGCTTAAGCTACTTGCTCCAAAAGAGAAGGAATATGTGGAGATTGATGTTGAGTGTTGACTAGAAAATGGGTTAGTGGTAGTGTCACTCCGCAATGCATAAACCCGCATAAACACATGTTGGCATCTTCTTTCCATGAAACTGACGTAAATGAAGAAACCTTCAACACTTCACGATTTTTTATTATAAATATAGCCTCAAAAGAAACAAAACCCCTTATAAAAACTAATTGAAATTTAAAAGACAGTACTACTTTTCTATCTCACTTCTTAGACTACACATCTAAGCAATTTGAGAGGATCAATGGAGTGAGGGATGTATCAACAATCTCTATCATGAATTCTACTGATCCATAATCTCACACAACTCTATAAATGTCCTCGGAGATGTTCATGACGTCAAGCCACTAGGCTAAGAAAAGATCCGACAAAAAATGAACTCAAAAAACCAAAAATACGGATCAAGTACCTTAACTCATTATGAGATTCACATATCCATAACTTGACGTTGCACCCTAATCCAAAATTCTCATCATCAACTCCCTATACTAGAAAACCCTTCATTACCCTAAAACGTGAGTACCTTATTTTTATCTAAAATCAACCAACTTTCTTGCAATTTGGACACAAACACACAAAAACTCATCAAGTTTAGTTAATTTCAACCTACAATTAGCCAAATCACAACAAAATCCTAATTTTATCTCTTTAACCAAAAAACAAAACAAAATTATACACATCGCATACAAGATCAAAATTATAACTTCACAAAAATCTGTAACAGATCAATAATAATAACAATATCATACCAGCGCTGCAAGAGGTAGGAGGATCTTTCTGAAGATCCTTAAGTTCTTTCAAGATCCGCTTCGAAGCCATCACTTGCTATCACCAGGAATTCCTAAGTATTAACAAACCCTAACTCAAATTAAAATGTGTAAAAAACGCAATTGAATACATATAGTAAATATATATACAGAAATCGGGTGAAGAGATTAAACTTTATCAGATGATTTTGAGAAACGATAAGTAAATTTTGGGGGTAAAGTACCTCGAAGATCCTCTCACCTCTGATTATTTGAGTCTTGTTTTTTTCTTTTCTTCTGAAAAATCGGAGGAAGCATATGGTGTCCGATGAAATGTATCAAATTTTAATATTTATTTATTTTAAATTTAATTTGTAACTTAAATAGATATCAAATTATATAGAAAAATTAAAAAATATTCTCGCTCTTCGATTGGATCAATTATGGTCTAAATAAGCTCCCATAAACTCTGATTAAAAAGTCTTAATGAACGAAGAATTGGTGAAACAATCGTGATACCATTTGAGTTTAAATTTTAATAAAGAAAATAAAAGAATCGTAATGCACTAGTTATGTACTATTTAATTCTGAAAACAAATGGTAATAAAATTAGTATCCAATACATATCAGAGGGTGTTTGGAATTGAGATTTGATAGTAATTTTTTAATTATTACGATTTAAAAATGCAAATTCATTTATAGTGTTTGGCAAGAAAACATTGAACAAGTAGTCCCCACCCGCTGTTCCCAATACCCTCTAATTTCTTTTTGCCTCCCTATTGTTAAATAGATGATAGAAATGTATTGAAATCCAAAACGGTAATAATAAAGTCTCTAGTGTTAATTTTTACACTTCGTAATACCATCCAATTGCAAGTTCATGTTGGGATCCCACACTTTGTTATGCATATCACTTTGTACACAAAGAAGTTAGATAAATTGGCACCAGATAAAATAAAAAACTAATTACATGATTTACAAGAACTGTCTTTTAAGTCATTTTACTTGTTAATTTATTAAATAATTTGATTGCCAAAAACTAAAAAAACTCATTATCTAATTATTGTGATATCAAGTAGCAAAATCAATTCCAAACACTATGTTCTTACATAATGTTTTCTTACAGCTAATTATCTAATTTTGATTATTAAAAATGTGTAATCTATTAATTTTAATATGTATCAAATCACATCACAGTTTAATATAAATATGTATACCAAACTATTTGAATTTTTCATTATGTGTAGCAAAAAATATCAGATAAAAATAAAAAGAAACAAAATAAGACTAAAGAACATAACTATAACTTATAATAATAATTATTATTATTATTATTATAAATATAATTTCAATGATTGTTGCAGCAAAAGACTTACTGCAACGCTTAGGGGTCATTGACTAAGGCCGAAGAATGACCTTCAGCTATCAATGGATGAAGGATGACCTTCAGCAGTCACTGGATGAAGGGTGACTTTCAGCAGTCACCGGATGAATGTTTAGGATGAAGGGATCCTTCGAAACCATACACTTCGAGAGGTCTCGAACCGAAGAGCTAAATAGCGCTTCGGTTGGCGATTCCCAGCTGGAAACCTACACCACGTTCAAGTAGGTGCAGGTTATACGCCACGAAGTCGAGAAACTCCTTCAGTATGGATGTGGAAGTGTGTTGTAGTAGAGTAAATATGTAGTGAATGAATTGGATCCCCCGACATCTGGAGGTTGAGTTGAATTTATAATATCTTTATGTTGGAGTCTTGTGGTTTCCTCTTTTGACTTCAATCCTGCGGACTGAAGTATAGTACCATGTTTGCTTCCTTTCTCCTTACCTCTTTTGCTGGTCGTACATGTCGTTAGCCATATTAGTGAGATGTCATTGTCCCGTGTAATCAGATACCTTATGTCATGCTGATATCTGATCATGGTTTTGTCAAATGTTGACTACTCACTTGGTGTCGTTTACTGGCCTTCGGTTGCTGGCATCGGCTGTCATTCTTTCCATTGACCTAGCCTGGTAACTCATCAATGATATAATTATTAATTAGAATATAAATAAAATTTCATAAATGAAAAATTATCGGTAGATATGAACTTGTAAACAATACATGCCTAATTTATTGAATGAGATTAAACGAAAGAACCGATAAAGTCTATATTTAAGTTATCTAATCATGCCGCATTACTCTTGCATCTGTTTACTTTTCGACCTATATTTGCGTTCACGATTCTCACCCTCTCCAGCTTCACCGACCACCAATCTCTGCCACTCCTCCCCGGACTCCGGCAATTCTGAAAACCACAGCAACATCAGAAGGCTTGTCAATTGCAGGTAATCATCATATTCATAGTTTTAACTTCCCTAAAATTCAATACTCATCTTTATCATCTTTCAAATTGTATTCCTTCAAATCACTGATCTAATGTTGTTTTTGCTCGTGTATTCATTCATTCTCAGCTATTCTTGTTGTCCGTTTGGTTTCAATTTGTTATCTTGCCCCCTAAAACACGGCCCTGACCTTCCTTTCTGTGACTAATTTACTAGGTTTTCAGTTTTTTTAATTTATTTTATAATTAACATTAATATTAATATTATTTTAATGTCTAGCACAATTTCTGGTGCTATGTATATTTTGTTTATAAACTTTTGATTGAACTTTGATTATTTCTTTTTTCTTTAGGTTGCAGGAATTGCGAGTTATACTTATGAATGGCGTGGAGGGAGCTTGGGAAAAAGGTGAGAGTGTCTATTGTTATAATTCTTTCATTTGAAAGTTTGGTTTTCTTAAAAATTAATCAATGGTATGACTTAAACTTCTGCTGTAAAATAGATGTTGAAGTCAGTTAACGATGAATATAGACCAGTGTACATGTAATGAAGGATGAGTATCAGGTGTTTGATAAAATGCCAAGTCCAATAGGAAAAGAATTAATTTCCATTTTTCTTAATATTATTATTATTTTTTATTTTTTTTGTAAATGATGTCCTAGTGATCACAAAAAGTGGTAATAAGTCTCAGATGACATGAAACTTTCGTTGTAGAGTCTTAAAGTTAATGAAGCATTTTGTTTCTTGTGCTCTTCACTTATGTAGACACACACAGTATTTTTGTTACATAGTAACAACCATCACCACTAGTTAATCTGAATTTAAAGCTCTGTGCGACCATGGATTGGATCACATTCATTACGTTGTCACTAGTTACTGAATCTGAATTTAAAGCTCTGTGCGACCCTGGATTCCATGGATTGGAATACGTTCGGGTATACACGTTTATTACGTTGTTTCCTTCAAAAAGTTTACATCTTTTTTTTTTTTTTTTTTTTTTTTTTTTTTTTTTTTTATCAATCTATGACTTATATGCTTGCTTTTTTATATTGATGAGTCTTGTATAAATAATGAGAACCACTTGCTTTTGTTAGCTTTCATTTAATGTGAACTGAGTTATTTCAATGGTAATAACTTCTGAACTATTGTAACGTGCGCCTACTTTCTAAAACAGACCATTCATGCTAGTCTTATAAGGATTCTGACTTCAAAAGCATCTAGAGACACTGCTGTACGCAATTCATTGTCTGGTGCAGAAGTAAATTTGCTTTCAGCTTCAGGTGGACTTATTAGAGGTAATTGAAAGTATCATGTAGAGTCCCTCTTCTTTTAACCAGCATCATTTAATTGTTCTCTAGGATGACTGCTCTGCATTTTTATTAGTTCAAATCTCATGTTTTTGAATCAATGATTCAATGGAGCATTTCACATTTCGCATTTGCGTAAATTTTCAATGTTGCAGGATATACCAGAAACTCAGCTTTACTTGGAGATGGCACATTAAGCACCTTGACAAGCAGATTCATAATACGGTATCTTTCAGTAGGATGCGCCTTCTATATTTTTGGTTAAAACAGAATAATTTAGCTTTTAATTTTTGTAGGCGTTTTCATGCAAGCCCAGAACTGCTGGCCAAAAGAAGTGAGGACATTATTGGTTTAAAGACACCTAAAAAGGTGAAGTTCAAAAAGAAACCCGCTGAAAATGCAAAGCCACCAGTTGATACTCCTTATGTGCCTCCTAAACTTCAGAAGAATGCCAAGTCATCTTCAGATAAAACCATTGAAATATTTGAGGGCATGACAACTTTAGAGCTTGCTAAGCGCTGTGGTCAATCAGTAGCCACATTGCAAAATATTCTTTTAAATGTGGGTGAAAAAGTTGGATCAGAATTCGACGCGTTGGGCATCGACATCGCCGAGCTAATTGCGATGGTATTTTCCCTGTTCAGTTTCATTACGACTTATGTTGCCCATTATTTAGAGGCGCCAATTTCAACGCGTATATGGCTTGCGATTTGGATTGCACTATGTCTCTAATAGGTTAAATCTATAAGTTAAAAATGAATAGATAGAATGAAGATGGATTGAATGGGTCGAAAGTCACCTGAAGTCTATTCAAAATGCATTTATCCTTCTAACTCGTTATATATATATAGTGTGTGATGATTCAGGGGGAAACACTTTTTTTGGAGGAAGGGGGAAGCGTTAACATTCATCACGGAGCATCTTAATTTCGTCAATACAAATGTCAAAAAATAAAAAAGTGAAATTTAATAAATGTTGATCAGAATCGATGCTATGAATGTTAAGCTTTCTTGATAAATTCTTTTTGTAGGATATAACATCAATTGATGAATATTATATCCAAAATCGTTAATATTCATCGCGGTGAATGTTAGTTAACATTCATTATGATGAATGTTAAAATTAAAAATATTCATCAAATAATGTTATGTTTTAACATTCATCGTCAAGAATGTTAGTTAACATTCATCGTGAAGAATGTTAGTTAACATTCATTATGATGAATGTTAACGATTTATCAAATAATGTTATGAGTTAAAAAGGAATTAATTGGTGAATATACTCTTTATAGCATCGATTATGATTAATATTTACTGGTAAAAATATATTTTTTGTTGACATTTTGATTGGCAAGTGTAATATTATTCATGATGAATATTAACGCTTTCCCCTTTCGCCAAAAAAAAGTGTTTCCCTCTTGAACGCTCCCCTATATATAGTCAAAGGTTCAAATGAGAATCAGAAAAGGTACATAACTGCGAGAACTTTTAAATTATAGGAATTTTCCATTGTTTAATAATTCAATCACATGTGATTATTGATGTAGATTAATGTTAATTGCAAAATAGGTTGATAAAACCTTAAAATAACCTTTAATATCAAATTTATATTTTTCGTTCACATGTGCACATTTGACCTGTGCACATGAACAATTCATATATTCAATAATTTAACATATTTTTAGTGATTTTTAACTTTATTTTGTCAATAATATGAACCTTAAATAACATTTATATGTAATTTGTTGCGTTTACATGTATAAAAACAATGTAATTTAAAAGTTCTCGCAGTTCTGTACCTTTTTGTGGTTCTCGTTTGAACATAACCTTATATATATATATATATATATATATATATATATATATAGGAGTGGGATAAAGGGAGAAAGATTTTTAGGGAGAGAAGAGGGAGAAAGATTTTTTGTTACTATGATTCAATATTTTTATTCTAAGATTTAATTTTTTATTATTATAAACTTTTGAATCATAGCAACAAAAGACTAAATTTTATTAATAAAGTATTGAACCAAAGCAATAAAATATAGAATTATATTAATAAAAATTTAAATCTTATCAATAAAGTATTGAATCATAGTAATAAAAAATTCTTCTCCCTCTTCTCTCCCTAAATTTCCTTCTTTTTTGATCCTGTTATATATATATATATATATATATATATATATATATATATATATATATATATATATATATATTTTAATATAAAATCATGTTATCACTGTAAGCTACTAGATCTTTAAATCATACTTTTTATACATTAATAATTGACTAATTAGAAGAAAAAAGTGCTTGCGGTCGGCCTAACCTGACACATTTGACGTTCTGACGTGTACTAAGCTTCTTGACGTGTTACCTGACTTGACCTACCCACTCCTTTTGGCACCTCTTTTTTGATAATCCGCTAATTAAATGAACGTATTACAGGAAGTTGGCGTAAATGTTAAGAGGCTCCACTCATACGAAGGTTCTACTGTTCTTCCCCGTGCACCAGTCATAACAGTCATGGGCCATGTTGACCATGGCAAAACTTCCCTTTTGGATGCACTACGGCAAACTTCAGTGGCAGCTAAAGAAGCTGGAGGCATAACTCAACATCTTGGTGCATTTGTTGTTAGCATGCCATCAGGTGCATCCATAACTTTTCTTGACACCCCTGGCCATGCGGCTTTTAGTGCCATGAGAGCCAGAGGGGCAGCAGTCACAGACATAGTTGTGCTAGTGGTAGCTGCCGATGATGGCGTAATGCCACAAACCATTGAAGCCATGTCACATGCCAACTCAGCCGGTGTGCCCATAGTTGTTGCCATTAATAAATGTGATAAGCCTGCATCTGACCCTGAAAGAGTCAAGGTCCAACTAGCTTCAGAAGGGTTACAACTTGAAGAAATGGGCGGTGATGTTCAAGTTGTTGAAGTATCTGCAGTTACTAAAAAAGGGCTTGATAAATTAGAGGAGGCGTTGCTTCTTCAAGCAGAATTAATGGACCTCAAAGCGCGTGTAGATGGTGCAGCTCAAGCTTATGTGGTCGAGGCGAGACTTGACCGAGGGCGAGGCCCGTTAGTTACTGCTTTGGTCAAGGCCGGGACTTTAGTTTGTGGTCAACATGTGGCTGTGGGTGCTGAGTGGGGAAAGATTAGGGCAATTAGGGATACGGCTGGGAAATTAACGGATCAGGCGACACCTGCGATGCCAGTGGAGATTGAGGGCCTTAAAGGGCTGCCTATGGCTGGTGATGATATTACTGTTGTGGATTCTGAAGAGAGAGCTAGGATGCTTAGTGCAGGAAGGAAAAAGAAATTGGAACAGGATAGGCTTAGGAAGATGAATGAAGAGAAGGTTTCTGCTCCGGAACAATCAGAAGAAGAAGAGTTTACGAGGGTTGAAATGCCTATCATAGTAAAAGCTGATGTCCAAGGCACTGTTCAAGCTGTCACAGATTCACTTAAAACTTTGAATAGTCCCCAGGTATGACTTTTTGACATTTTATGAATAATCTTCTATTCTTCTGCGCGTATAACATACAACCCCCTACTCGCTTTGAAATCAATTATGTGATATTAAATAATCAGAATCAGATAATCAATAGTAATAGAAACGTGCCATAGAAGGTAGTGTTTGGATATGCTTTTGATGCGTGAAAAAATTGTAACAATCAAATGCTTAGAAATTTGCTTAAGCAATCTTTGATTTTTTTATTATTCCTTTAAATATCATTGATTATTTAAGGTATTAATTGATATAAATGACCACATAAAGCATCTTTGTGATAGAAATGGTAGTGTAAATCTTCTAAGTTAGATTAAAAGAAGGGGTACATAGGTCACATTTGTTTACTCTCTAATAATGTTTGTTGCTGCACTTGATGTGAAAGTGAAGCTGATAACCCAAAACTATTTGACTGACGACCCGTCAGTAATCAGAAGCAGAATATGTTCATCCAATCATTACAAACTGATTATTGAAACTTCAATGCGTAATAATGAGATAATCACTTAAAACACACATCTTAGCACGCCTTGGTAGAATTTAGTAATTGCACTCTTAACAGATACTCATGTCATCAAATGTCGGAAGAGTCCTATAGGTATTGAATGTGTTATATGCCTATGCATATATCTTCATCTCTATACATGTAACCTTTTAAGTTACCCATTTTCCCGTTTATCAGGTTTTTGTGAATGTTATCCATGTTGGGGTTGGAACCATTTGCCAGTCTGATCTCGATTTGGCACAAGCTACTGGTGCATGTATTGTCGGATTCAATGTGCGGACTCCACCGCCCTCTGTCTGTATGGCTGCCGCTCAAGCAAATGTAAAGGTATGTATTATTGGTCATTCCATTTGTTGAGTGAGAATGTTATTCGAAAGTGATTATCTGATATTGAATAATCAGAATTAGACACTCAGCCTCTAATAACCTGAACAGTCAAATAGTGTTTAAATGGAGCTATTGTTGTTTGAAGTTGTAATAATGAAGATTATAAGATTCTTTTTTTTATCTTAAAGACATTAGACGACCAAAAAGGACATTTTGTGAAAAAATATATAGTAAAATGGAAATATAAGGGTGCGTGTAGTTACGGAAAACTTCTGTTTTCCGGGAATTTTCCAATAAAACTATAAAAAACTTGAAAACGTGTTCAAGTTGGTATTTTCTAGTAAAGTTTTCTAAGAAAAGGGAAATCTCTGTTTTCTTTCAAAACTACAAATGTGAAACCTACGATGCATGGTTTTCTACATTTCCTATTCTAGAAAATGGAAACTCCATCACTTACAATTGAACGAGCTTTCTGGTTTTCCATTTGTTTTCCAGGGACACAAAATACTTTCCAATCTCTAGGAAAACAGAAAAGGAAAATGGAGATATTTTTCCGTAGCTAAACGCACCCTAAGTTTTTCAAATTAGGTTTAAAGAAGGGGTTAGTAAGGAATTTTAGTCTAGATGTCCTAAATTGGTTATTTGGCCCCTAAGTAATCAGAAGCATAATGTATTTATCAAAGAATTAAGAAGTCAAGGATCTACAACAAGGCATTGATACCTAACTAGTTGGGTTGGGCTAAAAATGGAACCAAAAGAAATTAGAAAATGCCGCCGTTGGAATTTTGCAAACAAACACGAATGGAAGATGATATCTTGATCTTCTTATAGATCAAAGTGCATAGAGTAATCTACCATCTTTTGGAAGATATTGGCAACTTCATAGTGGAGAAGGCCCCTGGAACGTTTGAAACTGAGGTCGCTGGTGAAGCACAGGTTCTAAATATCTTTGAGCTCAAAGGAAGAAGCAAAGCTAAAGGAGCCGATGTCAAGATTGCTGGTTGCAGAGTCATGGATGGCCAGGTCAGCAGGTCATGCACTATGAGACTCTTGAGAAGTGGCGAAGTACTTTTTGAAGGGTGTTGTGTTTCATTAAAAAGAGAGACTCAAGATGTTGAGACGGTCCAGAAAGGAAACGAGTGCGGTCTCGTTCTTCGGGATTGCCTCGATTTCCAGATTGGAGATGTTATTCAGTGCTTGCATCAAGTTAACAAGAAACCGAAGTTTATTTCATCAGAAAGTGGGGCCGTTCGCATAGAATGCTAGTCTGAAAATTAACATTAATAATATAAAGAAACTGTTCAGGTTTGGAAATTAAACCTGCAAGAATTTTGTGTTATTATTGAATTTTGTGTCCAAGATTTTGTAAACTTGGGGGATATTTAAAGATAGAGAAGGATAATCATTTATATGCCAATCATAATTTGATTGCTGAGTCTACACGCACTGTAGTCTATAACTATATGATTGTAATGGATTTGGTTAATTCTGATTGCTACATAGGTTTGTAGTAGTGTTGAAGGAGTACTTGTCTTTTCTTATGTTAACTTATTTTGGGCTTTCTACTTTGTGTTATTTTATACAAATTTAATGAAAACATATTTCTCTCCCTTTTGAAAATAATAACCGACCCTCTAGCAATCTCGATTGACGGATCTCATGGTTAAAGGTACACGATTGACGGATCTCATGGTTAAAGGTACACGAGAATGGGATCTCAACACGTGACCTTCTCCTTTATGTTGCATTTATCATTGTAGTAACACATATAATTTCGCTTTAGTAAAAAGCATTTATCATTGTAGTAACATCTATAATTTCGCTTTAGTAAAAAGGGATTACGATATCTAGAATAGGGTTTACGTTTGAACTTCTATTTATCAATCAAAATGAATAAAAAAAAAAAGACATTCACCTAGAATGAAGCAAACTTGACATTAGATTAGATTGGCTATAAATGGGTCCCAGTGCAGTTTGGGTTCGAGTAGACCCGTTTGGCATACTTTTAAGCTTGTGATAGTGAAATTTCTCAAATTGTATTAATCGAGTTTTTGCCCAAATAGGTTTAAAAATGACATGTGTATTTGGATTTGGGAATTCCGTGCTACACCCGATCCGATTCGAATTGTAAATCTTTCATGGCATTCCCTTAAATTTAGTGGATAATTAACAAAATTTCAGCCTTAAATCCTCTAAGAGCACGGGGTGTGGTGACACTGTCACCACAGTGTTCTGGACAGTGTTCTGGAGAATGTTGTAATTGAGGATTTTGTGGTGTGGTGACAGTATTCTGGACAGTGTTCTGGAGTTTTTTATTATTTGTTTTTTTAATACTGATAATTGTATAAATTAATATATAAAAATAAATAAATCAAATAAAACAAGATTTAACTAATTAAAAAAAAATTACAAGTCCTAAAATTAAAATACATAATTTAAAAAGTCCTACAAATTTAAAATACAAAAGTAAATAAAATAAGACAAATCAGTTTCCCGATCCCGAACCCGAAGCACCACCTCCCGCTCCCGTTCCGTATGGCCATCCCATTGTCTCGCAAATCTTCTTCTTCTCCATTTCCAAGATGAACCTTGCTTGCTCCGGTAAATGCTCAGACGACATCGACAAGATTCGAAGTTTGGCCTCGAGATCCTTCGTCTTGTAGTAGCCTTGCTTGTCGGATCGGATGCCTTCGAATGTTGTTGCGAGTGATTCATCAAACGAAGCACGGGAGGAACCGGCCGAACCAGAAGAAGTGGTTTTTTGAGACTTCGGTTTCCTTGACTTTCCAGCCGGCCGTTGATGCGGATCGTCCCCAAATAAACCCTCATTCGGGTTTTGCGTTTCTTGCTCCGATGGTTCGTCAAAGTCCGAGTCCAAATTGTCCGTCTCGCGGCGTTTTGGAACATTTCGTCTACCGACGACAAACGGATCGGGATGTAGCCACTTCTGTTTATCCTTCAAAAAGTTCCACGCCAACAAACTTGTGAAAGTTTTTTCGTTTTCCAGCTTGTATTGCGTGTCACAACGGATCAACAAATCATCCCCCCCTTCACCGCTCCGTAGTTGATCCGAAAGCCTTTTCCATATGCCTTGCCACCTGTTGCAGTCCGCGTTGAGTTTGGTCCATTTTGACGATAACGCGTCTTTTCCTCGTTGAAATGGTGGATTCCGTGCGTTGTACGAATCCATAACGAGATACCAAAACAAAGACCCTTCTTGGTCAGTTCCACGTTGTGAATTTTCGGACACCGAAATCCAACTTTCGGCCAAACGAAGCTCGTCCTCCGGTACCCAGATTTTTTTTTATTTTTATTTTTTAACAATGTATACTCGATTTAAATTCTCATAAACACTTTACATATTAATATAAAGTAATAACCATATGGTTCAACACGAATTATATTATTTTTACAAAACATCACGTGTTAATATAGAGCATGATTTATGAGTCCGTCTCCTTACTATCTTGCTATAGTAAGTCCATCACTAGCAGCTCTCGGGTCGCTTGCTCGGATCCCTGTCCATCATCCCTTTAGACGTACCTATCAACACAATATCCAACAATACGTAAGCACATTGCTTAGTAAGTAAAGGAATAGCACATTTACAGTAATACAATAAATCAGACATCTCATGTCGTTACCCTTCAATCATACATTAATTCATACAGCTAAACACAATTGATCACTCAGCAATTGATTACTTAACTCACATATACATAGGCACAATTGTTCACTCAGCAATTGCCCTTTCAGCTTAATCTCATAGACACAATTGTTCACTCAGCAATTGGCCTCTCAACAATCTCATAGGCTCAATTGTCCACTCAGCAATTGGCCTCTTAACTCAATCTCATAGGCTCAATTGTTCACTCAGCAATTGGCCTCTCAACTCAATGATGCACTCAGTTATTTCATGCAACTTTGTAACACAATTAGTATTAACGAAATCAGCCAATTATATTCTTTACATTCCTACTACTTACCTCGAGGACGACGATCGGATATTTATGAATTGCTACCCGAAATACCTGTCGAGGCGACCATACTCAATTAACTCTGATAATAATTAATATAATTTAAAATATCAATTAATCCTGCGACACTACCCCATAGTGTCGCTACACCTCTCTGCGACACTAAATTAGTGTTGCTCAATACACTATTGCGACACAACCTGCAACACAAGCTCTTAGTGTCGCTACAGCAACAGTTGTAACTAACAGTGGAAACTAGCGACACAAGCTGCGACACTAACTCTTTGTGTCACTAAGCAACAGTACTAATTGGCAGTGGAAACTAGCGACACAAACCCTTGTGTCGCTAAAGCGACAGGTTTAATTTACGACACAATTACTGCGACACAAGTTGCGACACTAGCCTTGTGTCGCAATGACGAACAGGGCAGCAGCAGCTTTCGAATTTTAACAAATTTCTGGGTAATCTCAATACCCCAATTCGAACCAGTTTCAACAATTATCACACACACAATCCATTCAAAACACATTCAAACTCATTTTAGGCTCAATTAAAACTCATCCACTTTTACCCACACACTTTACAATTTCAACACCCATCAATTCAAATACTCAACACTTTCAAGATTACAAGAAAGCTTAGATTCTTACCTGAGATGATTTAGAAATTCAAGAAAACGCTTTCAATAATCAATTCCTTGACAACTCTTGATCTCTTTTAGTTTCTCTTTACTTTTTCTCTCTAAAACACCAACACACACACACAAATCTGGAATTGTTTTCTGGTTTCTGGAACCTTTTGGAATATGTTTTATTTTTAATTTATCACTTAATTACACAATTAACCCCTCAAAACCGACTTTCTGCCTGACACTGCGACACAAGCCTTGTGTCGCAATAGGCTCTGTGTCGCTACCTGCGACACTAACCCTTGTGTCGCATAACAGAACACAACTTTTAAATTTAACGAATTTCGGGGTGTTACAGTTTTGGCCGGTGAATCTTTTTTGGGTTTTTTGCCCTTAGTTTTTTTGGATGATTCGGGTGTCGGGTTGGTGTCTTCAACGGATTGGACGTCAGGTTGTTGTTGACTTTGACGCCACATTTGAAATTGGGCGTATTCATCGGGTGACAATTGTGGTGGTGGTTGCATCGGTCGGTTGTAAGCGTATTGGGCAAATCCTTGAATTTGTGAGTTGAAAGATGGTTGATTTTGTTGCGGTTGTGAGGTTTGTCATTCGCTCGTGAATGGGTTCCAAGTGGATTGTAAATGGTACGGGTTATTCGGGTTGTTCGACATGATGAAGAAGATGAGATGAATAAAATAGAATTTTTGGATGAATTTTTAATTGTTTAGATTGTGTGTGTGAAAGAGTGTTCGAGATAGTGTTTGAATTGTGATTTGAGGTGTGTTTAAATAGGAAAAAAAAATATTTTTTTTTAAAAAATTCTGCCGTTCAACGGCTACTTTTTTAAATTTAAAAAGTAAATTTTTTTTTTTTTAAAAAACTAACGGTAAAAAAAGAAGAAAAAAAAAAAGGAAAACGTTGCCGTTCACAACTTTCGGAAAAGGACGGCGGCCGGAAAACGCGACGAGAACGCCGTCGGGAACGCCGTCCCGGTGCGGCAGAACGCCGTCCGACGGCGTTCTCGTCGGAAAACGGTGACAAAACCCCCCACACCCCGTGCTCTAAGTAGTTAGTTGTTGATAATTCTAAGGGACCATAATTGCCAATCAAGTAATCTAAAAGGACTAGTTAACACCATAATATTTCCAAATAAGCAGGTAACGACACAACCTTTCGTGGGTTAAGCAGCCAACCAACGTTTCACTCCCTCGACGAGTCCGTCACCAACCCTCATTTCTCAATTTATAATCCAAAATCTTCATCCCCTTTAAAATACTCAAAACCCCCATCAAAATCCTTGAAAGAAACCCCAAATTATTCACCAAATTCAATCAATGGAAGCTGCAGCTCTCTCTCGCATCGGCCTCGCCGGACTCGCCGTCATGGGCCAAAACCTTGCACTCAACGTCGCCGAAAAAGGCTTCCCAATCTCCGTCTACAATCGGACCACTTCGAAAGTCGACGAAACCCTAGATCGAGCCCAAAACGAAGGTCAACTCCCACTAACCGGTCACTACAATCCACGCGACTTCATTCTCTCAATACAAAAACCCCGATCTGTTATCATCCTGGTGAAAGCCGGCGCTCCCGTTGATCAAACAATCGCCGCGTTATCCGCTCACATGGAGCCCGGTGACACAATTATCGACGGCGGAAACGAGTGGTATGAAAACACCGAACGACGAATCGTTGAAGCGGAAGATAAAGGTTTGCTTTATTTAGGAATGGGGGTTTCGGGTGGTGAAGAAGGTGCTAGAAACGGGCCGTCGTTAATGCCTGGCGGGTCGTTTCAAGCGTATAATAATATTAAAGATATTGTTGAGAAAGTTGCTGCACAGGTGGAAGATGGGCCGTGTGTTACCTTTATCGGTGAAGGTGGTTCCGGTAATTTCGTTAAAATGGTTCATAATGGGATTGAGTATGGTGATATGCAGTTGATTTCGGAAGCGTATGATGTGTTGAAAAATGTAGGTGGGTTGAGTAATGTCGAATTAGCCGAGATTTTCGATGAGTGGAATAAAGGGGAATTGGAGAGTTTTTTGGTTGAAATTACGGCGGATATTTTTAAGGTTAAGGATGATCTTGGTGAAGGTGAATTGGTTGATAAGATTTTGGATAAAACCGGGATGAAAGGGACAGGTAAATGGACGGTGCAACAGGCTGCTGAGCTGTCGGTTGCAGCTCCAACTATTGCAGCGAGTTTAGATTGTCGGTATTTGAGCGGGTTGAAGGACGAACGGGAGAATGCGGAGAAGGTCTTAGGGGAAGCGGGGATGAAGGATCAGGTGGGGAGTGTGAGGAGTGGGGTTGATAAGAAGAGATTGATTGATGATGTACGACAAGCGTTGTATGCTTCCAAGATTTGTAGTTACGCACAAGGAATGAATTTGTTACGAGCGAAAAGTGTCGAAAAGAATTGGAATTTGAATTTTGGGGAGTTAGCTAGGATTTGGAAAGGAGGGTGTATTATTCGGGCGGTGTTTTTAGATAGGATTAAGAAAGCGTATCAACGAAACCCTAATCTCGCGAGTTTAGTGGTGGATCCGGAGTTTGCTAAGGAGATGGTGCAGAGGCAAGCAGCATGGAGACGGGTTGTTGGGTTGGCAGTTTCCTCAGGGATTAGTACGCCGGGGATGTGTGCTAGTCTTGCGTATTTTGACACTTATAGAAGAGGGAGATTGCCTGCGAATCTTGTGCAGGCTCAAAGGGATTTGTTTGGAGCGCATACTTATGAACGTGTTGATCGTGAGGGTGCGTTTCATACAGAATGGACTAAGCTTGCTAGGAAGAGCGGTTGAAATCGAAAGTTTTACGGTAACTTTTTCACATTGTTGATGAATGACGACTTGTTTGATGTTTTTGTTTGAATTATGTGTTGTGTATTTGATGAGGATTTTTCTCGAATTCGGCATAGCAATTGTTGTAGAATTTTCTTTACATTATTAATAAGTTATGCATGCCCATTGAAGCTCAGTTCATGTTTTTATTACATCTTCTCAGGGAATTTGATCCTTTTAAAACTAGCTGCCTATTTGTTGGTACACTTGTGTAGTTATGTTGTGTTATATGATGAATTTATCAATGTGGTGATGCTGGTTGATGTGTTATTTAATGCTTGTTCGATATTTGTGAGATTCAAACTCGATATTTGTCGATACTTTCAAGTAAAGTTTTAGCTATTGGGAAAGGGACATGTTTTAATTGCTGAATTATAGATGAATGCTTTCACGTTATTCAAAGAAGCAAAAGGGGTTCTGATTTTGTGTGCCGTTGTTAGTTTTGTTGGGTGTCAACAATTACATAATTGGTAGTAATTGATAGTTATAGGGTTGTATTGTATTATTTGAATTATTGTTAGTTGGTGACCTTTTGTAGTTTGTTTAAGCTCGAATAGCCTTAATGATGCAAGCTTAACCCGACTTAAGGAAGATTGAAACTCGAGCCTAGTTTATGGTGACGAATTTCATCAAAGTTTGACTTCACTATTATATACTGTATGAGTATAATAAGAATTCTAATCGAGTCCTAATAACATTGGGTTCAACATCTTGTAGGTTCTGAACTCGTTTTTATGCTCAAATTTGATATTTGGTATAGTGCAAGTCAATCAAGCTTACGAGTGTGTTCGGCAAACGAGTTTATAATAACTTATGAGAGCTTAAGTTTATGTTTTACTTTTAGTATTGTTTGGTAGATAAACTTGAAAAGCTTATTGAAAAAAAAGCTCTAGAGAAAAAGCTATTTGAACTAGCTTTAAAAAATAAGCTAGAAGCTTAAGAGAAATTACACAAATACCCTATATATAATTATTAATAATGTATTTGTTTGTCCTTTTACGTTAATTCACATCTTTAAGCTCCAGTTACATCTAGTTTTGGCCAAACACTTATAAAAAAAACTTAAGCTTCCTGCTTTAAATATAAACTTCAGCTACAATTTAGTTTTATCAAACACACATAGTTTAAGGTCGAAAGATTTTATAAAAACTGGACCCGTTTGCAAGCTAAAGTCTTATGTAGGAACTAGGGATGTGTGCTCAAAAGTTAAAACACTTGGAGAAAAGAAAAAACAAACGATGAACCCATTAGTTTACTTAAAAAGTTAGAATGACTGAATCATACTTCATAAAGCCGTATTAATTCTTTTTTAATACAAAAAATAATATTGTGAATCAGGGTCGAATAATGCTGACTATTGAATATACGACGAGTATTATCTTTTGAAGTGAGATGCCTAACATTTGGTTCACTTCAGTTTGTATTCTATTGATTTCAGTTGTTCTCCAAACGATTTGTAAACTTAGGTATTCATATTTCATTTTCTTACACAAAAGATATAAGAGCAAGGTCCCTGGGCACTGGTGTTCATTGTCGCCGAAAGTGGTCCAAAGGCATATATAAGGCTCCAACTCGGTGCCCCAATGCGATGTGCGGTTAAGAATAGATTTTTCCGGTTTAGTGGTGGTTGATAATCGGATAAAACTGATTTGAATGAAAATTGATGTGCGGTTAAGAAGACGAAAGTGATGAAAACGGTGGGCAAAGTCACAGTGAATGCTCTAATATCAAAGTTATCTTTCAATAGAGCAGTATGAAATTATGAATGCTCTAATTTACTATTTTATTATATCATCATGCAATGACGTAATAAATTTAATGATACATTACGATATTTCTAACTAATTATATTGAGAAAAAATATTTATTCTTTTTGAAAAGGAGAACACAATGGTTGATTTTACCAAATATGTAGTTAGGGCTTATTACGAACACGGGTAATTGATTGGGAAGATGATAAGAGAGCGTTTTAAAGTACTATCGAAGAGTATAAAGTTTTCAAAATAAATCACTTGCAAAATAAATATCGATAATCAGCGACACTAATTAATTCGTACGCCTTATCCCGAGTATAATATGTGAAAGGCGATGCTTTCGGGACTGATCTAACGGTCCGCTAAAGAGAGTCTACAAATTTGATAAACGACCATTTTCTTGCAAAAATCCTTCTCCTCTAAAATTAACTAGGCGAGACGCTTGATGGCAAACATTTGACAGGTACTCCGAATTTATCTTTCTCATTTGAAGATACCTAATCTTCCACCACTAGAGCACCACCTCAGTTTTAAGCAATACAGTGTGCGAAGGTACCAGACACGTGTAATAACATGACGTGCCAAATTGTAATTGGTTGACATGGAGAAAAGTCTAGAACACTGGACTCTCTATCATTAAACGTGCACTTCCTTTTTGTCACCATCGTTAAATTTCCACCCGCACTCTATTTTTTATTTATTTATTTTTCCATTTTCTTTTAAATTATTATTATTTTATTATTATTATTATACATACAGAAGACACATACATACAAGTCTTATTTCACTCAGTATTGATCGCCGGCGTTTCCAAGTCCTCAAATCTTTCGCTTTCATCTCCATCAGGTTTTCTATCTAATTTCTGTATTTCATACTTCGTATCTCTTGTTTGATTTATCAGATGTTTAATTTATTCACATAATTATATCGATAAAAAATGATTTACATGTCAATAGTTGAATTTTACTGATCGTGAACTACTAATTTAGTATCTTTTATGCTGAAAATAATACATAGGAACATGATCAAATAAAAGAAGTCCTCCCGCGTATAAATTGTAGGAACGATTGTGATTCTGGCAGACTGACACGTGTCTTGCACGCTTCATTTTGATGCATCGAAAAATAAACTTGTGGATCAGTTTTTAAAAATGACATGTGTCTGCATCATAACCTTAACCTCCTTTTGTACAAGAGCCCTCCTTATAATTCATTTACCCTTTCATATTTTGTTCATGTTCTATTTTTTTAGTTGGATATAAATAGTTAACTAAATAATGTATGAATATGATCATATGGATTTTCGAAATGGCAATTGTGATAAATTATTTTGATCAACTTTTTGAAACAGGATGAATGCTTTTCAAAAAACTATATCGCGGTGTTCTTGCAGAGCTGTAGTCAGTTATTGTTGCTGATTGATTTGATTTAATTTTAAAAAGTTAAGCAAAATGGATCGATGTGATACTTCGGGATTCGTAAGTGGTGGTACGATGTATTATACTATTGTAGACAGCTAGTCCTTGTATAGTAGCTTACAACCAACTAACCTGAGAACTTTAGCTTATTTGGAAATACAAAAGTTTGGTTTGTGGATATTATTTTTTGGTGATGTGTTGTTATGCAAACAAGATCTGATTGAAGAGTCGGGTTTAGCTTATATGGATGCAAGATTTTCTGCAAAACCTTTGTCAAATGGGATTGAAGCTGGTTATGGTACAGATACGGGGTCTTTGAATAGTTTGAGTTCGAACCCAAAAGGTGTGAAGCGAAAGTGGAGTTTGAGAGATGGATCAATTATGGATATGGAAAGTGAATTACCATTATGCCTTTGGGTAGGCCATTCTTCAAGTTCCTCTGATAGTAAAGCAAGTTCAGCCACTGGTTGCACCACCATGTCTTCTCACAAAGAAACTGATGAAGAGTGCTCGATGGATCTTGAATTGGACTTTAGTCTCCATCTTGGTGGTGAAAAGACGCCTTTTAGAAAGAAAGCTTCAAGCTTTAATAAGCTTTCATTGGATCTTGAAGACCGCGTTGATCTCGAATTGAGTCTTTCCTCAACACCTGCTGAGTCTGATATCAGTACTGTTCAACCGAACTGTTATTCTGAGAAGGTTTCAATAACCGTTGGTGATGATTTGACGTCATCAAGTATCCTGACTATACCTACAAGTTCAGTCACGTGCTTATCAGGACAACAGAATTGCACAAAGATATGTCAGTTCAGTGGGTGTGAAAAGGGAGCAAGAGGTGCTTCTGGTCGTTGTATTGCACATGGAGGTGGTCGAAGATGTCAGAAGCCCGATTGTCTTAAAGGAGCTGAGGGGAGAACCGCTTTCTGTAAAGCCCATGGTGGTGGTCGAAGATGTGAATTCTTACTATGCACCAAGAGTGCAGAAGGACATACTGATTATTGTATTGCTCATGGTGGCGGTAGAACATGCAACCACGAGGGTTGTACTCGTGCAGCACGAGGGAAGTCTGGGTTGTGCATACGTCATGGTGGTGGAAAACGATGCCAGATGGCGAATTGCACAAAGAGTGCTGAAGGTCTTTCTGGTCTCTGTATTTCTCATGGTGGTGGTCGAAGGTGTCAGTTTTTGGGCTGTTCCAAAGGGGCTCAAGGGAGCACAATGTTCTGCAAAGCGCATGGTGGTGGAAAAAGGTGCACGTATGAGGGGTGCAACAAGGGTGCAGAAGGAAGTACTCCATATTGTAAAGGTCATGGTGGTGGGAAACGATGTGCCTTTGAAGGTGATGCAGCTTGCCCAAAAAGTGTCCATGGTGGGACCCTTTATTGTGTAGCACATGGCGGTGGTAAGAGATGTGTGGTGCCGGATTGCACAAGGAGTGCAAGAGGGCGTACTGATTGTTGTGTCCGCCATGGTGGTGGTAAAAGATGTAAATCTGAAGGGTGTGGAAAAAGTGCTCAAGGTAGTACTGATTTCTGTAAGGCGCATGGGGGTGGGAAGAGATGCTCGTGGGGCCAACCGGGTTCAGAATTTGGGAAACGTGATGAGATATGTAATCTTTTTGCTAGGGGGAAAGATGGATTGTGTACATCTCATGGTGCGTTGGTTCAGGATAATCGGGTTCATGGTGGGGCCACTTTGGGAACTCTGGTTCACGACACTACCGAGGACATGAATATTGATACAAATGTTATGGAATCGTTGCAGTTTTCTGGTTGTGGTTGGAAATCTTTCGGTGTCCATCAAGGGAGTCCAGCTGGACCAGGTCCATCAACGGTTTCAGAAGGGAGGGTTCACGGTGGAAGTCTAATTGCTTTGCTAGCAGGTAGCTCGATTACCTCATCAGATCCAGCAAAAGTTAATATGATGGCTCAGAAGTGGAGATAAGGCGGTACCATCTACAATCCTATTTCTTATGAAGTTTGCAAGAAACTGTTTTCCACCATTGTGTACAAATAAGGTGAATCTAAGCTTATTGTTGTTAGCTTTTGAGTGATGTTTGTTCATTTCATTGTGTATAAAGTTTATCTTCGTCACAGTTTGTTATTTGTTAATATATTCTTAAATAATAAGATTTCTTTCTCCTAATTCATATGCCGTATTTTCATGCTTGATTCGTTCATCTGTACAAAAATCTAAGAGAACCGTATCTTTCTATTAATAGGCCGGACTAAATAGTTTTCTATTTCTACTTAATATGTTTATGTTATACCTCTATAACCGTTAAACTAATTAGTATATGAAATCCTTACAGTTTTGCAAATGCAAAGTAATGATCTAAAGCTTGGGTTGTGTTCTTTTGAGAATACTTCTAGAGTTTTATTACGATCCCACATCGGCCAAGTGTGGGATTGGTTGGTGGCTTATAAGTCTAAGTGTCCCCTCCTCCTTCAAGCTAGCTTTTGGGAGTGAGTTCTACACTTGGGCTTATGGCATGATATGAGCCTAGTATGGGATAGGTTCGTATCAAGTTTCTTAATTTCAAATATAAACCAAATGAATTCAGTAACCACAGGCAATGAGGCAAATTCCAAATGGCATTAACTTCAGAACTCTGTTTACATGCCAAAATTTTTATTCTTTTCTTTGTTTAATTTTCTGATGATGTATCTTTTCATAAAAGTCATAGTCTTTCATCAGTAGGAAAACCACAGATTGTTCACAGACTCTCATGTTTAAATTTGGCCATTCTGCAAAGCCAAGTCAAAAAGTCTTTGAGCAATGCTGTGAATGTAACAAGTGACAATGTTGAAGTGCTCTCCCAGGTAACAATTGACACTATTGTACTCATGGTAAGACCTTGGCGCTTTTGACTCTGCTAGTTTATCTCATCATCTGCATTACGTTTGTTAAACAAATGAATGTTTGTCATAATTTGGAGTCTTTCTGTTGAGATGCAGATGTTTTTCTGTAAAAAACATTTAAGGGTTTGCTTAATATCACGAATATCTTTGCTTAAGTATCTGGTCAACTCTGCAGCCTTGCTTGTTGATTCTTTTATCTCTGTTTGGAATAAGGATCTTCAAGTGTAGGGTGCCTATGTCAAAGCGTCAAACCCCCTTCTTTAATCCCATTTTTATACAACCTTTAAGCATCCCGGATAAGATATATAGAAAATGGGAGAAACCTGAATTTATGAGTGAAGAACACCATTAAGTGCCATGACCTCGTATGCATAATATCGTAAGACCACTCCAACTCTAACATATTAACTCCAAAAGTAGAACAAGTGTTGGAACCTGCCATGTGGAGGTTCCCATTTAGCTGACAGAGCCTTGAGTATTCAGCACCCAAAAAACCAAGATTAAACTGCTAAAATCAGAAAAGGGAAACCTTATAATTTTAATCAATTAAACCATATTACCAATAATTCGAGTTTAGCCGATGAGTTGAATGTGGATCGACATTTTCCATAAGCAGGCTTGTCTGGGGAATTAACTTCTGAGAGTCTTGCTGAACTCTGAATGATCTGACCCATTATCAGACAATTACTTTTTGATACATCTAAAGTCAACTGATTGTACACTTTTAGAATTTAATGTGAGATATATATATATATATATATATATATATATATATATATAGAGAGAGAGAGAGAGAGAGAGAGAGAGATACTAAACTGCACTAAAATACCTTCAAGTGAATCTGCCAAAGTATTCAAGTTATGGACTAGTTCTTTATGCAACTGTTCATCACCCCCATATAGGGAAATTAGAGTGTTCACTGCTACTGACCTACTGTTACAATTGGTCCAATCACAATCGAGTAAAGCTGACTAGCCGATGTCCCTGAGGATGAGAAACAACTTTTTGTTAGCATTATGACTTCTGTAATTATTCTGGCACCGAATAAAGGTGGCAATATGGGGGGGTGGGTTTGGGTAAATGGGGGTTTGGCTTAAAACAGATGATTTTTAGTATGGGTAAAAATGGGATGGGTTGGGGTTGACCCACCAACACTTTGTGTTCATGTTTGAAATTATATAACTAGTTTATTTGTTAGTCATAACTAAAAAAACAGTAGTAGCATTACAGTGAAAGTTAATTTTTTTTTAATTAAATGATTTAGAAAGTTTCGGCAGTATATACACTAGGCGACTTTCAACCATTCAGCCCATTTGACATGTACCCATTTTAGCTTTATTATTATTATTATTATATTATTATTATATTATTATTATTATTTTTATTTATTTCACCAACTTGAAATATTTGAGATAAAACACAACCCTAATCGACCCAGTCATAAGTGGATGGGTCATAATTGTCACCTCTAGCCTGGCATAACTTATTTTGGTTATGAGTTTACCTGTCAGGAAAACACTGATGCCTATTATAATAGATTCAGCAACTCAACTATAAGTGAAAGCAAATTCTGCAACAGGAGCTGCCAAGATTACAGCAAATAAGCGTCCAAGTGCACAGTTAAATCCTTTTCTGAAATGTTGCACACAAAGGAAAGTTATCTGGTGATCAGTCGTCAATATTTGCATTTGCATTTTTGATTTTAGTTTTTCTAGTTTCAAGCATGCAAGTAGATAATTGAACTTGTGCGCATACCATTAGTATATACAGTCGTGATGGTGACTGTGAGGATGGACCAGCTGATGGTAGTGCCAAACATTTGATATGGTGCTTGGAATAGAATGAGTAACGATACAAGGGAACAGCAAGAGCAACTTTTAGAGAGAACATGCGTCCATGAGTGTCTTCTTTAGCAAATGGGCAGATTGTATAAATCCAAACTATGAATTTGTTTGTGGTTTCTGGCCGTTTTACCTTTGGTACTGTAGGACGAGATTCTAATAACAAAACTGCTCTCCTGCTCGTTCATTCTTGAATGAATGATTTCTGGAATGAAAGGTTTGGAGAAAATGAGTTTTCAAATGAAGGAATAGAGTCATCTAAAGACGAAATGTGGTTTTTAAAAAAATATACTTCGTTAAATGAATATATCGTTGGGACGAAACGCCTAGTTAAAAAGATATGCTATAATGTGATAATTCTTGCACAAGTAAAGATTTTTATTAATGGTTTAAAACATAATGTGTCTCTAATTACGGTTTAGTTCCAGTTGGTAGTCATTTAACTGTCATTACGAACCATGTAACTAAAATTCTAGTCCTCCTGTTCCTTGTCAACTGTTGGAAATTTTGGTTTCTTGTTTTTGCATAGATCTTCCATTCTAAGTAATCTTGTTATTGAAGTTTCTACTTGTACATCAAGAACCCTGCTACAATCCGCAGGGGATTGCAGTGCTAAAATTCAAAGAGTAAAAACGTTAACTACATTATTACGTGCTTTCCAACTCAATCACGTAGAAACTAATGACAACTTTATTAAACAATAGAATGCGATTACAAAAGCTTAATAGAAACTGAATACGTGAAAGTACTTAAATAGTAAACTAACAAAACCCTGAAAACTAATTAAGGAGCCTAAACTAAGCTAACCAAATGTGGGCTTATAAGAGCTGGAGTATTATGCTAACAAATCAGATTCATTGTAAATCTATATCTTGTTTGCATATATTTTGTCAAATATAACGTTATGCAACATATGCAAATCCATCGATTTTGTCATTTATATGTGTGTATATATATTCTTATACTAAGTTCAGAATAAGGGTATACGGTGTATGTAGCATATCAGATACGATCAATCACGTTTTTATATGGTTATACCGACTACATATAATCAGACACAATGGTCGCAAACAAAGACTCTTTATAGAGTAATTGAGGTAATACAATCAAACGCTACACTTGATAATGAGATGCATCAAATTCATGCATACGTGTACAAATCAAGATTATGGTGATTCAATCCTACATAATACTCATGATTTATACTAACCTGTTACAGTTAAAAAACATCAAGCGTTTGTAGTCCAACGGTTAGGATAATTGCCTTCCAAGCAATAGACCCGGGTTCGACTCCCGGCAAACGCATTCATTTTTTGTTGGGGGAAGGGGGACGAACTCGGAATTTTATAAAGCTGTTAAATATCATTTAGTTTAACTTTTTTTCCATTTGTAAACGTTTGGTCGTTTGTATTTTTATAGATATTTCTTGGAATCATCATCAAATAATATTAAAATATTCAATATTTTAATTAGAAATACAACTGCCCACATTTATAATCCTCATACCTGCACTATCAGTCAAGTGGATTTCAATAGGCCGTTGACCAAACTACCCTTTGTCTCAATCAAAAGTCCAATCCAGGAATTCACCGTCCAAGGGTATTTCAGTAAATCACAGCCCCATGTTGTTTCACGCAAAATATCACACATTTCTCCACATGCTTTTGACTTCAATCTCAACTTCTTCTTTCAAACCCTTACCGGAAAATGGGAAACTGCAACGGCGTTCCAGCAGCCACTAACGGCGGAGACACCACCACCACCTCTACAACAACACCGCCACCTCATCAATCACAATCGGCTCCACAGCCTAACGGACTAACTATTTTAACTGCATCACAACCGGCACCCCCGCGCCATCCACCGCCGGCAACAGTCGGCCGTGTCCTCGGCCGGCCAATGGAAGACGTCCGCAATACATATACAATCGGCCGTGAGTTAGGGCGCGGTCAATTCGGCGTGACTCATCTCGTAACTCATAAAATCACGCGCAAACAATATGCGTGTAAATCAATCGCGATGCGGAAGTTGATTAACAAAGATGATATAGAGGATGTACGACGTGAGGTTCAGATCATGCATCATTTAACTGGACATAGGAATATTGTTGAACTTAAAGGTGCTTATGAGGATAGGCATTCAGTTAACCTAGTTATGGAACTGTGTGCTGGTGGTGAGCTTTTCGATCGAATTATTGCTAAAGGACATTATTCGGAACGTGCTGCTGCTGGTTTGTGTAGACAGATGGTGACTGTGGTGCATCAATGTCATACGATGGGAGTGTTTCATCGAGATTTAAAGCCGGAAAATTTTTTGTTGTTGAATACTGATGAAGATTCACCTTTGAAAGCTACCGATTTCGGTCTATCGGTGTTTTTCAAACCAGGTATTGTTTTTGAATAATGTTATATAGGGTATTAGGGTTTTAACAGCATCAGCATGAAATGGATACTTAGTTGGACAATGTAGATCAGGATAGTGGTTTTAAATAGGAATTTAATAAAGTTATGGAGCTCGAGCATGGTGATCAGCTTGTTATTGTTAAAGGTAAGTAAAGAAATGTGATCAGTGTGTAGTTTGTGAGACGATTATGACGATCAACAAGTTAGAATTAGTTTTTATGGCACTTGAGAGTTAAATCCGGATCTATGCTTGAATGAATGTATATAATTTAACTGAATTATGGTCATATACCTGATGATTTGCTTAACAATGTGCAGTTTGAGTTGTTGTACATGTAAGTGGTACTCTTTAGTGTGTCTAGATTGTTTTATATATTGAGTTAGATAAAAAAAAAATTGTAACGGAAAGCGGTCTATTGTGCAAATTTCTTTCTATCGAGGCAAGCTACCCATATTCATGACGTGTGATCACTGGGTGAAAAGTAGAGTTACTGCAGACTGGCTTCCCCCCATAAACGTTTATTTCGCTTTACATTCTATATTTGGATCTTGTTGTTAAGTCATTGATAGATAGATGGATGGGAATTATAAAACAATATTTCCCTCTGTTTACGATAGATACATTTGGGTGATTGTGAAATTAGAGTGCGACTTATTTCATCCTTCAACTTTTATGATGTAAGAATTTGATGTTAATATGTGTAATAGTGTGAGGTAACTGGTGATGTCAAAAGGCAATGCCATGCCAAAAGAAAAGGTTATTGGACAATAAGGTACGAATTTAGATTTCCATGGAGAAGTAGATTTTTAAAATTTTACTCCAATATACATGCTTAAGTTGCCGTTCTTCAAATGTATATTTCAGTATGACTTGGATTTTTTGCAGCCTGAATGGATATCTGACCCGACACTTGTAAGCACAACCAAAAGTTAGAATCTTAAGATAATGTTATAGGCCGACCTGGCCCAATGTGCCTAGAAGTTTTGGTTATATAATTCGTATTTTGTATTTTCGGTTCCATCTAATAAACCACAAACAGCCAGATATTAAATAGACCCCCTTTCCTGAGTTAACCATGTAAAATCATTGTGTTCTTGCTTGTTTACTTTTCTTATTTCTGTGTCTTGCCTAACATGTGTGACTACATAAGGAACATCCCAAGTTTTAGTGAGCTCGCTTACTATGTCTTTAAACATACAGTTAATTGTGGGTGCAGGAGATGTATTCAGAGACCTTGTTGGAAGTGCGTATTATGTTGCTCCTGAAGTTTTGCGCAGGCATTATGGTGCTGAGGCGGATATTTGGAGTGCAGGTGTAATTCTCTATATTTTACTCAGTGGCGTGCCACCATTTTGGGGAGGTATGCTTTTTAAGTTTATATCTGATGAGGTTTTGATTTTTCACCTACTTGGTAAAGAAAACAGTTATATTACACCGATCTAAAAAAAACGTTGTTATAATTCCTGAAGTTTTGATATTATTTGTTCTCTTACAGAAACTGAGCAGACCATCTTTGATGCTGTTTTACGTGGCAATCTTGATTTTGTCTCTGATCCTTGGCCAAGTATATCAAGTAGTGCTAAAGATCTTGTCAAGAAGATGCTACAGGCTGATCCTAAATCAAGGCTCACTGCAGTTGAAGTCCTAAGTAAGTGTTAAATCTTGATTTATGGATCAGATATGTAAGTCAGGCACCTACAAGCCTTATTATTAATTAATAACTATATAACAGTTCTGTTTCACTCATGTGAGTTTGCTTTAGATCATTAAGTTATACACCTAATTGTATTGTAGATCATCCATGGATGAGAGAGGATGGTGATGCATCAGATAAGCCAATCGATATCGCTGTGCTTACTAGAATGAAACAGTTCCGTGCAATGAACAAACTTAAAAAAGTAGCTCTTAAGGTAACCATATTTTCTTAACTCTACTCCTACTCCTAATTCTTTTCATTTCTTTTATTCTTATCCTTTCTAGCATATTCTGTTGTGAAAGATGGGCTGTTTGAACAGTCCATAACTGATCAGGTCAAAGTGAGTGCATGTAAGCACCGTCTGGGTTGTGTTAAGCCGAAACACTTTTTTATCCAAGTGTTTTACATGTTTATTAAAAAATTAGTGTGCCGAATATGATTACAAAGGTTTTAGCATATCAATAATAATTTACTCCTTAATATTTTGAATTAAAGTATTTAGGAGGTTCTTATGTATTGATTATTGAATAGGGTAAATTGCATAAAAAGGTATCCAACTCTTATCTTATTTCTGTTTTGTAACCGTTTTTGTTGTTAACATCAAAAGCCAACTTTGATCTAAGGTACCCGATTACCCTGTAAAAATGATGTGACAGCTAGCGTAACTTCAATATGTTTAAATTTTCTAAAGTATAGCACTGATGTGGTGCCTGAAAACCAGTTAACTAAGATGATTACCATTTTTTTTATTTTAAGTTGAGCCTTTTTGTGAATGCAAATATGGGGTCTTACCTAAACATAATTGGACCAAAGTTCATTTCCTGTGTTGTGCAAGTTGTCCTATTAAAAGTTAACTCTGGGCTATATTTGACCTATTTGACCCATTAGACCAAAGTTTGTTTGACCTGTTAGAGATAAAACATTACCCAAATTGACTCAATTAAATGCATGGGTTGAAACTTCCCAGATCATTTTGATTTAGTCTTCCGGTTTTGTGAGTTAGGTCATTGCTGAAAATCTTTCTGAAGAAGAGATTATTGGGTTGAAAGAGATGTTCAAATCCATGGACACAGATAATAGCGGTACCATAACCTTTGAAGAACTGAAAGCAGGTCTTCCGAAACTTGGAACCAAGCTTTCTGAGTCAGAAGTGAGGCAATTGATGGAAGCGGTACTCTTCTAATTCTGATTTAATTTCCGTAAATAGCTACCACCTACTACTATTCATGTATGTGAATAACATTATTATACTCTCAGGCCGATGTTGATGGCAATGGAACAATAGATTATATTGAATTTATTTCTGCTACAATGCATTTGAATCGCGTGGAACGCGAAGACCACTTATATAAAGCCTTTGAGTACTTTGACA
This sequence comes from Gnaphalium uliginosum, assembly GCA_963930675.1. Taxonomy (NCBI): domain Eukaryota; kingdom Viridiplantae; phylum Streptophyta; class Magnoliopsida; order Asterales; family Asteraceae; genus Gnaphalium; species Gnaphalium uliginosum. The sequence goes on from OZ005680.1 coordinate 10,770,337, forward strand.
AGGACAAGAGCGGGTCTGCATTTCTACTCGAGCGATATAGAAATATGTTAAATAAAGAGCTTATTTGTTAGCATATAGCCGTATATTAAATTAAATTGTTGGTTATTTTATGCTTACCTTTGTAGATGATTTTGCTAAATGCAGATATATAACAGTGGAAGAACTGGAGCATGCATTGAAGAAGTACAATATGGGTGATGAGAAAACAATAAAGGAGATTATTGCAGAAGTTGACACAGATAATGTATGCTCTTACTTTACTCTTATAATCCTATCACTTATATCTGATTATCATCAAATTAAGTTAATATAATCACTAAAAAAGACACCATCTCCATCATATCGTTCCTCTGCTCGTGCTTTTGCCCTAACTTGACCATTATGGTAGTTAACGTGATTGAATCAAAATGACATAATTGACATGTATGTGAGATTATTAGTAAATGATCAATAACTCATGTGGTTGAGGTATGCAATTAATAGAACCATGAAGCTTATTTGTTTTGCTTAGAAGCTTTGGGGCTTACTAATAAAACAATGAAATTGCCGAAACTCAAACAAGCATCTAATCATGGAGGGAATACGCCTTAAGTGAAGTCCAGTCTTTTTGAGGGTGAAAGTAACTTTTTTTTTTTGCCAAGTTTAAGATCAACACTCGGTTCTTCGTCAAATATAATGCCAACATTTTCCTGTTTTTTATAATCCCCTCTTTTTTCCTCTCTTTTACACATACCTAAACGCACACACGCATAGTCTCTGGCAAAGCTCTCAAAACCATACCACACTCTCTCCCTCGATAGAAAACCACCAAATCTCCACCGTAGAAGTAAGTGCCCCATCGCTGCACCATCGTCATGCTATCCTCTTCATTACTACCACATAGCACGATTCACAACATGTAACGATAAGCTAGTCATTAAATAGGATTAAGAGAAAATGGAACTTCCAAATTCCAACTCTGAAAGGTTGGTGTGTCCTGTGTCCCTATCAATTGGTACACGTTTGTTATCCACGTAATGTGATCCAAGTAGAAGTAGACCCATCTTACTCTAATAGATAAAACGCACTCGTAACACTTGTAAATCACTGGCAAAGTCATTCATTTTGGAAATTTTTAAGGACATACTCCAATGATTAGGATGCTCACTGTTTGGAAGAAACCCAATAAACTGGCTGCAAACTTTTTGGCTAGATTGGCCTCCACAAGTCAGCCCGCCAGCTTTGGATGGCTCTAAACTGTTGTATACTGTTCGGTTCGAGGCTGCGAGCTTTAAAGAACATATATTATATTATAGTTCATAAATACATATACACTCATATATCCATTTTAATTTAATTGGCTGAGCATGTTAAATTTCTAGAGAAGATACGTGTTTGAAACCCATATTTTAGCTTTTTGAACTTTCAGTTTTTTCTTTTAGCTTTTTTTCTGTTATGTAGTAGCCTATTGATATTAGGTTAAGCCCTTGTTTCTTAATGGTAAGATTTGTCTTTCTACTATTGATAAATAGATTTTTATTTATGAGAATAATTGATTACATGTTCCGGCATGTTAAAATAATTTATAAATTATGTCCAATTTATGAAACCAAATCAAACTAATTTTGACGAGTTAATTTTGTAACACTAATTTGGTCGGTTCGGTATGATACCAATGTCTTTCATGTTTCTTGGGTATGTTAATGTTGGAAAGATAACAACATATCACCATCATCATCATACCTATTATGTTCTTTCTTTCTGAAACTTTTTTCACAAACTAAGCCACATGCTCTACATTATATTTATAATTCCGATAAAAAATTCTTGCAGGATGGTAGAATAAATTACGATGAATTTGCAGCCATGATGAGGAAAGGCAACCCAGAGATGGTAACCAATAGACGTCGTAAATGAAACGGAACAAAAGTATTCTTAAATTCGTCCTTTTTCTCATTTCCCTGGGTTTTTTGCAAGCCGCGGAACCCAATATAGCAGGCAGCCTGTTAGTTTAGCGATCTTTCTAAAAATGATCACTACTCTTTATTCATACAAAACTATAAATATTATCTTGATGGTATGTGGCCTGTTGTATAATGTTGTCAAGTTTTTGTTATGAGGGCATTCTTTTACTTCTGGGCTACATTAATTTGTTTCCCCAGGGGCAACACATTGATGTTTGTAATAGACAATTATATATATAAATGTACCAATCTGTTCCTGATTTCAAAAGCATTGCTTCTTTTGTTGCATACTTGCCTTTCTCGCTGTGAGTTGCTGCTTCATTGGATTTCTGACTTGTGGTTTATGCAGGAAAGGAATGAGTTAGTGCATCAGTATATCGAGTGTTAGTGTAGATACAAAAGTTTGGTTAATTTGAAGTGTTTTTAGGTGTATCAGTATATCAAGTGCAAGTGTAGATAAAAGAGTACTGTATTAGTAAATTTGAAGTGTTTTTATGTGGAGTTTATTGGAGCCAATGCTAAATGAAGTTGTCCTTGAACTGAAGTTAATGGCAAATACATTTATAGGAAACTGGAACATATAGAGTTCTCAGATGGTGATGAAGGGCTGCCAATTTCGGAGTCTCATTGGTATGGGCGTTATGAATTTCAAAAAACGTAGCAATTTTTGAGGGGAAATATTTGTGCGTTTCATCGCTAGTTCACAAAATCAAGACGAATGCGTAGGTTCTTTAGATATATGGAATGATCATGTTTCTTATATCTTTCATGTTCTAAATTTAATTATATACTCTGTTTCTTATTTTTTATATTCATGAAATCTCTCGTTTTGTCAGAAAAAATAAATGAAAGAAAACATATTTTCGAAGATTTATTCTCATTGTAGTAATTTTTTTCTAAAAACATAGCTTTTTGAAAAATAAAATGAGTGTAACATGATATGGTAGGAGGAAAATATCATCAAAGTCTTGTTGTACTTGTACCAACACTTGAAATTGAAGTCATTGTACCCCGGTTTTGTACTTCTTTTTTAAAAATAAAGTCATTGTACCATGGTTTTTTACTTCTTTTTTTATAAATTGAAGTTTTGTACCAAGGTTGAAATAAAACACCCCTGTTGATTTGTTCGTGCTCATAAATACTTACTGGCATGTGATTTCAGGCTTTTGAATTACCTCTGTATCATCTAGAGTTATTCCCATTGTCACTATTCGTAGTGTGGGGTTCTTTAATTTTCTATAATGGTATGATGGTCTATGATAAAGTTTAAGAATAAATTAGCTCAATTTAACCAAGAGGGGTTACTATCGATCCGTTTTGTGCGCTTGTCCCTTAGTGTCTTAGCAAGTCTCCATAGGCATGGAAGTGTCTTAGCCCGTCCTTCCTTGTATCATCCACCAATGAACGTTCCGTCTTGGAGTGAAAGTGTGTGTGTGGGACTCAAAAAAGTTGTATCATTCATGTCTAGGGATTGAAAAGGTCTTGTCATATCCTTGTGACATGGTGGACATCTAGCACTCAAGACTTGAAGGACTCGAGTCTTGATAGTGCATGCTTTAGGGATTTCAACATCTTGGACAATAGAGCCCGATTTCGCTAGTATGGTGAATGCTACACAAATTTCTATCAAATATAGTTATTAAGACGGTAAGAGTGTTTGACATCTTCATTATTAGAACTAACTTCTAACAAAATTCAAATTCTAACACTATACAAGTGTAAAAGTCATTAAAATACATGATGGTTAAACGGTAAAAATAATCCACTTGATTTATCTTAGTTTGGTTTTCAATTAGTTCAACATAAATCAGGACTACTCCACCAAACAAACCATTTTAAAGGACTTATATATATTTAAGGGTATATCAACTATTCAACTATGTTATTGACAGCACAAAGCAATAGTATTGTTGGTCAATTAGCATTCTAAAAAATTTGTATATTTTACATTTTTAATCTTCAAACCTTTTTATATTTACACAAATACCCCCTCCATTAACACTAAGAGTACATTTCATCCGTGCAGTTCAACATTACGGATTATTTTAAATATATTTAATTGAAGTTTGGGGAGAACAAGTTAAAGTGAATAAAAAGACAAGGGGTGAAACTGTTAATTTCATTTCACTGAGACACATGGTTACACATACGAGCTATTGCAGATTTGCAGTCACATGAATGCTCTGTTTCTTCAACCACACATGACACATACCAAACTACCAGACAAAACCTATACCCAAAATTATAACACTACCATTAAATATGATATCAGAATTTTACATTTATAAAGTTTCAAGACATTCCTTTTAATGACTTAACAGACGTTTTATGAGGAATATCAGAATATGTAATTTAGACGTATAACTTTTAATCTTTCTTTTATTGCGCGATATGAACTGGTTTATAAACAGGATCAGACTAATATTGTACTAAGATTACACTATAATTCAAGAAGAAGTAAAAAACTATATTTCAAATGATTGGGTGATAAAATGTGATTATTTCATGGCTTGCGACCATCACATCATCCCCTTTTATTTCCTTAAACTTTGTTTTAAAGGATGAACATACTTCACAAGTTCAAAATATGTCACTACCCAACAACAAAATCATGATTGTTAACATGCATAGTGGGCCAAAATGCATTTGATTTGGGGCCAACATACTTGGTACGTTAGTTACACCAATGTTCAAAAAATCTAATGTATACCGATGGAAGCAAAGTAGCAGCTGGAGATTTAAAAGTGTTGTGTGGATGAGGTAAACCATGTGATATATTTTGGTTATAGTAGTTTTTTTTTACTATATAACTTGGTCAAGGTTTATATAAAACAATTTAAATTTAAATATTGAATAAACTTTATCACAAAAGGGTATGATCCTGTTTATTTGAGTTTGTAAAAGATAAATAGGTAAATACTACACCTTTTGAAAGCAAGAACAAAAAACGATATGTCTACATATGCACATATGACCTAAAATCCTAAATATTTAATTACTTATCTTAGGGTTTGACATATAGTTTTGTATAACATGGGCTTATAATGTTTTATCATCTCATATTAAAAAAAAGTGTTTCTAGTTATTTAACTGCTAATCAAATTATTATCAATCAATATCAATATATATAGTAAAACAAATCAAAAATTTAATAGTATAATCCCTAACACGGTAATAAATAGAAAAAACAAAAACAAAAAGACCACCCAAATTTACTACATGAAATGTCTTGTACGATCTACTTCCACGTAATCCCGATAACTATTTCTAGATTTTATAAAAAAGTTACTTTCATAATCCTTGAGTTCATATTAAATTAATATTATCTTTACCTATCATTTATAACTTTCATAATAATAATAATATTTGACTATCAAGTTTTTATTCCATTACAACCCAAAAGATAATTATAAAAAAATTCACCCCCTCTCTCTCACACACATACACACAAAATAGTACAGTAAAAAGAACCAAAGCTTTTTTACTTCATCACTCTTCTTCTGTTTCTGTACCTCATCACACCATTAAACAAACACCATTTCCCACCTACTCCTTTCTTCTTCCTCTTCCTTTTTCTGTACAATACTTGCTTAATTTCAAACGCCATTACTTTGTATTCTGGCTCTTCCAACGATGGACGCTTTTAGCTTACTAAGGTACTGGCGAAGTAACAATGGCGGGGTTAATGACGTCAGCACCACCGCTAACCTACGCACCTCCACCATTGTCACTCAAACTTCAGACTCCGATGATAACTCCGCTGACGACAACGATCACGGTCCATTTTTTGATTTAGAGTTCAGTTTACCAAATAATGACGAAAATAATGAAAATGAAAACGGTGTCGTTTACGGTGAGGAAGATGAAGATGAGAGTGATGGATCTGATGATGATGACGTGGAAGATGACAGTGACTTGAAATTCACACTATTATCTGGTTCAAGCGGTGGTGATAATAGTAGTAGTAATACAGCTGCTGACGCTAATGTTTCAGTTTCTCCTTCTGATGATTTGTTTTTTAAAGGTACTTTTATTCCTGTTAACAGCAACAACCAAACGACGTCGTTGGAGTCTAATTCGAAACCGCTTCAGTCTCGTGTTTCGTTGGTAAAACACGCAACGAAGTTTCGAGTCATGATGTTGAAATTGAAAAAGTCAAAATCAAGTCAAAGTACAGAGGAGGAAGAACAAAAGAAGAAAGAAGATAAAAACGTAGATAATGTTGATTCCGGTTCAGGTAAGTCGACGACGACGACGGTGAAATTTAAAGTAGCAGAAGTACCGATTGTTTCATTATTTAAAAGAGATAACAGTTCAAAGAAAGCTCAAAAGAAGCGACAAAACGAAGATGAATCGGTTACTAATTTTAATTCTTCAGAGGAGAAGAAATTTTCGAAAGAAGCGATGCAAAAGTATTTGAGGAAAGTTAAGCCGTTATACGTTCGTGTTTCGAAGAAATACGGCGATAAATTGAAGTCACCCTCGCTGGAGACGGAGTTACGGAAACAGTTGACGGTGACGGAGTCGCGGAAACAGTCGCCGGCGGCGGAAGCGAATGTAGAAGGCTCTGAACCGCCGTTACTCTCGAGTAATGGAAAAGGACTGATACAAGGTAATTTACCGGCCGGACTTCGCGTTGTTTGTAAGCATTTAGGTAAAAGCCGGTCAGCTTCTACGGCGGTCGTTGCCGCTGCTCCGGCTACGATATCGTCAAAACGCCGTGACGATTCGTTGTTACAACAACAGGATGGAATCCAGAGCGCTATTTTGCACTGTAAGAGGTCGTTCAAAGCTTCTAGAGGTAAATCCTAAAACCTAAATTAACAATTTCACTGTAAACTTCACTGTAATTACGCATTTGCTAATAATTAGCCTTAATTTTATTCAAATTCGTTCAAAATTTCACTGTAAATGTCTTTGTAACAGCAGATTTCAACGAATTAAAAGTTTATACGTACTCGTAAACATTTTAATTTAGTTTCAATCGGTTCAAAATTACTACGTATAATAGCGATAGTAACTGTCGAATTTGTTAAAAATGAACAGATTCTGATTGTTCGTCAAGTTTATCGAGCGAATCGGTGCCGGCGAACGGAAAAAGCGTGGCGGAAGACAAGGAGGAAATGATCAAAAGGTGATCATGATGAGAGTGTAGTAGTCAAAAAGGGGGAAAATGATGGAAGGTGATTTTTAGGTTTTTGATGTTGATTGTGATAAAATCGAGGAACAAAAATGAAATGAGTTATCAATTAAGTAGAGAAGAGCTGCAGTTGGTAAATTATGTAACGTCCCCACAGTAGTAGTAATATTTAGATAAGATATTAATGGGGTTCTGTAAAGCTTCTGTAAGAATTCATTATTAGTAATATTAATTTTAATATAATTTAGTATATATTTATATTTATTTATGATTGTATATATAATAAAATCATATCATATCATATAATAAAAATATGTCATATCAATCTTGAAGTGTTATTCTTTTAGATTTTTTGGTATTGTTGTTTGTTGTTTCTTGTGTTGTTAATACGGAGGAGTATATTTTTCTGCATGCACCAAGAAAATAAAAAAATTGATGTTGGAAAAATGGAATTACTTTGTACCGAATACAAATAAATATATTTAAAAATAAAAATACTGGTAAGGGTAAAAACATGTTGTGTTTAGAGCTAAAAAGGAGAGTATCAAACTGCCTCTTTGATTAGTGGATAATGGTGGGGAGTTAAAGAAAAGTGTCTTTTTTTGGGGGAGAAAACAGGTCAAAGATGGTGAAAGTGTGTCGAAAAGTGGCCAAGTGGTCACCTCGGCTTAACCTTGTGACTCTTGTGAATGTGGGGTTTAATTGCACTCCTTTAAAGGACATGTTTTTACTCATCTTTTTGTTTTGTTTTGTTTTTCTCTTCTTCTTTTTGTGTCTCTTAATGAAAAATGGTAATCGTAATAAGAGTTCTTGCACCAAAGCCAATGGCTTCTTCGATTTCCTTCTTCTCCCTTTCTTCGGTTTAGACACTATTGGCACGGGTTCATCACTTCCTTTCTTCGATTTCCTTTCTTCCCTTAGCCGACCAAAGATTTGTGAAAAAAAGTGAGGTCCAGCTTATATCTAATGTATTGCTATTTTTAGTTTAGTGTATGTAAATATAAGTATATTGGTAAATGTGGGGTCCAAAATTAAAGTGACGAAAGGACCATTGGTAATGTTTAATCAGTTTTGAATATGCTGACGTGGCAAAACTAAAGAAGCAAGTGAATAAGCAACAGTTGGGAGTTGTCTTACTAAAATGATATGACATGTTTAACACGTTGCTCAAATCATAATAAACTCTAGGCTCCCCTAAAAATATTAGTTAAAGTATAATTAATTATGTATTTTCAAACATTTTAATAACAATTTTTGGTGTTTTCGTTGACAAAATATTTTTTATTATAAACATTAATAAAGTAAAGTATGGTTCTGCTTTCATGGCCTAATTGGGTTTGTGATCGCACGCAACTAAATACGGGTTTAGGCCCAGAAATTACTTTTCGAAACAATTAGTACTATAACACAAGTGACATAGAAATCCAATACTACGCCCGACCATTTTAACCCAGTTAGCACAATTATTAGGTTTCATTAAGCTTGCATATAATGTGCATTTGGCTCACAAAAAACTTGATACCTAGCAGTCATGATCTAAAACAAATATTCATGCAAAAAAAGTTGCTATAGTTTATTTTTCGGTATAATGGAATATCTTAAAACAACCCTCAAATAACTTGATAGATAATAAAGCCCGTTGCATCTTCAACCTATTATGTAAAATCAAACGGGCTCTTCGTTGAGCTCCATGGAGCGATCTCAAAAGTCAAAACAAGAAAGAGAGCCCGTGTGATATATTCGCCGGAAAACATATATATGAACATCAACCGTATAAAAAATATCTCGTATAAATAAAATCATTGTATTTTGACAAATCATAGTGGTTGAAACTATAAAAAAAAATCCATTAAATTATACCATTTCTTTTATATAAATATAAATATATATATGAAAATGAAAATGAAAATTATTAAAATTTCTACCACTTAACGAACAAGAAAGCTAGTGTTTCGTAAACAACTTTTTAAAAGAAATTGCAAAAATGAAAAACATGTTAGATTTAATGTTGTCCAAGAAACATTTTTTAAAACAAAATATATATATATATATATATATATATATATATATATAAATATATATATATATATATATATATATATATATATAAATATATATATATATATATATATATATATATATATATATTAATTTCCTATTTTTTGAATAACATTTGAAAATATTTATCTATTTTCTACACATTTCCCTTTAAGTTATTCCACTTTTCTAAAATTAGAAAACGAATCATTCAAACACTTTTCTAAACATTCAAAGCTTTATTATTTCTTCCGTCCCATCCACATTATTATTTATATATATTTCAAAATAATTGTTCACCTATAAAAAAAATTATTAAAAATTATCAAATTGTTCATTTTACACTTATTTATTTATTACTGTCAATAATTTATTTTTAAATAAATTCAGTAAAATTATCTTAAATATAAAGACAAATTGACAACTACTTAAACTATCTTAATTTACATAAACATTGTCGAACAATTTTTGTGGGACGAAGGATCGGGGGTAAAAAAAACTAAGAGATAAAAATTATACAAAATTTTAGAGATTTACAAAACAATCCATTCATTTTTGTATATATACAAAATGAAATAAAACTATGAATTAGGTTGAAACTTGAAACAACGCTTGCTTATCTGTCAGACGGGTATATGCTGATATGTATTCATATTTTGGGACCCGATCACGTGGCTAACCTTTTCGCGTCATCAATTCAATCATCAAACCACCAACAAGACTGATTCTCCGATCACCAAAAAACCCTTACTCACGATCGTCAATTCATATGAATCTTTTTTGTTAATGGACAGCAGCAGCAGCAGCAGCAGCAACAACAATTTCAAAAGTAACCCAATTCTCGATCATCGTCAGCAATGAGAGGTGGATTTTCAGTCCCTGGTGATTACATCTACTTCAAGTCGCAGGTCCCTCTTCACAAGATCCCCGTGAGTTTCTATTTTTAATCATGAATTATTCCGATCTTTTACTTGATTATACATGTATTGATAAATACGATTTCTTTTGATTCTTGAATTATGACAAAAGCCTATGTGTAATTTTGATTGAGCATAAACTGTTTGCTATAATGTCCCAGTGAACCTGATTTTGCCCCAGTTATAAATCCACTTTGAAATTGGAGGGGTATTATTTTGATATTTGAGATTAATAAGTGGGCTATATTTGTAGATAAATTGTTATAATGATTTCAAACGTTAAACTTATATATATCCCTATAGAAGTATGTTGGTAGTAGGTTTACATTTAAAATTGATATTTGGAAAAATTATACTAGGTTTCACACAACGGATTAATTTAGGAACTCAGCAGGGGTTTTACAGTGACTTTGAAATTTTTAGTTTTAGTTATTGTATACCAAGAAAAAAAAGAAATTTGAAACTGCGGAATGTCTGATTTTGCATTATGATGGTGGGTAAAGCTGCAACGAAGTAATGAGAAACCATTAGCCTAATATCTATCTTCTATCATTGATATTATTACTATGGGAGTATGGTCGTATGTGTATCATTTTTCATTGTTTTCTCATAATTTGATATATATTATTTTTACTTATGAACATTAAAGATATACTCAATTGAGTGAATACAACATCATGTTTACTAGATACAGAGTATACAAGTTTTTATAGGAATTTGAACTAATGTACAGCATATCTTTCTAAAGCATATCTTTCTAAATCAGTTTTGTAACTTCCGTTCTAGATGCCTAGAGATATGATCTGTTAAACAGTTTTCATTAATGTGCTACATTTGTTGTTGGGCCCCGAATAATACAATCTTTCAAATGCGTTTCTTTCCCATTCAATAGAACTCTCAGTTTGACTTTTTTTCCAGATTGGTACAAAGCAATGGAGATATTATGACTTTGGTCCTAAAGTGGTGCCTCCATTAATATGTCTTCCTGGCACTGTTGGTACCGCTGATGTCTATTACAAACAAATTATGGCACTCTCGATGAAGGTGAGACCCCACTTACTTCATTTCTATTACGAAGTTCTTTACGAGTATAAAATTGTATTTTAAGTTTATACAGTAACTTATAGGTATTCATGGTAACTTAAAACTAGTTGTGTTACTACTTTGAGTACTTTCCTCCATGAACATGTGATCCTTTTGTCTCTCCAACTTTTCTATATGGATATTATGTGTTGAAATAGCAAGTTTTAGCAATCTTTTACTTTTTAGTATACATGTTAAATGCTCGGGATTTGAAGCTTATGAGACATGAGTTGGTTTTCGGATATGCACGTATTAAAAGTGATTTTGTGGTTTCGAATAATCAGTCACTTAGTCAGATATTTAGTTGTAATAAAACGAGTTGTATTTGATAGTGTTTGAATGTGCTTTTGCTGTTTAAAGTTGTAATAGTTACATAATCGGGTGTTTGAGTATTTGACAAACTCTGACAATGATTCGTATCAGGCTAAGATAGTTTGACAACATTTCTCTATTATTTAATTGGAGAGATTAGTAAATAAAGTGACCAATTAGAACATTCATGTTAAGAAAAGAGATGCATCCTCTAAGATGAAAGTAAAGCTTGTTTTTGTAGATTATAACGGAAGTGTACCATGGTATTAGGTTTGCCAACTTCAATGTTTTGCTTTTTTTCAGGGTTATCGAGTGATTTCAGTTGATATTCCTCGTGTATGGAACAGCCATGAGTGGGTTCAAGCATTTGAGAAGTTTTTGGATGTTATTGATGTCCACCATGTAAGATCTCTGGCCACTTCTGTAATTATGTGAGATTCCGTCATCACAACATTACTCTTTAAAAGTTGCTTTCTTTTAATGACATTAGACATACAGATATATAACACGAGTATAAATTGGATTTCTCCCGAGAAATCTTAGTGCAGCTAATCTCAGATTCTATGGGGCTACTGTGCTGTTTACTTTGAGTAATTTCTGAACTGTACAGTTAGAACTTAGAAATATCAAGTTGTTTCAAGAAGTTTTCCGATGACTTACTAATGTAAAACGTGTTCCAAATGGCTTTTTTTTTCTATTAAAAGTTAAAATCCATTCTTAAGTACACTAATTTGGTGTTAAGAGTTTAATGCAAGCTGGTAGTGCTTGGCTTAGAGATCTGTATAACTAATCAGATGGATTGACGATAAAGTATTAGTCTGAATCTACAGCATTTGCTTGTTGCTGATTTGATTTCCAATTGGTCAAATGGTTATACTTTTAGAACCCCTGTATGAACTCAATTTTCTAACAATCCTTTTGATTTCTTACCTGACCTGCACACCCATTTTGCCAGCTCTATTGAAAATGTATTGACCCTTGCAGCTTGTAAACTTTGTATGCTAAAGTAAGAGCCTTGAGGGCTCCGCTAGTGGTACGAAAGCACATAATAAATGACTACAATTAATAGTTTATTTTCTGTTATTATTATGATTACGATAAGTCGATAATGATAACTTTTGTCATGAAATTGTTGTAATAATTTGTCAACTGAGTGTTAATTTGTCAAACTTAATTGGCTGATGAGTCTATATGTAACAGATACATCTTTATGGAACATCCCTTGGGGGATTCTTAGCACTACTTTTTGCTCAACACCGACCACGTCGAGTAAAGTCATTGGTACTCTCAAATGCATATTTGGAGACAAAATATTTTTCAGCAGCCATGCCCTGGGCTCCTGTGTATGTACTCCTATATATGTAAACTATTAAAATTGACCCATATGATATTATCAATTAAATTCTTATCAGATCGATCTTCTTTGTTCTTTTGTTCTAGTGTTAGTTGGACCCCTTCGTTTCTGCTGAAACGATATGTCTTGACCGGAATCCCGAGTGGCCCACATGAACCATTCATTGCCGATTCTGTGGACTTCGTTGTATCTCAGGTGAAAACTAAATCCATAACATTCAACTGTTTTGTAAAGTCTGATTGCATAGGAAGGTAACCAATTTTGGTCCGATATCTATTTTAGGCAACTAACTAAAGCTAGAAAAATCCATTCGATTTATGTTAACCAACTTTCAAACATTCCAATTTGAGGTTATATGACCCGGTTACCCGATCATAATGATAACGTGGCAGCTGAAGTTTCAGTAACTTTGACCATGTTGACCTTTTTATCTGTCATGTTGCCTGTAAGCGCAGGTATCTTAGGTAATTACCTTACATCGAAAATTTTGAAACTTTGATTATTTTTTCTGGGGTAACCAAGCTAATTACATAAACCAGAAGTTTAACCAATGTGGTTACCTTTTTATGGCATATGGCCGTTTTTTAATCTCCAGTTTATAGCTACAAAATGGCTATTAAAGAAGTGGAGTTTGCCATCTTCAACCCTATACTATTGATTTTGCAGAGGGTTGCTAACTTTTCCTGTAAGACATAAATTTTACATTAAATTGTTACCTTTGATGTATATAACTTCTATTTCTAAATTACCAAGTATCATCCTTACTTTTTAAGAAAATACTAAAATAGCCCTGAGCTGAAAAGTGTAAAACTTGCAGGTTGAGACCCTCTCAAGGGAGGATTTGGCTTCTAGGTTGACTTTAACTAGCGATGCTGCATCGGTTGGACCACTTCAGCTTTCAGATTCTTTGATCACGATAATAGATGTATGGTTTCAAACTCAGCAATATTATGCATGTAGCCATGTAATAGTTTAAATATATTAAAACGAAGAAGTTCTCATATATGAACTGTTTCTAATGTATCTGTGTTCTTTTTATTTCTTAAAGACAAACGACAAATGTGCAATCCCTCAACAACTCAAAGATGAAGTAAGTGAAAGGTTTCCTGGTGCAAGAAAAGCATACATTAAAAGTGGTGGAGATTTTCCATTTCTTTCACGCCCGGATGAAATTAATCTCCATCTTAAGGTACACATCCAGTTTTAAAGTATTATTGTTGTGTTTTGTCTTTTATATGACCCACAGTTGCATCTTAAGTCCTTTTTACACAATAGAATGAGACGCAACCAAAGGGCCTTTGGTCTAGCGGTATGTGAGTTGTCCCTCAACCTAGTGGTTGTGGGTTCAAGCCTCATGGGAGGCATTGTGTGAATATTCATGGTTGAATATATATATGATGTGTGAGATAGTTGTAGGGCTTGCATTTCTAAAAAAAGAAAAAAAAATGAGACGCACTGAATTAAATGCTAAATATCCAAAATGGGAGGAGGCACAATGGGGGAAGGGCATTGGGTAACAGATTGAACCGGGTCATTTATAGAGCTGGTTGGGTCGTGTTAGTTTGCCCCGAAGACACTTTTTCTGTCGAGTTTACATAATAATACGACGATAAAAAGTGCAATAAATGTGATTAGAAAAGGAATCTATTTACAATAATAATCTAAATATTTTAATACTGCATTTTGGAGGTGGTATGCAATAAAATATACCTCGGGGCTCGGGCGACTTTGAACTTGTTTCACCGGTTCGGCCCAATTGACCGGTTCCTTTTTTAGCTCATTTTTGAAGTTTGGCCAATTTGACCAGTTTGAACTTAGAAATAGCTCAAATTGAACCTTTCATAAGTAAATGGGGTTAAATTACTGCCTGAAACCAATAGGATATGAGTATCCAGCAAAAGGTCTATCGTAAATAATTAACGTGGTGACAGTTACACCTGAGACGGGTTGGTGTAGAAGCTAGGGAAGACTTGGTTCCGGGAATCCCAAAAGGTGGTGATGGTGGCAGTGGTAATGGTGCTGGCGGCTCTGGTGAACCAAAAGATGATAGAGAAGATACCGATGATGCTCCAAGTGGGGACGAGTCAAACAGTGGTGGGCCTTCCAGCAACAGGGATCAACCTCCACTTGTTCCAGAAAGTAACGATTCTCAAAATTTAGACAAGCAGCCGCTAGGGAACAACAGCAAAGGTGATGGCCCTCTTCCGCTTCTTTTACCTAAAGCATTCTTTGAGAAAAAAGAAGCCATCTTGGCAACAATTTATTTGCCTGTCATGCTCGAGTTTTTGGTTCATTATTATCAGCTTCCTGTTGGTATGTTAACTTTGTACATCAACTATAAGCATCATCCTGAGACTAGATTGTGCTTGTAAATGGTGACATTTTTGTGTGTAAAATATTGTTTTATCATTGCTTTTATACAACATTTTCATTCCATTTTGTAGTTTACGTTTATGTGTATAACATTTTCATTGTATTTTATTGATTCTATTTGTTTATGCTATTATCTTTACATACGTTTTGATATCATATTTATTGGATGATAAAGTATTATTTGATCTACAATTACATTTTTCTATTTTATTTATTATTATTATTATTATTATTATTATTTTGCATCATATAGAATCATAAACTGTAGAAGTGAAGTTATTGGAAGGTGATTCATCGGTTTCATTTGTTTCTTCAAAATTGAAAGGGTACTTGCCAGATGTTTCCGAAACTTATTTTTTGGGAGAGAAATTGGTGGTTTTGTTGCACAAAAGGCCATAAGTTGCGATTTAAAAACGAAACCAAACTTCTTAGCTCATGGTCGTCACGATTCCATGAAAAAGGAGTTACTAAGTTACTATTCCCCGAGTTTGTAGGAAGCCAGTGAAAGAAGTCAGGTCACTACAAGGTAATTTCAGTCATGACATCCTAAAGCCTGAAGTGTTCAAACATTAAGCATTTGAAATGCACTCTATCGCTCATGACAGATAGATAACTCTGCCTTTTCTAAGTTGTATGATGGATTAATACGACTTTTAATCATTGAATACAGAACAAATGTCAATTGCAAACGCACAAGCTCCAAGAGACAACTAAACCTTTTAACTGTTTTTGTAGCCATTTTGGACAGTAAACACAACGCATCAAAATCCCAAGTATTTCCCAGAACCTGAGAGGTTAGATCCCACAAGATGTGAAGGTAGCGGGCCGCTCCATACACTTTCGTGTTTTTTGGAGCTGGGCCCAGAATATGCCTGGGTGAAGAGTGTGCACGACTAGAAGTACTTGTGTTCGTGCATAATTTTGTAACCAGATTTAGATTGGAGAAACTATATGCCAAACTATTAAATACATATCGATGGTGATTCTTGATAGCAAAACGAATATCAAAGAGTCAAAATGTGGAAATGTCATCTCCTCTTCACATCTTATGTCTGTTATCAAATTTGTCCCGTAAAAAGATAAAAGCTTTGCACATGCAATTCGGGACGATAATATACTGATGTAATCTTGGCATAATCCAACCATGTAAATGTCACCTTTTCAGGGCAAATGGAAATAGCAAAACTTGCTTTTAACAACGGAAATATAGCTTCAAAAACTATAATCCCTAACATTTTATCAATAGTGGGATATCGTAGAGTTATATCCTTTTATTTTATGTGGTAGTCACAAACAACACTTTAACCGAGTTTATCAACTTATCTATGTTTTAATACTAATATTGTTTAATCTAAACACGCTAACTAGTAAAAGTCCGAAAACCCTGATTCTTAAGCTTAATCATACCACTTTTTGCAAGCAAAACAAGTGAGCGGACACCATTTTTCATCTAGTGTTTCAGTCACATCAATGAGTTATAACTAGTAATATTTATGTAGACAAGATATAAACAAGCTCCTTTAACAAACTAAAAAGCTAGTCTTAATGCCTCCTAATCTTGGATGACTGAGCATTCTCATGACCATCTGGTTTCCTTCTCACACCCACGTGTGAGCCAGAGGAGCTTCCATGGTCCCTTAATCCCTGTCCTGACCGCTCAGTTGAAGGCAGCGCCCAACCACCCCTTCTTGGCTCTCCCAACCCTAAAAGATTAATTAGAAAAATCAGCATTCGGAATGCATTATAAATATTAAGAATGCATTAATTAATAACTAGGTCTATTAGGCGATACTGTAATGAACGATAATGCCAACTCATACTTTCATGAGTAGTAGGTCCGCCACTCCAGCCAGGTAGATGCTGCTGCCTAGCCTTTCCCTTCCAAGCCTCTTCAAAGCCACCAAGCTCATCTAGAACGAAGACATGTCATGAGTTGTGAATATTCACATATCACCCTGAATGCATACCAAATTACAATTACAATATATATGAAAATAAATATACCTTCATCGATATTGTGCAACACTTGCATCGTATCCACCTGACCATCTGATTTCAGATTCCGTGTAACGGTATGGCCCTAGCATCACAAATGGTTTTTAGTGAAATGAAAGATTATAAGCCTCCAACTAGAGGTGGCAAAATTAGGGTTCAAGCAGGTTGTGTAACAATTGCAAAACAGGTTTGGCTGAATAACTTAATTATATGGGACCATCAGGTCAGGTTGCATTGACTCACAAACACTTCTCCTCCACTTCCTAATATTTTTTAAATATAATTAATGTGTTAAGTATGATTACAAATCTGATATTATTACCAAAGCTACTATAATATTTTACAAAAAGCAGTTCTAGGAGGCTCTATGATTAAAATTTATCTTGTTGACCTTCAACCATTAACCCATTCCTTTTTAGCTATAACTTTTATATTGACCGTTTCATATAAGTCGTAACGCAAATCAGCCTGTTTATAAATATGTGGGTCAAAATTGCCACCTATACTCTCAACATAGAAGATCAAATTGTAGTACAAGTATACAACCACAATGTCAGAAAACATGAGCAAATAATCACAAGCAGGTTACAAAATACCTTATCATGAATTCCCCTTGAAAGCCTATGAGCTGCCTGGCCGGTCACTGAATCAGCTTCTTTATACTCTTCAAATCTCAGCTGAAATCCCACATAGCTCACCATTAGAGTCGAGGAAGATATAAAAGAGAATTTGCATGAAATGTGTTTACAAAACTCACTAACTCACCCCATCACTGCCACTCCTTTTTGTTGAAGAGGAAGTATAGTAAGCTCCATTAGAACCTCCATATGTAACAGTAGAGCTCTGAAAGGTATAGCTATGACCTTGTGGACGTGAAATCAGATGATTCATCATACTGAACTCATTCCCAAATTGTGTCCGCCTCATCTCTCTACCTGCAACACGAAAACTTATTCAGGTGCATTTTGGTTAACCAAGTCAAACTTATATTTTCTACAAGTCAGCACCCATAAACTGCTTGGCTTTATCCAATAAGAGCAGATTAGATACTCCAAACAAAATTACAATACTATCAAATTATATGCATCCCGGCTAATATAACAAAAAGCATACATGTCGAGGCATGCTTATATATTTGGTTTGGTAATCATAACTTTCCTTAATTCTTTGAGCAGTGGTCATTTCACTTTCTTTAATCCTTAGATCCTTGGTAAATCTCATTCGTTTTGTTTCGGGCATCCATCACGTTCATAAAAAAAACTCCATGTTTAGCAGTAACAACATAACCCAAATGCTTTAGTTCATATTAGGCCGTAACAGCATATAATGATAGATACACACGAGTATATTATGGCTGGACTCCTAGAGAAGATTAGTAAAGATACACCTTACCTTCAAACTCATCATCAGGGTGCTCAACGTAAGGTTGTATCTCAGGCCTACCATGCCTTCGAGGATTCTCTTTTCTACTATCTTCGGCATAATGTTGCTCTTTTTCATCATCGGAGTTCAGTTCTTCAATAATTGGTCCCCTTGAATTACCTGGAAGTGAAGGTCTGCTTTCATGAATTCTGGGTGCTTGTTCATCCATGAAAGGATTTTGTCTTGGACCAAATAAGCTTGCTCCAATTGAATTTAAGTCCATGAAGGAGCTCCCCGGAAGGCCAGATGATAACATTCCACCAAATGGGCTAGTGAAAAAAGGGTCATCAAAAGGGTCCCTTCCTCCAAAAAGGCTGGGCATCCCCCCAAAGTCAGCAAATGGGTCGCCAAAACCAAAGAAAGGATTACCTCTTCCTCTCCCACCCTGCATCTTCTTCAAACTATCTCTCTGAAAAGCATCAAGGAGTTCAAAGAAGTTAGAGAACTAATCCATTCGTATTAACAGACTATGGACCAAACAAGCATGAAGCAATCATGTGAGAAATATATATCACGAAATTATAGAGCAGAAAGTTGCACTATGATGGTAGAAGAACTCATAGTCTTGAACACCAGAAAATACACTCAAGATACTTAAGTAGCAAACCCTCAAAGTAGAACTAATTGCCATTCAAGAAAAATAAGTCAACGTAGTGCAAAGACCCATTTCATTAGCAGTGTAACTCATACAGCTGTTTGATGGTATCCAAGTTACAAGTCCCAGAACAGGTGTAGTAAAAACGTTATGGGAAAACCAGTTATTTTCGGTAATATCACATTATACATAGCTGGAAACAATTCTATCTGTTACGTATACACCACATTAACAAAATCGGTAATTATAGGATCAAACTTCTCAAATCATATAATAGGAGAAGGTTCTTTGTCTCTTCTGGGAGATTCGGCCGTGTTCATCAAGTAGGTTAGTGAGTTAGTCATGCAAAATGAGTACTGGTCTCCATCAAGTCGGGTGAAATACTGAAATGCAGTTTCAATGCAAGTGGATCTACGTGCATAGGGAATGCAATCTAAATGTAATTGGAAGGCCTCTTGCATTTCTTAAATGGTATGCAACTTGATCCTATTAAATAAATATCTGTCTTTTTGCCAGAACAGAAAAAAAAAGACACCTTAATACCTTAGATAACCTCGTTATCGATCCGCCACAACCGGACTTACACTAATCAACGTTCCGATCGTTCTTATCACTACAAGAGTATTTAACGTAAAAAGAATGAACTCAATTGCAGGTAATTAACAAAAATGCATTTAATGGCATCTACTTAACACTTCTAAACGGCTGTTAACAGTTCCAGGTTGTAAACAGAGTTAGTTAAATACCCGCATAAGCTCATATAAGATACCCTTTTTCTCTTATATTCGTCTTTTGGCCTTATATACGCTTTATCTCTCATCTTCGTTTGCTTCATTAACTATGTTTGAAAACTAAACTGCAGAGGGCTTAGTCGGTCCATGTTTTGTGCTTCATCTTTCATTTTTTCTACCATCAATAAATTCCAATCCTTAATTTTATCTTCTTAATGCACGTACTAGATTTATTAGAGGCTATCAGCACATGATCTCCTTTTTGGGAAAAGTTCTAGTTTCATAAACTCACGAGAAATGGTTAATCATCATATACCCAACAAGATACTCCATTGTAACTAGTGGGTATATACTCTAAAAGCAATTTTGCTAAAAAACTACCTATATGTGATACTCCGGAGTCCCGATACACGTATCATAAGCCTTAACGCGATATTGGATGTATCCCTTTTTATAAATAATGATAACATCCCAATCTAGCAAACTGGGCAAAAAATTATATCAAGTAAAAAGAATTCAATTTACATGTAACAATATGTCAATCACCTTTGCCTCATATTAACTCATTAGCTGATATATTACACACTTTAGTTACATAATTAGCTATTAATGAACACTAAAACATAAACTTCCTTCCTAGAGTATTCTGGTATTTATAACTATTGTAATATTGCATAATAAAAGTAATATAATTACAATATATGCATTTTAAGAAATTAAACAAGCACAATTAATTATTATTATTATATTATTATTATTACGATTACGAAGATACAATAAAGCAATTTCTGGGAATTAAAACTAAACATATGTTCCCTAAATTGATCAACATAAAAAGCTAGAAGCACAATAATCACGTGAGGGTGGTAATTCGCTTATATGACCTAATCTGAATACCGTTAATTAAAATAGTACTGTAATACCCAACCGATTTCACATAAATAAACTAATTATTATGATAGAATAACTATTATTATAGATTATAGAAGTAAGAATACGGTTTTAGAACCGACATACACGAAAAACCATAAACGAATTCAAAACCCTAAAGTGATACCTTTCACAAAAATAATCGATCGATCTTGAACAACGAAAACCAGAATTTAGAGATGATTGTTGGTAGTGAATTTTGGGGGTGGTCGGAGACTTTGATTTACGTTCGGGTGGTGGTAACAGACGGTTCTGGATTTCTATTCGAGGTGCTTTTTTAATACATACGTAAAGTCTTTATCTGTAGGTATTATGGTTCAAATACGATGTTTACTTTTCTTTTTTTCTTTGTTTCCTTTTCCTCATATTTGTTTTGAGAAATGGTAGACTTGTTAAAAACTTGCAAATAAATTGTTACGAAATTTTTGTACTCCACTAATAATTTGGATAGAGTAAAGTATAAGAATTAAATACATATGATTTGATTTTCTTTCAATTTCACATCCAACGAGTGTAGATAGTGATAACAAAAAATTAAAGATAAAAATTAAATCAATAACTTTTATTAAAGTAATATATGTTAAAGTAATATATGATGATGATGATGACGACAAGATACATTTAAGAAGAAAGTTTACTTTCTTGATTTCAATCAGCAAAAATATATGGTGAAATGTGATATTACACTCAAACACTTTGAGAGTTCCAGAGCTCAACTGTTATGGCACAAAATATCATAATTTGAACTTCAAGGACATCAATTTATTATCCAATAATAAGTTTGTAAAGAGATTAACATAGATCGCTTACAATAAGAATAAAACCTACTCAATCCATGAATAAGGAAAGTAGAAAACGATTCAGTTTTTTTAAAAGCGGTTACACTCCATTGATTAATCTCTTAATATGTTACACATTAATCTTTTTGAACCCCTGAGCATTGCTAGTTTAGGTGGAAACTAAAAAAAAGTATACACTAGTTATTGTTAATGAGTTTACGAGGTATACCCGGTTTATTTCTCTTAAAAAGCAAAAGTGATGCATCTAAAAAAAATGATTATAAATAATATTGTAGTAATTTAAGTTTTCCTATAATTTGTCTACTCGGAGAATAATCATAATCTAAAAGGCAATCCAAGTTCGTTTATATCAAATTTATGTTCATAAGGAATGTGAAAAGTCTGAGATGTTACATTAACTATGACTCGTCATATTACATATTACATATTTTTAAGAGCAACTATATTCGTAAAACTTATATATAACATATTTTTGTCTATTAAAAAAAATAAACCTTCACATATATTTATCAACTTAGTGAATTACTAAAACTGTTTTTCTTTAAGTAGATTCTAATTCCAAATAATTAGAATTGGGCGAATGAATCTTTCAAAAACTAGGTTTCAAATTATTATTATTATTATTAAAATATTAATAATAATTAAGCAATATACGTTAACGTTACTAAAAAAACATATGATAAAATTTGTGGGCGTAACATGTATAGATCTCCAAATTTATTATTATAAAATAAAATAATACCCCAAGCGTTAAAAAACGATTTATTTGTTTATTTATTAACTGAATTTCGAAATGAACCAATCAAAATCTCAATTTGCAATATACGCGCTATATATTTCTTTGGAGAAAACCATATAAATTCTAGATAATTGACGGACTCGATGTGACCCTTATTCAAAACAAAGAATATTAGTACGTAGAATTTTACATTTATGAAATTTCGGGTACGTTTCGGGTCAGCCATTTCAATGCCCTTAAATTGATTCATCTCCAATTTTCCCTTTCCTTTCACCATCAAATTATACGGAGTAACTCATAATTTTCTTATATTCTGTTCAATATATTTTTTAGGTTTTCATTCCGATCAATTCATTCTCATTTTCTATTTCCAGTCAAATATATCGATGTCGGATTCTGATACGTCGTTCCATTATGGTAACGAGCAAAAAAATTTCAGACAAATTAGTCGTGATCGTAAGTTTTTTTTTTTTTTTTTGTTTATCTCCGCAATAATCGACTAATACATGTAACTGCTGTATATATGAGTGTTTATGTATGTGTCTACGTATGATTGCATATGTTTTTTTAGTTTAATTTTGCCTGTGATCACGTTAATCAAGTGAGAATGACGTTTATATAGAGTTGTGAATTTCAGTTTAATTTCTATTTTTGTTGTGTATGTAAGCATGTATGTGTGCGTATATTTTATAGGTTAGATAAATGTTAGCGTCACACTGAAAATAAGTTGGTTAGCAGAATAGCAGATGAATATATTGATGTAGTGCATGAACTGTTAACAGAGGAAGGGAGCTTTATTATTAGAATTGCAAACATGCTTTGTAATTGTAGTTGAGTTTATTATGGAATTATAATAATAATCCGATTTTTCTGTGAGATTTTTCATACAATAATAATAATACATAATTGGTCCCTTCACTCCTTCACTCCTTCACTCCTTTACTGTATGAACCTTCAAAGTAAAGATTCGTGCAATTTTTTTACGAAATGAAGTTTCACATCATTTTGAGTCTAGCATAACTTCTAGGTTCTAAAAGAGTAAAAAGAAAGTTTTTTGTAACGTGTCCGTAATGTGGAGTTTGATCTTACTTATCCCAACATAAATGTGTGTGTGTGTGTGAGCGCGAGCTTATAACTTCAAGGCTGTGTATATGCCCCCTTCTTATAAGTTGAGAATAGAACCATGCTATTACTAATGATCAAGGGAATTTTGGTACTTGCAGAATTATTATTATTTGACCTTCGACCATCTGACTTTAACTGTTGGATTTGTTTTATTCACTATCAAAAGTTACAAGTTGCTGTTGTCCTGACTGTTTCCATAAGCTCGGATATCAGGTTACATAATATAATCACCATGTTCATATACTGTGCAGGGTTATTGTATGAAATGATCAGATCATCGAAAAGACCAGACTCAAAATCAAATTGGAAGGTATACACAGCTTATAGCCTTTGCTGCAGCAGTTTGAAATATATTTTTTGGTTAGATAATAAGTTGCCATATAAAGACCCTGCCTACTTTGTATCTTTCATTTAATCAGTTGTCCTATATTTATTTCTTGATTGTTAGTATGCGACACTCATTTTCTCAGGTACTCATAATGGACAAAATTACTACAAGAATTCTGTCGCACTCATGCAAGATGGCTGACCTTACAGATGAAGGAGTTTCATGTAAGACACAAAGGCCAGTCTCAGAAAATGTGAATTCCTTTTTTTATTGGTAACGATGAGTAACAATGATATTGGCATATGACTCATGTAGTTGCATCACCTTTTTTTGTTTTTTATTATGTAAAGGTGAACATATTTCTTTCTTTCTGCAGTGGTGGAACAAATAAGCAAGCGAAGACAACCACTTCCCAACATGGATGCAGTATACTACATCCAGCCAACAGAAGAGAAGTAATTATTATTAATTTATTATTTACATAAACTCAACAATCGATATGAATATGGACGTATAACCATATGTCCATGTGTAACATAAATTGTTGACAAAGAATTTGCATATTTATTGTTTTTCTTAAACCATTGTTTTGATATGCAGTGTTGTCAGGCTCGTGTCTGACATGGCGGGAAAAACTCCTCTGTATAGAGAGTAAGTGAACTTTCTATGTTTCAGTAATTCATTTTTCACCTCGGAAAATTATATGATTGAATCTTCTCATATTTTACTTGCAGTGCCTACATCTTCTTCAGTTCAACTGTTCCTAAGGAATTGATTGCTCACATTAAAAGTGAGCCAACAATAAAGTCTCGCTTGCGTGGCATGAAGGAGGTAAAAACAATACTCATCCCTAATTTGTGTAATGTTAATAATAACATTGTGATTATATTAATCTTTGAGGATAATGTGCAGATGAATTTGGAGTATTTTGCCATTGATAGCCAGGTATATAATGTTGGATAAATGAATTGGTATCATTGTCATTGGGTTGCCTGACCACCAAAATTGATAATATTCTTGTAGTAAATTCTGCATGATATGTCAATATCTATTAAATCTGGACATATTTAATTGGATATCAAGTAGTGAGGCCAAACACACTGCTTATACTTATATGATGTGTCCTAGTTGTGACCAGCTGGAATTGTATCATACAGTGTTTTATCACTGATCATGGGAATGCCTTAGAAGAACTTTACGGGGACGAGGAAATTAGCCGAAAAGGAGATGAATGTCTAACTGCAATTGCCAATCGTATTGCTACTGTTTTCGCTTCAATGTTGGTACGTAATTATGTTCTATACTTGTATGTATTCATTAAAACTGTAGCTTATAAGCTTTTCTTTATCAGGAGTTCCCGTTTGTACGTTACCGAGCTGCCAAATCCCTTGATCCTACCACAATGACAACCTTTTGTGATCTGATCCCTACAAAACTTGCTGCTGCTGTTTGGAATGGTCTTATGAAATATAAAACTCTCAACAACTTCCCACAAATTGAAACGTGCGAGTTGCTCATCTTAGACAGATCAATAGACCAGGTTTTTATCTTTATATGTTAGTTTTAATTTTATTTCTGCGGCCTCTCATCTTTAATTTCTCCTCTGATTTTTACCTTTTAGATTGCACCCATCATTCATGAATGGACTTATGATGCCATGTGCCATGATTTACTAGATATGGATGGGAATAAATATGTTCATGAGGTTAGTCTACACTTTTCCATTAGAACTGAGGTGGCAAGATGGCCAGTTACGCAACAGGTTGAAACATGTTACTTTTTAATACGTGTAAAAATGGGTTTGGTCAGGTTGACCATGACTGCATATTTGTGCCCACTTTTTGAAATGTTTAATAAAGTGTAAATGCATTAAATGTGACTAGAAACAATATTACCACAGTCTATAATCTAGATCTCTGTATAATGCGGTTTAGGAGGTAGACTACATTACGGATACACTTCGACCAATTCATAAGAAAATTGATAGAACTTGCCAGCTCTAATAAGAACTGTTAACTAAGTTTGGAATTCTTTTGCTATTATATGTCAAGTAACTATACTGCTTAGGTTCCAAGCACCACAGGTGGTTTTGAAACGAAAGAGTTCCTTCTTGAGGAACATGATCCAGTATGGCTAGAGCTTCGTCATTCACACATAGCAGATGTATGTGTTGTCAGAATTGTACTTCAATTCTAACAAATAAAATCGTATGGTTTTTGATCAAGGGTCCCTTTTCAGGCTAGTGAACGGCTGCATGGCAAGATGACAAACTTTGTGTCGAAAAATAAAGCTGCACAGATGCATCAAGGTTCAAGGTCGGTGTCAAGATGCTTTCTATGACAGGGAACATTTAACCTTTACTTAACCTTGTCATTGGTTTATTAAGCATTAGCATGACTCTTTGTTATTTTTTCCCTCTTTAGGGATGGTGGTCAGGTGTCTAATCGTGATTTGCAAAAGATGGTTCAAGCATTGCCACAATATAGAGAACAAATAGAAAAATTAACCCTCCATGTTGATGTAAGTCTTTAAGATATCGATCTTTCCCAACAATATTAGACATCAATCTCATTTACTAATTTGGCATCAAACTATATTTTCTTGTTGTTATCCTTTACTTATGTGACCAGTAGGAGTATATTACAGGGCAGAAGGACAGATACAAAAAAATGGCGAAATAATTACTTATAGAAACCCACTGAGAAACTTTATCTATATTACTTGTCGTTGTTGAAGCTAATTCACGATCGTAGATTATGGCACTTCATAATTTTGTTTTCTGGCTTTGTTTAGTCATCAAGCCCGAGCTTTATTGTAATCTTTTCATTACTAGTTTACCCATAGATTACACAGTAAGTGCTTGTGTTTCACTGTTTTGAGAATTTACTAGATATTACTTTTGACTGAAATAGATTGCTGCGAAGATTAACGGTATAATCAGAGAGACGGGACTTAGAGATTTGGGGCAACTAGAGCAGGACCTTGTCTTTGGAGATGCAGGAACCAAGGATGTCATAAAATTTCTTAAAGAACAAATGGTGAGGAAATGCTACACAACTAGAAGGAAATATGTTCATCAGTAGCTTATAAACATGTGTATATGTGACTATGTGTATGTCCATGCATTGAGATATCCATATTTTAACTTCTAGAAGTTCCTCTTCATGCAGGATGTAGCATATGAACATAAGGTGCGATTATTAATGATCTATGCAGCAACTCTTCTGGAGATGTTTGAGAGTGACAAACTTGCAAAGTTACTGGAGGTAACGATTTTCCTCTTTATGTATCTTGAATGTTATACAAGTTATATAAAAATGATTATTCAACATTATTCTGTTGGCCTATCTTACTATTTTGCTACATCTTCTATCATGCTTTTCAGTTAGCAGACCTTTCTCCTGATGATGTGAATGCTGTTTACAATATGAGATATCTCGAGGCAGCACCAGAAACTACGAACTCAACAAGTGCCTTCTCGCAAAAGTTTGGTCATAAGAAGGTATGTACACTACTCTAGTTTTTTTTTTTTTTTTTTTAAATTCATGTTTAATGAACCCCATATTTGACTAGTCAATATCTTACTCTTGGATATAAATTAAGAAGAAGCGTGGTCTTAGAAAAGATCGTCTTGGTGAAGATGAAACTTGGCAGTTATCACGCTTTTATCCCATGATTGAGGTATGGTGTTAAACGTCAATTTCCAAATAAAAAGGTGCTAATATTTTTTACTTTGGGAAGAAATAGAACTTAACCTCATGTAATCTTAACAGGAACTCATTGAACAACTTAGCAAAAATGAACTACCAGTGAATGAATACCCATGTATGAATGATCCAAGTCCAACCTTTCATGGGGCATCACGTTCCGTGTCAGCACGAGTACTTGATACTCCATCTGCTCACTCAATGAGATCGAGGCGATCAAACAACTGGGCTAGACCTCGCTATTCCGATGATGGGTATTCCAGGTATGCATGCCTATAGGTATTTCCTGTGTTTAGTTAGAAGATATTTGTAGATAATAATGTGCGTGCAGACAATCGTAAGCTTGAACTGCCATATATATGTAGTGATTTGTGAATGAGTAGTGATTTCTACCACCATTAAATAATTACTTCTAGATGTAGCAATTTCGAACCATTTATGTACAAGCAGATAATCTGGGTTTTTGTTTTATCCCAAACAAATTAAAAAATTAGCTAAAAAGGGAACGGGTCAAATGTTCTGTCGAATAGGTTAAACAGATTAAAAGTCGCCCAAAGTCTATTTGTAACGCCTACAACCTCCTAAAGCACCTATTTAAGATTAAAATATCAATGTAATAATATAGTTATGTATCGTATTTAATGCATTAACTTGCTGCTAAAAGATTTAGAAAATAAACAGAAGTATCTTTTGGACACAACCCATCTTAGCTTGATCATTTCATTATTAGTAAAAGATTTAACATTTCAATTCTGTCTGCAGTGATTCAGTTTTGAGGCGAACAACTAGTGAATACAAGAAGATGGGTAAACGTATTTTTGTTTTTATCGTTGGTGGGGCAACTAGATCAGAGGTAAATATATTCTGATTTGTTGGAAATAACAGCTTTTGTGGTAAACATTGTAACTTCTTTTTTTTTAAATCATTTTCATTTCTTCCAGCTGCGTGTTTGTCACAAGCTAACAACAAAATTGAGGAGAGAAGTCATTCTAGGTTCCTCTAGTCTTGATGATCCTGCCCAATTTGTTGAGGTCAGAAACTTCTCATCTAGTTTTAAACATAGATACTGAAATGCAACACTAATTATATTCTCTGCATTCTTTATGAAATATCACATATGCACTTGTGTCATAGTACAGAGTGTGACATTTTATTATTATTACTATTATTATTTTTAATTAAATGTAACTAAATAGTATCTTCATTGATGCCATCTCTTTTCCTTTATTGCAGAAATTGAAGTTGCTCACTCCGAATGAGAATGATAATGAGAACGAGAATGAGATCTTGTTGGATGATCTTGAAATTTAGAGACCCAGTATATCTTGAAAGCTATTTTCCTCTTGACACGGTTTCCAGTTTGTGAACTATGCAAGTCGATTATTTAATTCATTTATACTATTTATTATTTAATATAAATAAATGATAATTGATGTATAACTCTTGCATTTATTGTCTCAATCTTGGTTCACATAAACATCTTGTTGCACTCCTGGTTTGTGAACCTTGTGTTTTCATATATGTTTTGTGTTTACATGGATTCAAATATTGTTGGTGTGTAATGATATACACAATATCATGAAACTAAGAAGTGCATTAAAAAGCACAGTATTCAGATCAAAAGGTATGATTTTTACAACTAAAAATGCGGTTTCTAATGTTTCTTCAAGTGCTTCAGAATTGATCGAGAAATAGTGCTTTTGTTTCATTTTTTCCCACATGATTACAACTTAACAAAATTACACCAGTAATCAAACTGCATATCACAGTGACTTCGGTATCAGAACAGAATTATTCACGAGCTGTTTTGCTTTGCTGTTCAGCAAGGCTTCTCCTTTCCGTTTCCTGACATCTGCTACTAACCTCTTCACATATGCAATGTAACCATCAACATCGAATTTTCTCTTGCAACCTGCATAGTTCATGTACCGTATCTTCCCAAAGACCGGTCTCTCTCGCCAACCCTGCAACAAACGCAAGGACATCTTAATTTTTGTTCAAAATTCAACGTTTAAGATTCTCTATTTGTACACCTCCAAAAATTCTCCAACACCACCACTCATGTTGTAGTGGTGTTGTACATTGTGTTAATTGTGTTGTACAGAGACTAAATTAGTGGAGTAAGGAGAATTTTTGGTGGTGTACAAATCACCACCCTATTTAATGGATACGACACAACGATGTGACCCACAAAATGAAAAATGGAAAAGTTGGAAAATGATAAATAAATGAATCCTGGAACTAATGTAAATAATTAAGCAAGAACATTTAACACATACAGAGTTACAGACCTGGTCGTGTACACCACATATTGACCACATACAACCAACATAGCCGCTTGGATCCCTCCCATCTATATGATACTGTGAACAAATTGTCATTAACAGAATAGTCAGATTTAAGTGAGTACCAAGAAATAGAATTGATCATTCATCACACACCTTGTCATTCAAATAGATTGCTATTTCCAAGGCTTCTTGGGGGCTAATCGTCCATTCGAGAATCTTTTTAGCCCAATACATTCTGTTATCATGTTAATACCAATTAGAGACAAAACTTAGTTGGAATCTATAAGAAGCTATACAGGACAAATCCATCTCTCTACTACTTTCTAAGAAAATTTTCAAAATTCGTCAATTTCCTTCGATTCTTTGCTAACCATTTTATGAACCCTCCTTTCAATTAGATCCGAAATCAGGTCATATAAATGGGACCCACACAAAATGTAACAAAAGAAAGAAAAAAAAAACTATAAAGCCATCCACATTCCCCAGTGAACCATGGAACAGTTGCTACTTACCGCATAAAGCCATGCATCTTTCCATGATGAACCATCTCTAACTGAGAAGCATTCCAAAGCTGGGGGAAAAAAACTGATTTATGAGTACACATACTCACTAAGAAATATTAAAAGCTGGTCAAAGATTGATCAAGAAATATTAGTTTACATGATCGGCAGTTTGTGCCTTCTCCAGCTGCTCCCTCCTGCATATGATGGATCATATTTTAGTGATCAATGTATCCCTAAAAGAATCGAAATAAGCAATGCACTCACGTGTATAAATGTTCTCGTTTGTCTAACGCATGATCCATAAGTGTTTTACGAGCCCAGTCCCATGCGCCCTGCAACGAATCATAATAAGGCTGGTAATAGCAGAAGTTATCAGCTAATTCCCTCCGCACGATTAGTTCCTCTAAGAATGAATCAACCGCCTACATTTCAACAAACAAAAATGAAATGACCTTGAGGTCATTGACTATAGTACATATCATACAGCAAAAGCTAAATTCTTGCACTACAAACCTGTGGATTAACTTTGCGTAGTTTACGTGCCTCCAGGGCACAACGCTGCGCTGATATCTGCCCAAAATGCAAATATGGAGAAAGACCAGAAAGCCCTTTGGGTTTCATCGGGTTATTCCTATCTGTGGAGTAATTCTTCAATCTAACTGTTAAGAAACCACTCTTATTCCCCTTCAATGTTTCAAATGCTGCAGCTTCTCCTGGTTCACACCACTCAATCTCAGGAACTTCGGCTCCTTTCCTGATATCATACCATAAATATCAGCTTACATAACTTTCAACAAATTCTAGTTCGACTGTGTAAATCTTACCTTACTACATTTTCAATAAGGCTCTCCCAGTCGATTAAAGTACTTGTTGCAGCAGCCCATTTCCTACTTTGAGGTTTTAATGTTGGGAACTCGATCAAATAGTCAGGAAGCACGTTGTTGATCTTTCTTCTAATGGTTCGAGCACCGTATTCTAACTTATCTGATGCAACCCACATAGGTACTATATTGTGTGCATCAACTTCATGAACCGATGCAGAATCAGACACCCTTTTAATTATTTCTTCCTTCCAGTCCCTAACTTGCCTTAATGGCGAAAAATCAGTAACCAAAAGTGAAGCTCCACATTCTTCAAGAAAACTAGGAATGGTTTCAACGGCTTCCCCCTACATCAAACGTATTTCGGACGGTAAATTGTTTAGGATTATTACCTAAAATAGCAACGTAATGTCACTATTGTCTCAAAATGGGACAACATACAAATTATTTATATGCTCCGTACAACAGTAAAATAAATATTTGACGACTATATATAAATTATAAAATAAATAAACATTACTCTATATCGAAACAATACTTACCTGAAACAAGAAGAAAGGAATTTGAAGGGAATCTTCGATTTCATGTTGAAGTTGTTGCAATCCTCTTAACATAAACCCTAACTGACGAGCTTTTGCACCTAAGAACTGATCGAATAAATTAAACGCAATCGCAACAGGAACGTTGAGTTTGTTGGCCTGATCAACGGCGTGAATTAACGCCCAGTTGTCCCTCAACCTTTGATCTCTAAACATCCAATATACAACTGGACCTACTTTAGGAAGTCCGTGTTTGAGAACCCTAATTCTGCCTGATTGGACGGCGGTAGATTCGATCAAAGATGAAGAGGCGGCGGCGGCCATCGGAAGATGATGGATTTTAGATGGTCGGAGAGTATTAAAAATGGAGGGAAAATAGAGGGTTGGAACTGTGGAAGTTATGGTTTAAAAATAGACACGTTGTCAACTTTTGACCCAGATATTGTACACGTCATCATTGGGTACGGAGTATTAAAAATTCGATGTGATCCTCAACTACTGAACTACCTTTAACAAAATAATATTTTATTCGTCTTAGAATTTTTGTTCAACGAACAAGAGGTTAGCAATATAATTTTTAGATTATTATTTTTTGAGGAGCAGAGCACTCAAAGAATGAAATAGATCAAATGGTTGTTCTAGAATGATTATTCGAGGTGAACGAGTGCTGCAGTAACGAACTTCCCTTCTGCCGGCCTTTATAAGAGTAGGGGAGCGTGGTACGTCCGAACGTTGGAAAAGTGAAAATCACAAAATAAGTAGTTGCATACAGATCACCTCTTGAGGTTCAAGTTTATATTTCAATGGTACATACTGTCTTTTGTGCAAATTCTGTTTTACATTATTCAATCCAAATTAGCATTTTACAAAAAGAATAACAAATGAAGTAAAAGATTGCGAACTACAGTAATTTGGGTATCTCAGGTTGTTTCGCTTTGCTATTCAAAAAGACCTCTCCTTGTTGTTTTTTGATACGTCTTACTAAATTCTTCACATATGCAATGTATCCATCAACATTGAATTTCCTGGTGCAACCTGCATACGTCATGGTTCGTATCTTTCCAAAGACCGGTCGCTCTTGAAAACCCTGAATTGAAATAAAGATTTGTCTTACAAAATGAAGTATTATAAGGAAAATGAGATAAAACTTGTATTTCTAGATTTTATGTATACAATTAAGCATAAATATGCAGATAAAAACATACATGGTCGTGAACACCACAAATTGACCACATTATACCAGCGTATCCATTTGGATCTCTTCCATCAATATGATACTGTGAACAAAGTCATTTACAGAATAGTCAGATCTTAGTAGTGGTGGCAAAATGGGTGGGTCAGTATGTGTTGGTAAAAGGTTATTATTTGGTACAGGAAGAAACGGGTGGGATCGGGTCAGTCGGGTTGAGTTGAAACACTTTTATGTCTATTTTAAAAAATAACAATTATAAATCACCAATGTGTTAAATATGTTACAAAACTGTTCATAGTCTATAAAAAAACTTCGGGAAAATTGGACCCGTTACTTATTTTGCTATTTTTTTGCTTTTATTTGTTTGAACCGTCAGGAATAAAAAATTAACCCAAATCGACCCATTCATAATTAAATGGGTCGAAATTGCCACTTCAAGATTTCAGCAAGGACCCTTAAGTAGAACTGATAATTTATCAAGTACCTTGTCATTCAAATATATGGCTATTTCTAGAGCTTCTTGGGGGCTACTTGTCCATTCGAGAATCTTTTTTGCCCAATACATCCTGTTATCATTAAGCAATAACAGACAAACTTAGTTAAAGTTTATTGAAAGCTATACGAAATAATTCCATCTCTTTTGAATCTATATTCCCTGGTTTATCGAAATTCAGCAGTTTCCTTGGTTCTTTAATTCACATTTTATGTAATCCTCTATTGAAATGGTAACCATAAAATGAAAATATCAAAGAATTAAGAAGGCCATTCAAAGTCCTTATTCAACCATGAGGGTATAATTGCTACTTACCGCATATAACCATGCATCTTTCCATAATGAACCATCTCTAACTGAGAAGCATTCCAAAGCTGAAAGTAAGAACAACAATCCATTTTTAAGTACACCAACTTGCTAAAAAAAAGATTTAAAAACTGTTTGAATGTAACAAGTTTAACAATGTTTCTAAGATAGAACAAATAAAGTATAGTAGTTTACAGGATCTGCAGTTTGTGCCTTCTCCAACTGGTCGCTCCTGCAGATGCATCAAATTTTAGTAATCAACCAAAGTCCAAAAGATTCAAAACAAGGACTATAATGCACTCACGTGTATATATGTTCACGTTTGTCAAAAGCATGGTTTATAAGTGTGGTACGAGCCCAATCCCATGCACCATGCAATGAATCATAATGAGGCTCGTAGTAGCAGAAATTATCAGCCAGTTCCCTCCACACAATCAGTTCATCTAAAAACTTATCGACTGCCTTCAATTCATCAAAAAAAGATTATAAATTTGATATTTGACCCGAATTCCAAATAATACCAAAAGATTTTTTCTTGCACTACAAACCTTTGGATAAAGTTTGTGCAATTTTCGTGCCTCGAGGGCACAACGTTGGGCCGATATCTGTCCAAAATGCAAATATGGAGAAAGACCAGAAGTCGCTTTGGGTTTGAAAGGGTCATTCCTATCTGCAGCATAGTTATTCAATCTACTTGATAAAAAACCATTCTTATTCCCCATTAATGTTTCTAATGCTGCATTTTCCCCTGGTTCACACCACTTGATTTCAGGAACTTCATCTCCTTCCCTGATGATAAACAAAAATCAGCAGCTATTCAGCTTTAAAAAGTTTCAATATGTTACTGTGAAAGTTAACCTTGTTCAACTAAAATGTTACCTTACTACATTTTTAATAAGTTTCTCCCAATCAATGGTTTGATTCGGGGCAGCCCAGTTCCTACTTTGAGGCTTTAATGTTGGAAATTCTGTTAAATAGTCAGGAAACTGGTCATAGATCTTTGGTCTAATGGTTCTTGCAAATTCTTCCAACTTATCTGATGTAACCCACATTGGTACAATATTGTGTGCATCTACTTCATGAATCGTTATAGAATCAGATA
The DNA here is from genome assembly GCA_963930675.1 of Gnaphalium uliginosum. NCBI lineage: Eukaryota > Viridiplantae > Streptophyta > Magnoliopsida > Asterales > Asteraceae > Gnaphalium > Gnaphalium uliginosum. The sequence goes on from OZ005680.1 coordinate 10,805,112, forward strand.
CCCTTTTAACAATTTCTTGTTTCCAGCCCCGAACTTGCCTCAGAGGTGAAAAATCGGTAACCAAAAGTGAAGCATTGCATGCTCTTAGAAAACTGGGAATGGTATCAATAGCCTCCCCCTACATCATACAAATTTCTTACAAAATTAAACTAAATTGAAACAATACATCTTATAGGAAATCAATTATAAGTGTTTCAAGGGCAACTTGAATAGAACAACAACATACTTTGCAAGAGAGTAGATTTTGGTAATCATCCTTTTTTTATGTCATAAATTGGTAATTATAGTTTTTGGAATGGGCTAGTACGGTGATTATCACCTGGACAATTTATTAACCAATAAGGAAAATAACAAAATAAAAAAATAAAAAAAAAAAGTTGAATTACCAAACTAGCTCATTGTACCAACATTAATTCTGATTAATCGAGATAAAGTAGAGAAATTTATACAAATAATCAAGTTGTTAGATATGTTAGTATAAATGAATACATATATACTATGTTAGTATATATGTATTCGGTATATAAGTGTTCATATATACTCCGTACTAATTAACAAGATAAGATTTAGTAATAAAATAAATACAAAAATGAAATTAATACCTGAAATAAGAAGAAAGGAATTTGAAGGGTATCTTCGATTTCATGATGAAGTTGTTGCAATCCTCTTAGCATAAACCCGAATTGACGAGCTTTCGCACCTAAGAACTGATCGAACAGATTAAACGCAACTGCAACAGGAACATTTAGCTTGTTGGCTTGATCAATGGCGTGAATCAACGCCCAGTTATCTCTCAACCGTTGATCTCTAAACATCCAATATACAACTGGACCCACTTTAGAAGGCGGTTGAGGAAGTTGCTGTATTCCCTTCTTAAGAACCCGATATCTGCCTAATCGAACTGCGGTGGATCCGATTGAAGACGAAGCAGCGGTGGTGGCCATCGGAAGTCAATGATGTCGGAAAAGTCAAAGAGGTGAAGGAGGGAAAGAGGGAGACTGGAGAGTTGGTTGTAAAAAATAAAAATGGAGGGAAAATGAGGTGGATGTGGTGGTTTGAAGGTGTACACGTCATCAACTTTTTGTTGGTAAAGATTTTATACACGTCATCATCTATATACGTATACTCCGTATTAAATTTGATGTAACGTTCAAGTAAATAAAAATTAATATAAGCAGCTTGTATAGGTATACATTTATGGACATTTGAAGCTTGTTTGCGTTACGGCCTGTTAAAGTTAATTGTCTATTAGTAATTATTATAGGTTGAACACTTAACAAACTAACATTGAATATGACTTGAAAATGAATTTTGAAACTATTTGATAGTAAATATAGAAACTTTTTTTTCCTTATTACTTATAGATACAGGTATGCTGGAAGTCTTTCTGGAAGCCATCTCTTTACTTTCGGGTTGGGGTATGACTGTACATTTTACCTCTCGTTCCTTCACGTACCCCACCTCGTCGGGATAAGTAATGTTGTTGTTGTATTACATTACGTAAAGACTTTTGTTTAATCAATTGAACCATCATAAGCCTTTTCGGCGAAAATTTGTATATGTCATGTGTAAAGAAAAATCACCTAATTACTCTTTTTGTAAAGGCATTGACCCTTCTTTTTATATATAAATATTTATTTTTCTTTATTTCGACACAGACAAAAGAAAGAAAAAGCAACAAGATATCTTTACGCTACAAATATAATGTTTTAAGATCACATTGTACAAATACAGTTTCAATCTTTATCATACTCCTCTGGTCTCCATGCTTATTTTAGACCTTTTGGCAGGTCATCTTCATTTTTAACTTTTGATTACATCAAATAAATGACTTCCACTATCAACGACTCGCAATATGTAAATTTCAGAACCGTTAAAATATCACAACTGAGCTAAGTTTGTAATTGAGGACCAAACCACCATTCTTAAAATTTTCTAGCTTACAGCAGCTGGTGTCATTCTTGTGATAAAAAGAATACGAGTACAAGTTATAGAAACTATTTATTGCACTATATACCTTCTTAATCCTTTAATGTTGATACAGGTAGAAGGTTATAAAATCATGTATTGTAAAAGGTTGTAGTTTTGTTCTTAAACGAATGAACAATCTATGTACGAAAGTGACATACATAACTTTTGTCACACTTACATTTGCACATTTTGTCCAAATAGCTAATTCTTGTAGTGTTTCTGTTGCATTTTTTATTTTTGCAAAGAAAAAATAAATAATAAACACACCTTTAGAAAAGTAAATTGAGAATACAATAATAACTGCGAAATATGAACATCTTATGGTACACGAGCTACCAATAAAAGGAAAGAAAAAGGTACAAATGATTGTGAAACTAAGGATATGAAGGTTCAAAAACTAGCACATGTTAAAGTTTACAAACCTAAACACAAATAGCGAAGCTGATTTTAATAAACAACCTAAACTTGGATTAAAACAGTTGAGCAGTATACCAGTCTATCCATGGCTACTCAGATTTAATATCTTGTACAGAAACATGCGATTCACCATTTTGTTTTCCGTCACTTTTCAAGCCATCTTTTAACTAAAATCAGACCAGAAAAAAAAAAAAAAAAGGAACTATTGTTATACATGGCCATGCCTTCTAAAGCGATCAATAATGGTGGTTGTTTTTTTATGTACAATTATCAAAGATGTACTCTAACCTTCTGATGAAAATTGCAACAAGTTTTTTTCTAGGATTTCACTGTTTTGGTAGCTAAATTTGTCTAAAGCTGCTTAGTTGCTGGTTGTCAACATTAAAAAGAAGTGATGATATTATGTTCGTATGATTATTCTTTTGTCATTATTAAACAGTGTTTTTGATATACGTTTAACAGCCAAAGATATCACATTGCTGTTTTCATGGGAGGGGTAATATACCAAATAACCAATATTAATCAATGAAGTTGAAAATTAAGTAAACTGCATCTTTACCTGTCGTAGGACTTTCTTCTGGTATCGGTAGCCCTGATGAGATAAATAAACACGACATTAATAAATTATACAGTATGTAGCAAAAACATAAGTCTAACAAATAAACTGAAGAAAGATTACAATACCTTGTCTGTTCCATATATGTAGTCACAGTAAGTGAACACGGATGCAAAATTGCTTTGGCTTTGTCCTCCAACATAATGGTGATAATCGTGATAATCAGCTCCACCATAGAAAGGGATAAACTTTGTGAATGTCCAGGGGAAATCATACCTGCATACAGGCAAAATGAATTGAATAAAAGGCAAAAGGACATCAAACAAATAGGAACCAAACTATCTTTAGCCACTCTTCGTGCTGATCAAATGTCTACAACTTGCTCAAGAAGGTGTGTGTGTGTGTGTGTGTGTGTGTGTGTGATCTTAATTTGTTTGGAAGTTGATGATTTAAAGATTTTTTGCAAAAACTATTTCAAACAGATGCTAGAGATCTACATCATTGCATAACTGACATACTTAAGATAGGGCCCGGAAACAAGCAAAACGAGCCATGAACTCATCCCGCATGCTGGTAAACTTAGACAAGCAAATCCAATGTGATTTGAAATAAGAATAAAGCTAAATTGAATGAGGCAGATTCAGCCTCGAAAAACCGGCAGCACATAACTTTCACTACCCTGTGATTTCTCATAAATTTTTAGATCTTATAGAATGCAGTGAGTGTAGTATGACCATGACATGATTGTATCTTTTTTGTGTTATTTTACAAAATTACCTTTTATAATGATCACACTATTTCAGTTTTACTAAATTGATAACCTTGACATAATGCTTGAATAAAAAATACAGAGTGCTGGAATAAACTATGTATTGCTTTGAACCCAAAGATAAAGGACGACTCTAACTCTGAAAGAAGACCTATGAATAACCAATATAGGTACAGAAACAGTAAATAAATTGTTGCAACTGTAATGCATTAGGGTGGAGAGATGTAACTGCATCTTTATACAAACATATCATAAAAGAGAGCTGTTAAATCATGTGTCAGGCAATAGCTTAAACAGTTAAACTTTCTTTTAACTTCTTGAGTACCACAGCCGATATCGTGAAACTAACAACTATTACCCGATACTTGGTTGAAAAGGCTATTAGAGTTTGTTTTTAGGATGTGTTGGCTGTAATGTTAGTTTTAGTGTTGCGATAAACTTGCCAATTGCAGACTAAGAACTAACTTTTTTCAAATGATATATAGGATGGACTATTAGGAACTATGATTGCACCCAAACCTACCTAAATTAGACACGTATAGCATCTCCTTTAGCTGTAAAAAATGTACCTACTTTTGTTGAAATTATGTATATACAACTTGAATTATTTCCTCGAAGAACTTCCGAGTGAGAATGTGAGATGAGTACCCGACGTGACTGTTTCCACTTTTTTCTTCATAAATAGACAATGTCATAGTGATATTTTTATCAATTCTGATCAATATGATCGCTATACTACTTAGAAAGTACAGATCACTTGAATATTAATATTTGACTGTTTTGACACGTCTCAATCCCCTTATATTTCAAAGTAGATGTATGCTTACCCACTTCTAATCTGAACCTATGTAACAATAATGAAAAAGCAAATATATCTATCTCATATGTTTGTTCCAACTTCTCAAAATTCGTTAAGCAATCATTCAAACTTACATATGTGTGTGTTTGTGTGTGTGAAAGTGATAGTAAACCATCAAACTAAAATAATAACCCGCCTATGTTCTATTTAAATAATTTTCTAGTACATCCTATTTGTTCCAATACATTAAATTTCATTAGCTGTAAGGGCGCCACACAGAATAAGATCTGAAATGCCCAAAGAGCAGGGAAACAGTGATTGACAACAAAAACTATGTTTTGCTATCTAAACATCTTTTTCTAGGAAGTATTTCATGAAAGCTTTATGTAAATAGACCTCTCATGATGTATTTGGCCTTGGAGTGCAGCACAAAAGTAACCAAAAAGATATAGAAAGCAAAACACACACCACATATGGGGAAAAAGAAATGATAAGTGGGGTTGGGAGAGGAAAAAGTATTTCGATCATTTTCCATAACGCCAAAGTCAATTCTTTACTTTTATGATCACACTATTATCAATCAGGCCCAAGTTAAATCCACTATCAATCATCATTTCATCAAATAAGCCAATACCGAATACGAAGGAGAGCAGTACTCACACACATCTAATAAAGTATGGTTATAAAAAGTTAAGTTTAATACATAAGCATGCTTACTCACCCACTGTGAGTCTCAATCGCCTCAATCTGCCTCAAAGCAATCCATAACCAGAATGTAATCATGTGACCTGGAACCATGGCGGGCCCAAGAAACGATGGAATCCCAAGAATCAAAATCTCAGCCCAGTGCGCATATGGTGCTGCGTATCCTATAGGTGCTGTGTATTCATGATGAACCTTATGAATTTTTTCATACCCCCACTTTCCATGCAAAAATCTATGAATCCAATAATTCGTGAAATCCTCAACAAGAAAATAAACAAACAACTGAGAAACGATCTCCATTAGTGAGGGTAAAGGCAAACTTGTCCTAATGCCAATCATCTACAAAAGCAAATTCAGTAAACCAGTCAATATTCCTACAAATCTTTAAGGTGAAAGTAAAATATTCTCAATCATCTGCAACCAGAGAAAAAGTAAATCAATAAACACATCACCTAACTTTTTTACTTGTCTTTAGACCATTAAAACACTAAATTTAACCTCAAAATTAAAGAATTAACATCCAACCAATCAAATAACTTGAAAAGAATCGGTAAAATTATTGAACTGTAACATAAGAGCTGCTCAGAAATCACTCAGATTTAATTCCACATTACGTATAATAGTGCTATTCGATTTTGAACTTATACGACAACCTAATTCAGCTGAATCTAACCAGATATAATATTCAAGCAATAACAATCACAAAAAATGTTCAAAAATCAGATCAATCACACATAAAATTATATTCATCTGAAAAGTAAAAACTCTACAATTAGGTCAAAATATAAAATGAAACAAAAAGAACAAAACCTAATAGTGAATACTTACTTTAATCGAAGGATACGAAACGAGTTGAAGAGGACCAACGACGAGAAGAAACATGCGCATTACATCCAAGTAGCAATTAATATTATCGGCAAACGAGTTATTGACTTTCGGTTGAATTTTGTAATCGATAATGTACTTTGAGAATAATAGTTCAATGAAAACGTAAAATAAAGGAACGAGAGTGAAAACGAGAAATAAAAAGAGAATGTTGTGACAGTAGAGGAAGTAATCGGACTTGTTAACGGAGTAATTGAACCAAAAAGTTTCAGCGGTGGTTAGTGATCGGTTGATGGCGGTTTCGGCGTCGTGTATGGTGGCGTACGGCAGCATTTTGTGGTGGTGGAAATTTGGGGATCAGTGGCGACGTTAACTAGATATTTGGTGTGTTCTATTTTCCGTTTGTCAAATTGGGGGGGAAATGAAGTGGCGGCCGCGAAGTGTAGATATCCTTTTTATATATATTATATTAATTAATTAATTAATATTAATATTAATAGTATTATATTAATAATTATTAATTAATAGTAAGTTTTTTTAAGTATAACACTACTAATTTATACCTGTTATGTACAACCACCACAAATATATATATATATATATATATATATATATATATATATATATATATATATACTAGTTTTAAGCTCGTGCGATGTATGGCAATTTAAAATATACAATTTTTATTACTATTAATTTAATCAAATAAATTAATTATTAAGGGATTTGTTAAATATAATTGTTTTTAGTACATACTATTATTACATTGTGAGATGTTCATCGTAATATGATAAATATTATATACAAAGTCCATGTCATTATACTAAATATAAGATCGTAACTAACTAAATATATGTCAAATTGTTTAATGGTATTTTATTTTTTAATTTATTATTATTATTATTATTATTAATAAAATAATAATATTAATTAAATAATTTATAGGAGTTTGTTTTCATACAGGACTCTTTATTTGTGTATTAGTATTTACTCCGTATATTATATTATATTTATTAATTATTAAAAAATAATATAATAATAATATAATATTAATTAAATAAGTTGTTAACTAAAATGTTGACACGTGGCATTTGTACTTACGTGGCAAATTCTGAAGCTTTCTTTTATACTCATTTAGTATATATATATATATATATATATATATATATATATATATATATATATATATTCACAATAATTATTATTATTATTTTAATTATTGTAATTACCCGTATTATTATTAATTTTTTAAGTATAAATTTGTAGGTGTGTGTTGAACCATCACTAAAGAGTTTAAGTTGGAATTATTATTTGGTTATGCGTTCAACTTTCATATCTTTTATTGTATGAGGTAAATTTTTTTAAAACTTTATTGTATGCTCACAACTTTCATTACCCTATTGTTGAGGTGAATTTTCTAAAAATTCTAAACAATATGATCTAGATTAAAAATTCTAAAAACATTATTATAAAAGTTTGTCTCATACGATATGAGGTAAGAAAGTTGGGAGCACGTCACAGAGTTTCTAGAAGGTTCACCTCATACAATAGAGGATATGAAAGTTATACGCGTACAATAGTAATGAATGTAAAGTTAATCGCATAACGAAAACAATAAACTCGTTTAAGTTTTAGTCTTTTAGGTGTGTGGTTAATTTATGATTATAAATCTATAATTAATATAAATTCGGTTTTGCATTCAATACAAGCGTAAATTTGTATTCTAGATAGGCTGGATATATTTATTATGAATTAATTACTATTGACTTTTAATTCATAAACTTATTTGCCTCAACGTAGATACAATTGGCACAGTGGCACTATATTTAGTACAACTATACGAGTAACGGATATGGTGATTACACGGTACAAGATGGGTAATTAGTATTTGAACTTTTTTTTTAATGATTAATAAATAAAAATAAATAAATACTTGATGAAGAGTTATAGATAGTGGTATCTTAGTAAGAGTAGACGAAACATGTATGTTTTTTGACGGTTACAATTCTCTTGTCAACCTCAACTATAATGGATATATTTTTCCCTACTAAAAACGCTCTCAACTTTCAAAATTCTCTCGCTACAACCACCGTTGCCATTTGATTTGGATTTCCAATTAGAATATAATAACTATCTATATCTATACCACGTAATAAAGAGTTTTAACTAAATTCTTGAACGAAAAAATAGTAAATGACTATTTTACCTATAGACTATTTCATTCAACTTTTAAATACTTCATTCAATGTAATTTATTGTGAAAATTAATAACAGCTTTATTAATTTCGGTTACGAAAAATGTATAATATATAATTTATTGTCTTTTTATAGTTGTTGTAACTTACATAACCCATTAATACATAATGAAATATTTCTTACCAATGTTTTGATCTAAATTTTGGTAGAAAATCGCATTTTTTTTTACTAATTTTAACCATTTTCTATGTTCTATAATCTATCTGTATATCTATATATTAGTATGAGTAATAGAGTTTTCAAAATTTTAAGCTATTTAAACAGACAATCTAAAGTTTTTTAACTACACTTTTAAGTATCAAGTTACACTTATATTTAATATGTACTTATAAAATTTAATCTAACTATTACTACTATATGAAGAGTTTGACAATCTGATTATTTTAAAAAATTACTTTTAGTTGATAAGACATCTAATGTAAAAAGTAGAAACATTTTATAGTTAAATTCAATTTTTGTAACTTAAATTTTTGTAAACACTCAATTATATAATTAGGGGTTGCAATTCGGGTCAAGTCAGGCTTGCGGTTTTTAAGTTGCGAGTCAATAGCTCACAACTAGAACTCGGTTCTGAATTGGTTTAATATATAGGTTAACGGGTCAAAAGTAATTGGACACACATCCCTCATTGCGTTGGTTGGCCAGTCATCCCGGACCATAACCCAGTCCTGACCAGAATAAATAAAATAGTTAGCATATGTTTATAAGTAACCTGACGGGTTTAAAACCCAATCCTAAACCGCCTATTTTTTTAGTGTTAGTTATGGATCGGATTTTAAGTTGTGTCAATAATTTGAAATACAAAAGTACAGTAGAAACGGATATACCTAACTTCTTATCTTTCACTCACCGTGAGATGTTGTTGAATGGAAATATTACTCCAAGTAAAATCTTTTATTGTCACCGTGATGTTGTTGAATGGAAATATTACTGCAAGTAAAATTTTTTATTGTCACCGTATTGTGCGTGTAAAATGTTAGTAATAATAATATAATGTAGAATCATTCTTACCCTACATGTAATTTTATGATTCTTAGGGTTAGATATTTCGAACGAAGGAATATGAGTGTAAATGAGTTTGATCAGATTTTATCATCATAATATTTTCTCGGCGACAAGATTTTGATTGTAATTGTCGATATTCTTCCCATTACATCGATTATAATCGTCCGCAAGTGATAGTTGTAGTTTTTCGGTCAAGTCTACCACCAAAAGTTGTTGAAGCCGATTACCATCGTTGGACGCCGCATCTCCGTTGCCGAATCTTCACCGAAAAAACGGTTTTCAGCTATTATATTTGTCTTTTTAACCTTTCTTATTTTTGATTTTTTATAAAATAAAAGGACATAAGATAATAAATGAATAAACAAATAAATAAAATTAATCAACTAATAATAATACTAAAATTTTTCATAAAAACATATATAATTTTATGTCGGATGTATTTATGAAAACGGTCTCTATATTCTATGGTAGATGTATGACTGTCTACATCTTATCTTCTCATACCCTGCCTTTTTGGGCGGATTAGGTAATGTTATTGTTGTCGTTGTAGTGGTATCTTAGTAACAGTTAAATTATTACTCCCTCCGTTTCAAAATAAATGTACATATTACTATTTTTATCTATTCCAAAAATATTATCCACTTAAAAAAAAAACTAACTACTAAATATCATTAAACTCCTTATTTTATACTCACTTACTACCCTTAATCATATAAAATTTAACATTTTTTGATAAATTTTGTTTTAAATACAAAGATAAAATTGACATTTTATCAATTTATTATAATTCAAATAAATTTGTTTAGGGACATTATTTTTTAAACGAAGGGAGTGTAATATTAGGTTTTGGGCATCACGTCCTATTTAATTTATTTGTGTTATGGAATTTAAAGGTTTGTTTGAACATTTCTTTTATTATTATTCTATTTGAATTGAATGCGCAGCCATATCTAAGACTGACTGAAATTTATTGCAAAAATGATAGGTCGGCTAGAAAAGTGAGGCGATGTTAAGGTGAACGGAATGACAGAGGCGTCAAGCGATTTAGTGGAAAAGCTCTTAATTAGCAACTCGTTATCATATCTATACTTTCATTGAATTGCAAATTATAATCATATGTGTAGAAAAATTAGTACGTTATATTTGATAAAAACTTATGATTTTTCGTGTGATTCGAAAGGTGAAGATACTTGGTACAACATTATGAAGAGAAACGATATTTAATGGTCCAATTTTGGTCGAAAACTCTGCAAGTCGGTGTAGTTGACTTTAGGTTGAGTTGGGTTGATAAGTGGTTTGTTGGGCCGAAACCAGGGAGAAATGGGCCACATGGCCTGCTGCTCATTTTGAAATAACATGTAAATGGAAATTAAGTTCTATCGACATTTATAAAGAGATACTATTGGGTTTTTTTAAACAAAAATTTGTACATGAAATATGTTATTGTATTCTAAAATATATTTTGAGATACTTTTGCTAAATTGTATACTTTTGACATGAAAACTATGTATTTTGTACAAACCTCATGTAATATATAATTTATTACTCCGTATATGTTTGAGGATAATGAAGTATGAGATTATTTATACGATGCTAGAAGCATCTCCGATGTTAGCATTAAAAATCTAATACTAAAATATTATAAAAATGAAATCTTATTGGAATATACTTGCACTAAATAAATTTTACTCCAACCAAATGTACTTTAAAACAATTAAAATACATAACAATGCAATAAATAGAAAAAATAAGTAAACAAAATACATAATGATAGTTTTCAAAGATTTGAATGGTATTAATAAGAAATATATAAAAATGTATCTTATATAAATTGGTTTTTATAGAAGTAAAAAGAGTGATCACTTGATCATTTCAGAAAAAAGTTGTAATGTAACATCATTTTCACATTGAAATCGCACTGCAATTCATTTTTACAAGTATTTATGTCATATTAAAAATTGAACTCATATTTAAATAAATGTTACCTTTCAATTATTATACACTGAGAAGAAAAAAACCCTATAAATTCTTAAGGTGGTAACCACCACCTTGTCACGAGTACACATAGAATCACCCCGAGGTCAGAGTGATCACTCATGTGTGGTCCATCACTTTGATGCATCACATGGGATTGCTCCGTATCATTTTATACTCTCTACATCAATATGTGATACGAGTATAAATTATAAATTATTTATAAGTTGAATTAAATTAATTCAAAAACTTTTAAACGTTGTAATGTGAAATTACAATATTGTGGTAAAGAAAAACAATTTAAAAATTGGATCATTATTAGCTACTTGTATAACTCCAGAAACAGGGGAAATAGAAAAAAGACAGAACAGGAAAAAGGAAAGAAAGAACGCGGAAGTTTCTTTAGGTGTCCGAATCTTAAATTACGTCGGCATTTGGCAACTACGAGTTGGAACGTATGGTCGGTTCATCAGATAGTACTTTTTTTAAGTTTGCTGTAACAGAAATATTGTACCAAAACCTGATGCCAAGTCAGTCTCAGTCTAGATTTTTCAATATTCTGAATTAAAAAGATGGAACTCATATAGAGAATGCTTCAATCTACAATATAAATTTGATATATGTATGATTTTATAATGTTGTTGTAAAATAATGACACCACAAAAATGACATTGCTGGTTGGAGTAACCTCACATAGTAATAAAATCTAGAGGATGGTCTTTGCCATGTATTCTTGTTTTAGAAAATACAGTCTAAGTACCATTAAAAAACCTAGCAAGATAATAGAAATTACATCAACGCTAATTACGATTAACCTTAATACAACGGCACTAGACCTCAAAAGGCGAGAATTCACTACGATATCTTTCAAAATGTAGTGTATAATAACGGCAAATGCACTAGGTGCCAACAATTAAGGTTAAACCAAGCAAACTATGTTTTATGATGATGACTAAATATGGCAACATAATAAAGTATTAATTATTGAAGATATAATTTAAGAAAAAAAAAAAGCTTACTTTTGAGTTTTAATTGGAGTAAATGGTGTTACGGTGGGGTGAGATATAGCCTTAACTTTTATATCTTTAGTTTGCTATTGTTTAATCCTTTTACTAAGAAAGTCACCAATATAATTAATTAAGCATGCAACTAACGTTACAATGTATATATCATACCTCTAATGACATACCTAAAACTAAATTTATCATGTTTTTCGTATAATGATTTTTCCGTTAAAAAGGGTCTACTTTCAGTTATAGCACAGCGCCTCATAAATTCACGAGACGACCCTGACTAAAGTAGTCGAAAAGTACAACCTTTTTATATCTTCACTAATTGAAATATGCGAAAGCTTTAAAAATAATTAATTATATATAACAAATGTATTTAACATGCATGTACGTAAGAGTGGTTTTTAACATGTGTCTAAATACGTAGAGAATTTTTAAAACATATTTGTTATTCCTACATACTTTGAGTAGTGTCGATGAAAATAATAGCATGACATCAGATTAAAACTTATAAGTTTAAGTTTTAATATGTTAAAATTAAAATAAAAAAAATGATAATGACAGCCTTTAAGACTGTAAATAAGACTCTAAAATATGAATTAACATTTGTACTTTTACTATAATAAATACATAATCATCTGAATTTTAGTTGACCCCACCTGAAATTTAGTTAAAGTACAATCATTTTATGTGTGATCAAATTTATTATTGACAATCTTTAGGACTGTCGTTAACAATAATTTAAATTAAAATAAATAATGTCAGTATTAACATTTTTGTAAGATAATGTCAACATTTATGCATTATAATGTAATAAATAAAATAATAATAATAATAATAATAATAATAATAATAATAATAATAATAATATACAAGATACTAGATGAGGAATTTCAAAACAGTACATTGTTATGGAAAAAGGAAAACTTTATTAGAAGAAAAGTAAAATGACGTGGAAAAGGAAAATCTAAAACCTTTATATAAAACATACATGCTTCCTGGATCACTAAAGTACGGAGTATCAAACAACAACTGTTATACGTGCACTTATATATTTTTGGCTCAGAAATGTCAGAAAAGCCTCTCCACAGAAGAGTCCCGGTCAATCGAAAAGTCAAACCTTCACATTCTTCTTCATCGTCTACTAACAAACTTCGTCGCCGAGTAGTAGTAATTCGTCAATCACCAAAAAAGTTCATTAAGAGATGCAACTCGGAACCTGCCTTGCCAACTATCGATCTCTACCCAATTGACGTTGGTGGCGGTATGGATGATCCCGGTGGAGTGATGGATCAACATAGAGTTTGTGCCGATGCTTTTTGGTCGTCACCAGATTTAGTGTTGCCTTCGAGACAAAAACTGGAGGTAAAAAAACGGTGATGATTTGTAGACCATCATTTTTTATTCATACATCACTAACATTTTCTACGTTATTGTACATTACAAAATATGTTAGTCAGTGGACAACGTAGACAGCTGCTCTCACAATAAATTTAAAATTATTAAAAAAAAAAAAAATTAAAGATATTAATGATATTTTAGAATTTTCGTTCCACGGAACTATAAAAGAAATAAAAATAAAATTTGTTCTCCCCTTCCATTTATATATTCTAACTTCACCCCTGATATTAGTGTACAAGTGAACAGCGATTAATTTTGATATTATTCCCTATAATATTGATTTAATCTTCTGATTAATTAAGTTCGATCTTTCCTGATATTAGTGTACAAGTGAACAGTTTTATAGTACGATTAATTTTGATATTATTCCCTATAATATTGATTTAATCTTCTGATTAATTAAGTTCGATCTTTTAACAATAACATTATGTATCTCGACTAATAAGCAGGGGTATGATAGAAACTCGAAGGTTGTAATGAATGTTACGGTTCAGGGAAGCCCGGGACCGATCCGGGCAATGGTGAAACTGGGTTCGAGTGTGGAGGAAACGATGACGATCGTTAAGAAACAATACAAGTCAGAAGGCCGGAGCCCTCAACTTGATCAACTTTCCATCTCGAGTTTTGAGTTGCACTCTTCTCATTTTAGCCTACAATGTAAGTTTCTTGTCTCTTCCTTCCTTTCTAAATTTAGAAATATATGTAATATAATTCTATAAGTACAAATAGTTGGTAATAAGTTGTTGGATTCTTATGTTAAACCTATATAAGAATAGTTTGTGTCAATTTTTACGACACGGAGGGTGACATTTATTTAAATGATATGTCACAAAGAAAAAATGAAGCTAGAAATAGTATTGTGTTTATTGTTATACTCCGTACTAAACATCGAAATTAAAATAGGATGAGTTAATTTTTAGGTATGAGATAAGAGGTGAACTGCATTTTGAATTGAAGGACGTGCACGCGATTATAACTGTTGATTTATGTCATCAACAGTTCAGATACGCAACATTACATTTTGCGTGTATACTGTATTTTACGTAAAATAAAATATTATTTAGATGACGTAAAACTGAACCGTTGTTCACAAAAATCAATTGCTAAAATTGTCCGCCCGTTTTTGAGATAAAATATTATTTAGATGACGTAAAACTGAACCGTTGTTCACAAAAATCAATTGCTAAAATTGTCCACCCATTTTTGCTCTCAAAATGCATCTCACATTCAAAGCTTTACCTTAACTTTATTACATTAAAGAGGTTTATACCTCGCATGGATCGCTTTATACGAAAAGATGTGCGTAACGGAGTTGTTGTGCATAAAATTTGAGGCTTCATCTTAACTAACATTAATATGATTTACCTTAACTAACATTAATATGATTTTTTAGTTTTAAACTGTAGATAAAGTTTAGCGAGCTTATTCAATAGCATATGATTTCAGTAGCTTTAGATATAGTCGTTTACGATTTTTTGCATATTTTTTGGTATAGGTTTGGATACATCTGACACGATTGGAGACATAGGTGGAAGAAGTTTTTACATGCGCAAATGTAACGAAAACTCGTTCACAACATCGGAGATTATTTCAAGCAATTCCCCAACTCCAAATACGATTAACACCTTCCCCAATTTTATGTCTCGTAATTTCAAGAAACTTACAAGATTGCCCAACAAACTTTGGAAATTATTGGGTTGTGTTGATGGATGATGCTTATACATATACAGTTATACACAATACATATATTGTAAATAGTAGATACAATTTGTTTTTGATGGCATAGGGCAAATAAAGTTTCGAAATTTGGGGAATAATTGTGAATACGAAGAAGCCATTAAATAACATGTAACTATTTTTTATGATAAACTACGGAAATATAATGTTGTTAGACCGAAAAATTCCATTGGTAGGAATTCCAGTAGTCTTATGGGCCCGAACCTTCCTATCAGAAAACATAAGGAGGAAGCCCAAATGTTTGACGGGCCCAGACCTTTCTGCCATGGATAAGCAGGCAGCCCAAAGGTTAAACTCATCTAAAACCTTCTGTTACCATAATACCATATGCATAGGCATAGCAATTAGCAAATTGTAATACAACAAAAAATTGAATAAGGTATTTGAAATATGAGAAATTATTGTGAAGGTAAAACCTTCGAAGAATATATGAAGTGAAATTATAATAATACGAACAGCCAACAAATAACATAGAACTACTTATAGTAAGGTATCCAAGTGTGATTAGGAAATAAATTTCATGAATAATTATCAACTCCTTAAAAGGGAATGTTCAAATAAGAACGCTTATTAGACTAGAAATAGTGGAAACAAAAATTTTAAATTTTATTTTTAACATTAATTATTTTTTTTGATGATAAACTTATATCATAATTATTAGATATTTTTATTCTTTAATACAAAATATATTTTTCACAAAAAACATGTGACACATTATAAAATTTTTATTGTGTATCACAGTATCACAAATAAAAGTTTTGATACACAACTTAAAGTTATCTATCATATATTTGAAAAAAAAATCAATCTCATATTAAAAAGAACAAAATTCTAATAATTTTGATATTATTTTTTGCAAATAATGTACAAAATAATAAAATAAAAAAACACTTTCCTACATTTATACAAAAAAATTATTTTACGATATCTCTCCCCCAATCTTAAAACCATTATAATAATTTTCGTGAATCACAAAATCCAACATCCGTGTATGATAACTTATCTATAACGTTAACTATAAAAAAACCATATAAGCGTAACATAAAAAAGTTTCCAAAATATAATATTTTAATAGATTATAGATTATTATATATTATAATATAAGTTATTAATAAACAAGGTGAGGTTCAAATAAAAATGACAAAAGTGTTAAGAATATGGAACCAATAGGAATGCGCCACGTGTCACAAAAACCCACTTTCCCCATCTTTTTAAAAAACTAAATATCTCACAAACGACAAGTCAAAAAATTATGAAAATTGCACCATAAAATTCAACGTTTTCTCCTCTTCGATTTAAGATTTGACAAGCTATACTTTCGAAAAGTTTTTTTTCATTTTTTGGTGGGTTTTACAAATTAATAACACATGTGTTAGTATTGCGTTTAGTGTTTAAGGTTTAGGGGTTAGAGTTTAGGGTTTAGGGTTTGGGGTTTAGGAAACCCTAAACTCTGACCCTAACCGTAACTGCAAATCAAATGTACAACTAATCAGTAACAAATGTGTTACTAATTTGTAAAATCCACCAAAAAATGAAGAAAAAAAAATCATCGAAAGTATAACTTGCGAGATCTTAAATCGAAGAGGAGAAAACGCTAAATTTTATGCTGCAATTTCTATAATTTTTCGACTTGTCGTTTGTGATATATTCAGTTTTTAAAAAGATGGGGGAAATGAGTACTTGATGAAAATGAGTGGTTGAAATTGATTCCTCTATTCTCACAAATAGTTGTTGTATTCATTTGAACCCTACTATAAATAAAAAACTATAAGTAATAAATAAATTGTAGTTTTGCGAATAAGTCTGGTAATAGCCTAATGGGTATTGGTTTGAAAGAGAAAAGTTAAATAAAGTGTTTTGAATTCATAGATTACAAAAGGAAAAGAAATATAAATAATGAAATAAATATATCTTATCGGTTGGGTTTAAAAAAAAACATATATCGAAGAGTAAGTTACATTCTACCTCCTGAAGTATGATATTAACTTCACTTCTCGCTCTCGGATCGAACTTTTTGCGGGTTCAGTCCCTAAATACAATTTTTCATTTCACTTCTCATTCATTATCCATCATGAAATGACTAAAATACCATTAAAATTTTAATACAATTTTACCTTTTGAGTGACGATAAATGAAAAAAAAAATCGGGTCAATGGACTAAACCCCCAAAAATTAGACTCGAAAACGAGTAGTGAACTTAATGACATATACTTTTGGGACGAGGAATTAATGTAATTTATTTTATATTAAAGCAGGGGAATATTTAAATAGAAACGTTTCTTATGGTGGAAACGATAAAAACACATTTTTATTTTAAATTTTAAGATTAACTAATTTTTTAATAAAAAATTATATCAAAATTATTAGAATTTTTTGTCATTTGATTTGAGATAGTATTTTAAAAAAATGTTATACACATTATAAAAAAATTAGTGTGTATCACAATATTACAAATAAAAGTTGTGATACACAACTTTAAGTTGTACTATATCATAGATATGTATATATTTTTTTAAATCAATTTCATATTAAAGAGAATCAAATTTTAATATTATTTTATTTGAAAAAGATGTACATATGTTGAAATTAAAAAAAAAAGAATGTTCATACACTTTTTACCATAAAAAATAATTTTACAAGAATCATTCTCTATTAAAAAAGCTAAAAATTATGAAAGAGAAAAATAAAACATGTAAGATAAAGAGTGATGACAGTGAAAAATAGAGAGAGGTTACAATATTATGTCAAAAAACCCCGTATGTTGATTTGATACTCTCCGTAAATTACGTGAGTAATTTACTCAAACTCGTATAGAATGAAACAAAGAGTGGTATGAATCGCTTGAAAAATATAAGTTGTTATCTTTCTAGAGTTTTGTGTGTGTTCTCTTGGTGAAGGTGCTTGAGAAATGAGTTTGCATTCATTATTGTATTTATTGTAAAATCAAGGTTCTAGAAGGCTTGGGGAATAAGTTTGTCACGTGGGCCAATTGGATGATGACAGTAAGGATCATAACAAGTGGGATCCTTACTTCCTACATGGACCAATTAGGTACGGGGACAGAGAGTGTGGTGTGTGCATAAAAATTGATATGCTTGTTGGTGGTACAATTATACTATGTTGTCTTTTATTTAGGTGACACTAACCCAAATGTCCATTGGGCTTGTTATTGGTTGCGCTAGACTTGCAGGGTCCGAATGGCAGCAGTCTTGCGATATCAGGCCCAAGGTATTAGGTTTGTTATATGGCACACGATTAACCACACTACCACCGGAAAACTAGAAAATTGTGGTTGTCGGAATGATGGCCGAAAGGGCATTCACGGCGATGGAGGATGATGCGTCATGTAAGTAAAAGAAAAAAAGAAAACTCAAACAACAAATGTAAAAGAAAGGCGGAAGGGTCAAGAAAACGAACCTAGAAACACCGATTACAAACTGTATGCACGACGAGAAATCCCTTCACAAGAAAAAGAGAATCCAGAATGTCGAGAACATTTTTTGAATTTTAGAATGATGAGTTAGCGTGAAAATAAAAGTGAAAGAAACTGGCGTTATTTATATGCAAAAGATAAACCGTCATGGGTCTAGGAAGTTTCATCTGGCCTTACACGTGTAGAATCGGGAACGACGAGGCAAACGACGCACGTGAGTAACTATCAACTCAACCGTCAGATGAGTCGTTTCATACGTTTACACATACCTCGAGACACGTGAAAGGTCATGTGCATTAAATGCATAGCATACCCACTCAATAACTCTGACAAGTGATGTGAAACCATCAGTCAAGCTCAACCTCTAAAGTATGTTTGCTAAAACTACAAATATCTAGCTCTCTGCTGAAATTCCAAAGGCTTAAACCCCTGCCAAGACTACCCCTGATAATTTTCAAGGCAATTAGCTCCTGGCCGATTAACATGAGTTTAGCTCCCTGTCACCCATGCCAGCAAACTAAACTGGGGGACTTAATCGTGTGCCATATAGCATGCCCAATACTTTGGGCCTGATATCGCAAGACTGCCGTCATTCGGACCCTGCAAGTCTGGCCCAAGCAATAACAAGCCCAATGAACGCTAGGGTTAGTGTCACCCATATACTAGATAACACTGTACAATTGTACCACCAACGGGCATATCAATTTTTATGCGCATACCACAATGTCTGTCTCCCATACCTAATTGGTCTACGTAGGCAGTAAGGATCCCACCTGCAGGGATCATAGCCATGATCCCTGTTGTCATTATCCGATTGGTCCACGTGATAAACTTATTCCTCAAGCCTTCTAGAAGCTTGATTACACTATAAATACAAGGATGAATGCAAATTCATTCCTCAAGCACCTTCACCAAAAGAACACACACAAAACCCTAGAAAGATAGCAACTTATCTTTCTCAAGCGATTCCTACCATCCTTTGCTTTGTTCTATACAAATTTGAGGGTTGCCCACGTAATCCACGAAGAGTATCGAATCAGCCAAAGCCACTCCGCACTCGAACTTAATCTTTTATGCTTGATCTTTGATCGGTTTTTGAAAATAGAGTATTTTTCAGGACTGAATGTTTGATTCCCACTAATTATACCAAACCTCACTTGCCAAACAATTTAAATGATTCCATTCCCTCAGGAACCCATTCCTATTAGGGGTGTCGAAAATGTCCGAATCTGAATATCCGACCCGACTTTAATCAGATTCGGGTTAAACGGATTGGACTATTTGGTTAATCGAATCCAAATAACCCGAATCCGAGTAATCCGAATCTTATTTGGATCGGATTACGGATACATAATTTTGAATTCGGTTAATCCGAATAAGGTACTAAATATAGATATATGATATTTATTATTTATATGAGTATATCTATATACAATCAACATATACATCACTTATAATGATTTATATAAAGCTTTTAGTATTATTTTGTGAAGTTTAGATTATGCTAAAGACGTGAAAGTTTAAGATTCTTCTCTTATTCGGATTAAAACACACTATCCGAATCCAAACCAATTCAAACCGAATCCGAATTACCCGACACCGAATAATCCGAATCTTATTCGGTTTGGTTTACGAATAAATTATAAACTTGAAAAATTCGAATAATCCGAAACAACCCGAAACCCGAACAGTTTATCCGAACAACACCCTTAATTCCTATTACCCCATAGGCCCATATCAAACACCTCCTAAACCTATAAGGAATCAAACCCAACAACTTATAAAAAAGTACAGGGTGTAAAATGTCAACTAGAGGGTTTTGTATGATTCCATTATTCTTTAACAGGTTTTTTATTTAAATAACACTGATATAGATAGATAGATACATAATGTGCTGTATGCCTGTATCTATATACGAGAGGGAGTCGTTACAGACAGAAGAAAAAGAAGAGTAGAGAGATGGGGGAGATACTTACATGGCTACTGTTCTTCTTCATCCTCATAGCTCTCCTTGTTGTCGTTGTTTATCAGGTTCATTTGTTTATAACTTTACCCTAATTTATTCAATTTTCACGATTTCTGCAATTCATGATCTGTAACTCGTTTAATATTTACCAAGTTTCAATCTTTTTATTATCGATCGACCTAATTATCTATCAATTAAGCCCTTTGATTTTGTCATTTTGCAAATTGGCGAAATTAGGATTCGTAATTAGGGTTATGAAATTTGTTGTCTTGATGTGTAGTACATTTATGTTTCATGCCTAAATGATCTTTACATTGCTAGAAAATAGGCAAAGCTTTGATCTTTTTGATAATTGTTCTTTTGTGGAATTTTTTATAAAAAGAACAGCTTAAGAGTACTTTGCAAGAATTTGTGTTTTTGCATTGTGGAAACTAAAGTGAAAGGATAACCATTGTATTTGATTGTTTTTGTCAAAAGATGCTCATTCTTGTAACATGTAAAAGCGTTTACTTCTGCATTCTTTCAAGCAAAATGGTTTATATGTCTTGAAAAGATAAGTATAATGGTTTGGAAAACAACTGTTGATAAGAGATAAAGATTGAAGATGAATATATCTTTTGATCACACAAAACCCTTTTGAACACGATCACATAGAATTAAATTTTTTAAAATGTATATGTGATGTTTCTGTATAAATGAAGTTGTGATATTTCAAGTAAAATCGTTAGTTTAGCGTGAACTGCACCGAGTGTTGAGTTTCGCATTTATATTCTACGAATATATATGGTTAAGTACGGTTTTAACATTAAATTTCTTTATACTGCAGCTTATGTGCTTTGCGGATTTAGAGTTTGATTACATTAACCCGTATGACTCTGCATCTCGGATAAACTTTGTGATACTACCTGAATTTATTACTCAAGGCGTTTTATGCTTGATATATCTTTTAACGGGGCATTGGATGATGTTTCTTCTTTCTTTGCCATACCTTTACTACAACGTGAGATTGTAAGTCTTCTTTACCTCTCATATGTCAATTTGTATAGATTATTTTTTAACATAAGGCGTTTCTAGAATCATCATCTATGTATTTAGTTTTGAAATGTTGAGTTACATTAGTAAGTATACTAATACTGAATATGTGGTTCCATATCAATGCCACCATCAGTTTATCACTTATGATGATGATGGACAAATATGTATGTTAACGTAGAATCTTTCCGAAGCGCATCTCCAATGCATGCACCAAATGTTTACATGTACTCATTTACACTAGATTTACACATTAGCCTTGTTTATTTTTATACTAAGTTTAAAAATCAATTCATTAACTAGACAACCATTTATAACAATTATAAACATATACTCCATAAAAAGGATTTTTAAACCACATTCAATATGGTACAAATTTAAAGGTATAAGCAGCTTGTTTTGATTTATATGTTGGTTATTTATAAAGATAAGTGTAATAGACCCAATAGTGCGTTGTAAAAATTTGGTATCGTGGATAGTGTTACACCTTGTTCAAAATGAAAAAGATAGTGTTACACCATTTTGGTGTTTGGTGCATACATTGAAGATGGTCTAGGAAAAGGATATGTACAAGTTGTATACGGTGTTGCAATATCTCTCTAAACTTGGTCCTAAGTTATAACAATCATGTCTAAACTTATTTTACTAGGTACACTCGGAATCAACACCTTGTGGACGTGACTGAGATATTTAATCAGCTCAATTGGGAAAAGAAGCAAAGGCTATTCAAACTCGGATATCTGATATTTCTCCTCTTCATCACCTTGTTTTGGTAAATACTTGATCCATGCATTCTGAATTTTCAGTCATTGTATATGCTTGGCTTATTTAGCATGTTCACCATTTCATGGGTCTATATCAAACTGTTGAAATGGAACCCACTGGTTGTTCGGATCCTCACGCTGTACCTTATATATCTTTTTTGTTCATTGCAGGATGATCTATAATGCGTTGGAAGATGACGAAATGTAGGGTTGTGAAGCTGAACGAGATGCACCAGAGTTTGAAGAAGGTGCCCTCTCATACTTAGGCTTAGATTGTGACAATAGATTAGATTTTCAGTTATAACATTATTTATCGCTGTTGTATCATTGTTATCATTTTTTGTGTGTTTATTTCAAAAATTGCAGAACAATGGACGTTCTTCAGATTCATAATAGGATTCATCTGTCATTTTTTTTAACTCATTGGATAAAGTTCCTCTTATTATTTCTCAACTCACTAGTTGTGATTATTTTGCTCATCATATTGATGAAAGCATCTAGATTGATGATTGCTAGTCCAGGATAGATCTTTTGGTAGTAAGAAACTTTTACTACCCGACCCACCCGTCTTGCCATCCATAGTAAAAATAGAAAAATAACATGAATCTGAACTTGGACTTCCAACTATATCAACTCACCAATCACCATGATTCATAATCCAAGAACCATGCCAACAAAATCATACTTACCACTTATATAGACGTAGCTGGTGGTCTGGAGGATCGGCTCTACTCCTGTTGGTGTAATGGTCTCAAAGTCTCAAACATGCCAGAAGTAGCAGCAATAAAAACCAACTATGGTTGGTTAATTAAATTAGAAGTACTAACACAGTGTAATGGTCTCGAACCTGGAATGTTGACCTTGGAGACTGTTGTCTTTCTTCCCTGAAATCGATGCTTTTTAGTTTTTTTAGTTATGTGTACAAAGAGCGTAACCCTGAGGCAGATAGGCTGATAAAGTAATAACCTTTTGTTTTGGCAACACAAAGCAACAACCTTTTGAAGGATTTCAGTCTGAATTGTTGCGAGTCTTCCGGCAATGTTCTTATCATACATTGTTTGTCTTAGCTTCCGAGTAATTGTTTGCTCTTTGTATTATCCCCAACATTTACATGTATACTTAAGGCTATAAATCATTCCACACACTCTTTCTTAAAATCTAAATTTCTGAAAATAGAAAGTAATATCTTTCCTAAATAACCGAACTATTATTATTACTAAAATCCTTCAACTTTTAATTAATAAATACATCTCATAACTTTTGAATCGTTGGTAGTTACGGAACGTAGCATTGATGAACGAAAATGTAGGAACAAAACGAATATAGACGCAAGCCGCCAAAGGCAGTTTGTCCACTTTTTGTAGTTAAATTCCGCCTCTAACACATTCAGTTTTAACTTTCTCTAAATTTCACACATATTTAAGTTTTTCAAAAATAGAAAACAGACCCTTAAATGTGTTCTCTATAAAATTATAAATTTACACTTTAAAATACATGTTTAATTTATTTTTTACGCAGTCAATTTCAGTAATCAAGAATTTCAATTTTAAGATTATAATTTATCGTATTATAAAATACATATTATGTTTCGTATAGTTTACAGTTTATAATGCTTAGTATCATAATACGATATATACAAATATTTAAAAAGTCAAAGAAAGTAAAACTTCGTGACACGGTCAACGACTCCGCACCTAACAACTCGCAACCTAACCCTCACAACTTGGCCATCAATGGATGCCATTGTTTTGAAAGTTTATTTTGTGAACCAAAATAATAGACTCAATAATAAATACTTTCTTTCATATATTTAACGATACATACATGAAGATCAAGTGGTATACGAGTCAAACGTGTCAACGCAAATCAATTAATACTTTCTTACATATGAAACTTAATTAACTAGTCCTGCCGCATTACGTGGTTTTGCTGCTAGTATATTCTAATTCTAATCTAGGAGTGACCATGAGACTGAAGCGGTACCGAACCATACCGAACCGATTGGTACCGGTTATTTTTTTGGCTCTAAAGTGAGTACCGAATACCAAACCGTCTAAAACGAATTGGTATCGGTACGGTAAAAGTGGTACTATACCGCTTTGGTACCAAAAATATAATAGAAAAATAAGTAATTCTATCTACGTATTTCGTACTCGATAGAATTCAAAGAAGATAAATATCAATGAATCTCAAATAAAAAAATCCATCATTAAGTGACATAAATGGATAGTGACGAAGAAAAACTTATATATACAACAACGTTACTTTGTACCATGTTAAATCATTTGGTAATGTCACAAGTCATGATACTTAGCTTTATATTAACAAGCAATATATTTGAAATTCGATTTAACTAGGGTGCTAAAAACGTGATTGTTTGTGTGGAAAGAGTACTAGCCAAAGTTCTGTAAAATTATAATTGTATTCATACGTAAGGGTTTAACTCTAATTTTAGACTTTTTAATCATCCAAAAAATATCAATTTGTATTAATAGACATATCATATGATCATAGAAATGATGTTTCAAATAATTTTTTTAAAATATAGAAAGAAGCTAGCGATCTGTAATAAAGAGAAATATGTATATTTCGAATATGGTACCAAAGCGGAAAAAGTGGAAAAATACCGGTACCGAACCGGAAGTACCGGTTTTCTTTTTGACCGAAAAGTGAGTATCGAATACTGGACCGTTTGAAGCTGATTGGTACCGGTTCGGTATGGTACAAGCACAGTACGAGTAAAGGATCAGAAATTCGGGTACGGATGCTCACCCCTATTATAATCTAATCAAATATTCATATACTCCCTCCGTCCCAAAATAAATGTCTATATTACTTATTTATATATGTCCCAAAATAGTTGTCCACTTGTAAAAAATAACTATTAAAAATCATTGAACTTTACCTTGATTATAAATGAAAAATTGACATTTATCCAACAATCTTATTATTAAGAAAGACAATTTTTGTGGGAAGGAGGGAGTATTTTCATATATTAAAAGTAACGGAGTACACTAAAGTACATTAAATAATGTATATTCGATTTCTTTTTTATAACATAACACAGTTACGGAGTAACGGAGTAGCTGTTAACAAAATGTTAATATAAAAAGAAAAAGAAAAAACTTGGGACTAGATATGCATATAGTGAAATAATACAGGGACAATTTCTGTATCTTAATGTATAAGTCAAAGCTGCTACAAATTGGGGCTAAACAGCAACATACTCCGTAACAGAGCGGCCAGAACAAACCTCAAGTACCGCCACCACAACATTTCGATCGATCGATATCAGTTACGCACGAAAGCAAACAGTAAGATATATTTATTTACATCTAAATTCCGTTAATTGATATGCATAAAGCATATGATGTTTAATTGGCATTTGTAACTTAAGTTTTTAATCTAGGGTTTCTAATTTGATCCTCAATTTTATGAAGTTTGCTGCTTTTTAGATTAAGAGTTGCATATGATCAGTATGTTCTGTTTTAAGAAGCCCCCAATTACAGATTTCATAGTCATATTACAATGCTGCTTTATTCATCCAAATTCACAATTTTGGCAAGAATTTATTGTTTGTCATATAGTACAATGTATTGGAAAGGCAAAGCTTTATTGCTGGTTATTTTTCATTTTATTTTATTATTATTAGTTTTTATTTTTTGTGAATATTGTTTAACATCTACTAATTGTCTTGTAATATAAAGTTTGAAACTTTTGGCATTTGCAGTTTGCTTGTGATACATTGCATCCACATACATCATGGTACATGCAGCCAAAGGATTACTAATTAAATGGTAACTTGTTTATCTCGTCTAAATAAATACTTAAATACTTAGGATGCGATTAGTTATGGAAAACTCCTTCAGCTTTCTGAAATTTTTCCTAAGAAAACTAAAAATTAGAAAACGTGTTCAAGCTGTGGTTTCCCCGAGAAATGATTTTAGTTCCCTGCATTTCCTTTTCTTGAAAATGAAAACTCCATCCCATACCTTTGTACGCATTTTCTAAATCTCACTGAGTTTTTAAACCTCGTCCTTATCTTTCCGGTTTATGTTACTTGTTATATGCAACCTTTATTAGAGAATAAGAGAACCCATTCTGTTAATTGCAGCGACATACCAATGGCTCAATTTATAATCAATTACAACGCCTCATTGCCACAATCACAGAAGTTTATTATACATATTCTCGATGGTACTAATCTTTTTGTGAGTAGTAATGTCGACGGAATGATAAGAAGTGCCATTCAAGAGTTCAGAGAGAAGAACACCTATGAGAAACCTGCTTGATTCTTCGTTGTACCCTAAAATTTTCGTTATTTTATATGCCCCGAAAAACCAATTTCTTGAAGAAAGAAAAAACTTTTGTGATCTTCAAATGCATGCAAGTGATGTATATATGGTATGATGCGTGTTACGTATACTTCATGAAATTTAGTTGTTTGATGATCTACATTATCTTTTTGTGTTCTCAGCTTGTACATGCTATTAGGGCTTTCTTAACTGTTCACGATTGTGCTTAGTTCTCCCTTTTCGACAGTATGTTGTAGAATCATTCGTCAAAGGTACTGATACTTGCAGTTCGTTGGAGTCTACTTAGTCATATTTTTGTTGTCATCTATTTCAAATGTCTTCTTTTTTAACAACATATAGCCATATAGCCACACAATTTATTGTTCCTGCTAGAGTTCAGTGCCGGTGTGGCTTTAGTGCTTATGTTAATAGTAATTTCAGTTTCTCTTGTGATCTATAGGAATGAATGATTATAATTGGCTTATTAAGTTAATTGTTAATTGTTATGGGCAGTAGCAATGACGCTTGGTAGTTTATCGCACTAGCATCAGGCTCATTTCGGCACTGCGGGTGTGGCTTTAGTGCTTATGTTAATAGTAATTTCAGTTTTCTTGTGATCTATAGGAATGAATGATTATAATTGGCTTATTATGTTAATTGTTAATGGGCAGTAGCAATGACGCTTGGTAGTTTATCGCACTAGCATCAGTTTTAAGT
Organism: Gnaphalium uliginosum; assembly: GCA_963930675.1. Taxonomy (NCBI): domain Eukaryota; kingdom Viridiplantae; phylum Streptophyta; class Magnoliopsida; order Asterales; family Asteraceae; genus Gnaphalium; species Gnaphalium uliginosum. Next base: position 10,832,744 of record OZ005680.1, read on the forward strand.
TTAGTTGGTTTCTTGTTATGTAGATTTTATGAATGTCAGCTTAAGACCGACTAGGTGTTCACTCGATGATAACCGGTCAAGCAGTTGTGATTGGTGCAATTTTTGGCTAGACTATTATTGTGTTCTGTAGTGTAGACAGGACCTTTTGGTCTTTAAAAACATATCCTGGGTCCTATTTAGTTTGTTTCGATTATGTCCAAATAATGAATACCCTAATTGTATATAAACTAGATGTTAATTGCCATCTCAAATGCGATGGAGAACATAAGAGTTCTTAAGTTAAATACGCATGCGATGTTTACTTTTGAATTAAAATGAGAATGTGAATTTAGGAAAGTGAGATATATATATTTGTTCGATGATAAAGACAAAAATGGAAATGAAATGACGATATTACCCTTGTTTCAATATGACAACTTCATTTTGTAATGAAAATATCACTTGATCATGTTTAGACAATAAAATCATGATAAGTTGATCAATATATCATGATAAAATGATAAGAGTTACTTCATCAATTGATTAAAAGGGTAGTTCCACGTATGCATCCCAACTAATTGATTTAGATAAGTTTCTATGGTTCTTATGCGTATTTGAGTTTTATTTGATTCTAATTCTAAACGTATGTTGTGTGTCTGTAATAATAATTATTATCGTGAGAATGTAAATTTTTTTATAAAAATTAGCAAGGGACTTTTAGTAACTACTAGTTTATAAAAACTCAAATTTATAAAGTTGGAATATGTTGTCACTTATTGGCCACAAAGTTAATTAAAATAAGTAAGACAAAATGAGGAAGATGATCTAAAGTTTATCCTAAATTCCTATTCCTAATTTTCTTTAAAAAGAAAGTATTTTCTAAATTGAGACATTTGGCTTACTACAAGAAATTTATATTATTTTATAACCAAACATAATACGATTATTGTCATCGTATATAATATAATATAATTTATTATATTTATGTATTTAAAAACAAGAAAAGGTGTTAATTGAAATTTTCTTACTTGGAAACAGATAAAATTTCCATGCTTATGGAGATAGTATGCTTTGATCTATTGAACTACAAGAACTTGTCAAGCTAGATTACAAACTGATCAATAAACGTATCAAACCAAGTCTAATGAAAATCAATTATTTTCTTTTTTAAGCAAAAAAAAAATCCAAGAAAAACTCTGGTAACCCAATCGATGCGTCACAAGAAGGCGGTGACAGAAGTTGGGGTCTTGGGGATTGTCGATTGTGACCGTTAAATTAAGAGAAAATCTATAGTAATGTTAAATAAGTTGTAGTAATAATGTGAAGTTGATGCTTGTTGATCGTTCAATAATACATAACTAATGTCTTGTCAACCCAACAAATTATATTTTTTACTAAATTAATTTAGTTAAAATTTGATTATTGTAACTATATGAGACAACTCATATTGGTACGTCAGTTTGAGAATCGACGTGTGTCGGTTGATTGACGTCGATGGCACTGGCACAACGGTCCGTGCGTTGGTTGCCTTTGGTCGTTAAGCGACAAGAGAAGGGACGCAAGGAGTGGGGCGTGAACTAATTTTTAATTATTTCTTTTTCCATTTGACCGCTAAACACACACACAAATAAAAAGAATTAAAAAAAACTTTTTAAAACGGTCATATACCCCTTTTTCAATATATATATATATATATATATATATATATATATATATATATATATATATATATATATATATATATTTACCCACTTTTTTCAATTCTTTTAATCTTACTCCCTCCGACCCAAAATTATTATCACCAGACAAGAAACACACAGTTTAAGAAAATTGCATTTATTACTGTTGACCACCAATAGATATTCATCTTTACCATTTTCAAGCATTTTTATTGGTTGATTTTGAAAGAGGACAATTATTTTGGGACATACCAAAATAGAAAGATAGACAAATAAATTGGGACGGAGGGAGTATATATGTACATACTTCAAACAAATATTATTCACACAACAACAACTACAAACACATCTTTATATATATATATCACATATTATTCACATATCTACAACTTCAAATACATCTTTATGTATATACACAACTCTTTCTCACAAAAATGCCTAAACAACACAAAAATTATTCCCAACCAAGACCCGATAATTATTTCTAAAATTTACTCAACACACCTATGTCGGATCCCAATACACTGGGACATTCGTCTTCCGTACCTATTTGAGCAACCCTTCACCAATTAACCTCGGTTATGCACAATTCGCACCAATTGCTAATCCGTTTGCAATTGCACCCGCTGACCCACGATCCACATACCAAACCCAACAATGGTATAAACAAAACCAACAATACTTGCAATACCCCTATCAACAACACCCGCAATTCTCACCATACCGGCCCCAACAATACTCACAATACCCACAAACACCATTTAAAACGAGGAAGACGAAGGCGAACCCGATGCTAACCCGAAGCAAAAAAGAAGACAAGTTAAATGGACCGAAATGAGTGCAAACTATTGGCCGAACGATGGGTTGACGCTTCTCAAAATTGTGTGCAAAGAAATTCACAATCAGAGGCAAGTTTTTGGAGAACCGTAGGAAATGCCTACAACTCGTTAATTGATGAGAAATGTAATAAACGTCAACTAACCGGCAAAGAGAACAAATTCAAAAAGACGTCAAGGTGTTCGCTGCAATCTACAAACAGTGTAACGAGCCTCGACAAAGGGGGCTTAGAGACGAAGACGTTTTTGAGGGCGGTCCGTGCTCACTTTAAGCAACAAACAGAAAGGAACTTCATTTTACGAGCAAGTGTGGCTCGTACTTAAGGATTACCAGAATTTCTATTCCGAGTCCAATGTCATGAACAACAAACGGTTATACCAAGATGACCCGGAACTGATCAATCTATTCGAAGACGAAGGCAACCGAATCTCAACTCGAATGCCGATCCGATTACGAGAAACATGGAAAGGTTATTTCAAAAGACGATCCGATTCGTCGTCTACCCGGTAGTACAACAAGTCGGAAAAGTATAAAATGTTGGGGTTCATCGGATGCTACTTCGTCAAGACATTCGAACTATGAAACTCTTGCGGCAATTTTGCAATCTGAACTAAAATGTCTCGAAGAAGTAAGGGAAAATGTGGTTAAAAAGTATTAATCGTATTTCCTTACGATGTTTGGTTCGAGTTCACGACAAAGCGGGTTTTCCGACGAAGATTAGTATTTTAATTTTAGTGTGTCATTTTAATTATTGTAATATTTTTTTAATTAGTTTAGTGTTTTTTTAATTATTGTAATCTTTTTATTTTAATTAATGCAATTTTTTAGTTTTAATTAACTGTTTTTGTAAGTTTGTGTTTTAAAAATAAAATTTAAAGAAAATTACACAAATTGTCCTTTAAGTTTACCTCAAATTTTATTGGCAATTCTTTACAAATTTTAATTAAACCAATGATTCTTTCTTTTGAAACTTGTTACGCTAATAATCCTTTAGACTAACGATTGTTAACTCTCCGTTAAAAAGGACCATACGTGGTATTTTTTATTCTTTTAATTTTTTCTGTAAAATATAAATTAGAAAAATTAAAATATGTGTAGATACATTATTAGCTGGAAAGAACATCATTTTCATTTTTTCCACTAAAACATCAGATTTTATAGTCTACCACTCAAATCCACCACCATCTTTCACCATCAAATCATACATTTGTGGCTTAATGATTACGAGTCACATATTTGGTTCCTAATTTTCAACGTCGTTTTACTTTGAAGCTAGGATTTTCGTTTGAGATGTTTTTCGAGTAACGAATGAATGCAAAAGAAAGGATACGGTGACTACCAAAGTCGTGACGAGATAAGATGAATGAGTGACATAGGGTCCCCGGGTAGTGAAAGATGGTGGTGGATTATAAAACTTGATGTTTCAGTGCCGAAGAGGACCGAACTTTGATGATGAATTTGTTAAGTGATACGGGAAAGATGAAAATGATGTTGTTTATAGTTAATAATGTATATATACATATTTTAAATTTTATAATTTATATTTTATTCAAAAAATTAAAAGAATAAAAAAATATCATTCGTGGTCCTTTTTAACGAAGAGTTAACAATCGTTAGTCTAAATATAAATAAAAGTACGATTTGTAAAGGATTGCCAGTGAAATTTGAGATAAACTTAAAGGACGGTTTGTGTAATTTTCTCAATCTCAAAAATATAAAAAAAGTAGTTGTGGTCTAGAAATTGAAGTGACAAAGTATTATTGGCACTATAAATGAGCGTGGGACGGAATTAGTACCGAAGCGTATCGAACCGCTTAGTGCCGGTTTCCTTTTTGTCCTTAAATTGGGTACCGAATACCGAACCGTTTAAAGCGGGTTCGATACGGTATCGGTTCGGTACTGGTACAGAATCAGAAATACTATACTAATGCTCACCCCTCGTTGGCACTAGAGATGGCAATAGACAGGATATGGATCGATTATGTCATATCCACATTCATATCCCTTTAATTTTTTAATCCATATCATATTCTTCCTTTTAATTTAGTTCATCCATCCATATCCATATCCGTTGGAATGGATTTCCATTGGATATTCAAGAAAAAAATGTTAAAATTTATCCTAATATGAAATGTGACCAAAAAAAATTTTTTAACAAAAAATAAACATAACATAAGAAAATTTAGTCACAACAACGTGTAATCATTGTTGTCAACGAAGCACTATTTGTTACCATTACTATTACCATTAAACATATGTTTGATAAATGTAAATGTGTAATCTCTGTGTTTATTGGTCAATCACACATGTTTTGATTGTGATCTAACGTCTATCGTGACTTCACTATATGGTTGGAAGTAAAATTTGGCTCAACACGATGCATTACTATTTGTTTTAAATCAATAATACGAACAAAACCTCAAATATACATTAGATATTTAAAAATGTGAATTTATGAATATCCACATAATTATATCTTCTACAACCCTTATCTTCGATAACACTTTAATAGTTTATGGTATATATGTATTTGGATATGTAAATGTATATGCATATATGTATATTTGTATATATGTAAATGTATGTATATATGTATGTCGGGTGATAATGGATAAGTTCTTTGATGATAAATTGTCATTCATATCCGATTCACTAATCATCCACATCTATATTTATATCCACTATTTATCCATTTAGATCGTCCATATCCATTATTGAGTGGATGGATCGGGTGGATATCCAATTGATCAGACGACGTGTCCCTAATTGACACTATTGTGTCAGTTTCATATCAGTTTAAGAAGTGTTGATGTGACGCTGAAATAATAGAACTAATATAAAATATCGAATGAGAGTCTTCTAATAATCAAGTAATAAGCTATAGTGAGAAGTATTAAAATACTAATATCATAGCCTGTGAAAGCACAATGGATATCTTTTGTGGGATCTTACCTCCTGACCAAACTTTTCTTGAACTCACATGGTCATTGCTTCTTTAGTACTACTTCAAAATATAATTGTTTGATAAAAATTAAATTGTTAGGTTAGTTACATACTCATATATTTATTTGTTTGTTTATTAATTAGTATTGTTTGGAAGCAAGTATATTATTTCTTATGTAATATTAAAATATATCTTTAACGTCAATTATTACAAGTAAATTAAACATAAGAATATTCATAAATTTTTTAATATTTATCTAAAGGTGTAGAGAGAAGATAGATTATTATTTATTTATTTGTTTTTAATGATTAAACTAAGTAAGACATTTTCATCAAATTATTCATCTTCTTCTTGTCGTGTTACATAAATAGATAATTATATTACTCCTTAATATTTAAACTTATACTCTGTTCTCGAGATTAAAACTAAGTGGAAAGAAGATAAATGAATAAAGGAGAAAAAAAAGAAGAGAAAAAAAAAAAAAAAAATTTGTTTGTGTTATTAAATTGGAAAGAAATGGAACCTTGGATCTCAAAGTTAAATTAAATGAAAATAATTGAAAGAAAATTGTAAAGGAACTTTCCTCATCTTTCTTCTCTTCCCTTTCTTTTCCTTTTATACAAAAAACTCAAGAATACGATGTTACTAATAGTTCATTTGACTTACTTTTCTTTCCACTCTGTTATCAACTTGAGAATAGAGTGTCAAAGATAAATGAAACCGATATGTATTTATAGACTTATAAGGGAAAGGTTCAAGTAGTAATGTTTGTTATAGTAGTAACCGTATGAATGAACATTTTTATTTTTTAAGATTAACTAATTTTTTGATAAAAAAATATATCAAACTTATTATTATTTTATGTTCTTTAACACGAGATAATATGAAAAAAAAATAATGTGATACACAACTAATTTTTGACACTATAAAACTTATAGTGTGTATCATATATATACTCCCTCCGTCCCATTTCTTACTACTTTTGTTTATCTCAAAAAAAATATTTAGTTGCAAAAAATAATTATTAAGAATCATTAAACACCATAATTTACCTTCATTTATTACTCTCAATCATTTATTTTAGAAAAACTTTTAGTCAAACTTGATATAAGAGCAAAATTGATATTTATCCAACATATCTTAAATTCAACAAAAAAATTCACGTGACAATAAAAGTAGGACGGATGAAGTATTTTTTTTTCAATCAATCTCATATTAAAGAGAATTAAATTATAATAACTTATATTTTTTATTTAGAAAAAAAGGTAGATATGTTAAGATTAAAAATATAGATCTTTTCTACCGTTACTACGATAAGAAAATGTTTCTACGGTACCATTTCCCTATATTTATATCTATAGATTAAATAAATATTTTTGTAATACAATCTAAAGACCACAAAACGTATTCATCTTGCAAACTTCTTTACCCTTGAACTAACGAATCATCCTAATACTTAGTATATTAACAGTGATTTTTTTAATTAAAAGTGACGTGAAATATGCGTATCGACAAAATAGATGACCCACAATTTAAAATGGGCAATAATAGATCTACCATCATTTTTTATAAATCCACTACAAATGTGCATTAGCATATTGTATTATACGAGTTATAAATGCATATTTGTGGTGGATTTATGAAAAATGATTGTGGAAATATCACCACCCATCTACAATAGATAAATGATATATACATCATAAAATATGTATATTAAAATACTGTAATATAAAGTATTTGGTGGTATGTGATGAACAATAACATTTTGTCATGTATTAAACATTTTTCTAAGCAATCCAACAATCTATACACATATATTTACAATTCAAAATATATAAATGATATAGAAATAGTAACTAGTTTTTATGAACATTGCTATCGTTATAATTTACTTATTATTCTTATCAATTATTATTTAAAATGAATGGATTATCATAAATTTAAATAAATGGCAAATTTGAGATTACTTAACACAATCATCAAAATTATTTCAACATATAAACTGATTGAATACATTAAAAATGTTGTAAACTAAATCATGTCAACGAAAAGAGGTTTAACTATCATTTCATTTAAACATTTAGTGTCAAAGATGGCATGTGGCAAATCATTTTTCATCCCCAGATGCGTGACATAAATTCACAAAAAATGTGCTCACTATCATATTAATTGTGATTGTTGATCAAACTCTGACAATTTTACCAAATGCAAAAGAAACACAAGTTTTAGGATTCAAATTTTTATAAAATAACTCGGGATGAAATGGAAAAAATCCAAATCATCTACAGACAAACACCTACTGATGATGAACATCAAACTTAATTATACCGAAAACCCTAATCTAATAATCGAATCGACTATCGACCCATCAAACTTTAAACTACAAACCACCCAAAAGAGTTTTACATACAAACAACCAAATCGAAAAGGTAAGAGATTCATCGTCTAATAGCCAATGCAGTCAGTTTACCAAATTACCCCTTGCAAGTTACTACTGAAGACTCACATTGATGTCAGTTGGCTTATTATTCCGAGACTCGGAGGCATTATACAAAGACCAATTATCTCCACGAAATGAAGGTGATGACAGGTTTTGTTTAGCAGAATACGCGTCGTTAGTCTCAGCTGCTGGTGCTGGTGCTGGTGCTGGTGCTGGTGCTGGTGCTTGTACTGGTACTACTGGAAGTGAAACCGGAACTGCAGCCGTAGTCGGGATTGTGATGGCTGTTATGTTTTCCGGTTTTTGTTTCTTGGTGGTCTTCTGTTCTTGTTGGACACCCGTCAAGAAACTTCCTACTATAATCTGGTCATTTAAAAAAACGTGTTAGAAAATTAAGAAAGTAGAATGATCCAAATGGTAAGGAACTACTAGTACACAACCATATTGGGATCAAGATATACCTGCACAGGACTGGCGGCGACCAGTAGTCCCGCCACGCTGCCACCAACAACCCGCCCATCTGGGCTAGATAAAGAAACACTCATCCCACCAGATCTGTTTCTTATTCCACCACTCTCAGACGGAATAAATGATCCCGCTAATGAAAGTATCTCAAAACGGCCCTTAAGAAAGAGGGAAAAAAATATCAAATTGATAGATACTAAACTCTTTTAATGCCCAACAAACAAATGATACGTGGTCAAAGGGATTAATCTGTCACCTCATAAGTCAATGTACCACCAGAAGAGTCGGGCTGGCGAAGGGTAACACTGGAAATTACACCATTTGCAGACAGAACGCATATTGCACGCGGTCCTTGTTGGGAGAAGGATATTACCTTCATTGTCACATCCTAATTGAACGCAACAACAAAAATTTAAAATAAAATAAAAGTATTAACTCTGCACAATAAAATTAAAGACTGATACTTTGAAAAATATAAAAAAAATTCAAGACTGATAATTTAATAAAAATACTAAATTTTACCTCTCCTGTGTTGACATTGATGATATGAGGCATAAAATTAGCACCAACCGAGCTTGAAACCCAATCACCTGACCAATAAACAATGAAACATGTAATTCATTAGTCACTTAAGTAAGATAACAGGAATAATTCGATCTAGAATTAGTAAAAATTACGTTATTAGGCATACCATTACGAGTACCTATTAAGACCACAAAACAAAAAATCAAAAGAAAGAGTGAAACCCTAAGCAGATAAAGTCTCCCAAAATCTATGAAAGACATCAAATGTGCAAGAAACCCCACAGTTTAACAGTTAGATAAGAACTTTGAACCAACAAACAAACAAACCCCACACCATAATAAAAGCAAACTACTTCCGATCTTTACAAATATAGAGAGAGTGACAATACAACACAACTAACTACACTTGTTGAAACCTTAAGGTTTTTAGAAAAAAGATTCATTAAAACCTCAGCTTTATCCTCTTCTCTGTTCTTTCTTGTCATACATATGTATGCATATGTATATCCCAAAAGGCAAGAAACAAAATTAGAATCATCTGTTTCAAGATTCTCCTAATTCACTCACCAACTTCCACACACATATAAAGCAAAGAGCTTCTAGAACTATCTATTAACATCAAGATCTTAAAGTTGAAAGGGTTCTATTCATTTAGGTCCCACTTCAATTCAATCAAAACCCTTGAAACCGTTTCATCAAATCAAATAATTCATACATACCCACTTCACATTTAGTATAAAGGCACAAACTTTAACAACAAAAACAAATCTTTCTTACCTAAAGTTTCCATCTTTTCAAGTGGTTGTGGATGTTGGTACTTTCCGGCGGTTTGTGTCCGGATTTTGCCTCTTTTTCCGGTGGAAAAGTCGATGACCGGAGGAGCTGCAGATGAGATTGGTTTTGGTGATAAAGCTTTTCTGACTGACCCATCTGGACCATATTTTCTGGGTCTCCCTCTTTTCTTTTTTTCTGCTGATGTTGTTGCGCCGGCCGGCGGTGGCGCCGCCGGGTACGGCGGAGCAGATGTAGCAAGCTGGTTTGTGATGGATTGAGGAGGTGATCCAACGGCGGAGAGCTTACTTGGGGGTTCAGTTCTTGGAGAAATATGGTAATCTGAAGGTGCATCCGATCCAACTACTGTAACCCCACTGTTATTAGTAGTAGTAGTAGTAGTAGTAGTATTGTTCATTTCTTCTTGTCCCTCAATCATCAAGTAAGCAACAAAACTTTTATATTAAAAAAAAAACAAAAAAAAAAAGTTTATAATTTTATAAGATATAGATAATTCTTGAAAAAAAACCAAAATAATTAAAATTTAATGAGATTTATAAAGTTTTTTTTTTTGTTTTGTTAAGTAGAACTTAAAACCCAAAACCCAGAAAATTTAAACAAAAAAGATTAAAACTTGACAGAAGTTTTAGAACAAACAAAAGTTTTGGAAAGTTTTTTCATTGAAGTGAGATCACTAAGAACAGGAAGAAGAAAAAAAAAGTTAAAAAAAGAAAATTAGATTATTTTTAATATGCAATTTGAAGAAATTATGCAGAGGAGGCAGTTCTCTGCATGAGGAAGATGATTAATAATTTTTTTATAAATATATAATAATAAGAAGAAAATATTTTAGACTTTTGAGGAAATAATGGGGTAGAGTATGAGAAGATAAAGATTGAATTTCTTGATGTAAGAAAAAATGTGTGTGTTTAAGATGTTAAAGCTATTTTGAGTTGTTTAGTTTCTTCAAGATTGTCTGAATTATAATAAATTAAAATTATAAAAATATATTAAAAGAGGAAAAAAGAAATTATTTAATGTTGGGCTTTAATTATCAACTATTAAAGTGGAAAAAATTATGGATTTTGGTTGATAAATGGGTTGGAGTCCGGTGAAAAGAAAAGTGAAATTAGGTTGCCAAGGCATGAAGACAACCATACCTCTTTTTGAAAAAACAAATATTATTCATTATTTTATAACAATATTTAATACCTTATCAAACAAATAAGTATAAGTATTGTTATTCAAATACAAACAAAGAAAGGTGTATGAAAACAATTGAAATGTTAGAAAATAGAATATTATTTGTAATTAAAGATAATAATAATAATAATAATTTATATATAAAAAGGCCATCTTGGTTTCCACCCCAAAACAATGAATCTCAACTTAATACTATTAAATTACAATATTTTATTTTCCCCTCTTTTTACTTTTTATTAGTTCTAGGCCTTTTTTAGTAGTATTATATTGTTTTAGCCGCATAAATATACCCATTATATTTTTTAAGTGATCACAGAAAATAGGTTAAGTCAAGTAAAGAAAGTGTTATATTGGGTAATTTTACTACCCTATAAAATGTTTTTACTGGTTGATTTGTGATGATGAATAATGAATAAATATTTCGTGCCGTTATATGTACAAAAAAAACTGTGTTGTTGTTATGTTAAAAGAGAGTATTTGTCTATTGTCTATATATATATATATATATATATATATATATATATATATATATATATATATATATATAAAGTTAAAGAGCTATAGAAATAAAAAATTTATTTGAGTGTTGATTGATCAATAGTATAATATTATATTGATAACAGTAAAGTTATTATGTCTATAAATAACATTATAAATCTTATACTTGTTAATTCAGGGAGATTAATGATTTATTTTAAGTGGCTTTGACTTTACAAACGAATTTAATTTGTTTTCATCTGAATTTTGAAAAATAAATTTATTAAAAAAAACTCATTTTACTTTAAATATTACTCTTTAATTTAGTGTTTATTTATATTTATAATTATAATTATAAAGTATCTGACAGTTAATAAAATTTTTATAGAAAAAAATACATGTACTAGTACTAGTGTAAAATAAAAAATATACAGGAAATTAACAACACGTCTAAAAAGAATAAAAATGTCCATAAACATTCAAGATGCATACCATTTTAGTATCATATAGTAGTGTGGTACCAGACCCTTTTAAATGTTTAACTCAATTAATTAAGCCACGTATATGCCAAAATAACGTTTTTATAATTTTTGACAAATAAAGTTTTAAATAATTTATGTGCAATTATTTTTTAATATTATGTAACGATCATTACTGACTAATAAATTGATGAGAGGCCTTTACTTTAACACTTTCAATATTTTATCATAATTTCTTTACCTTTTTATGCATGCTTTCCCGATCTTCAATTAAAAAAAACATTAAGTCAATAAATAAAAGGTATTGGTAAAAATCAAAATTTTACAAAAGTATATTTGTTTTTATGGTAGAACTGAAAGGAATGTATTTAGCATTAAATTTTAACTTTTTTTTGAACAAAAGTTAACTTGTAACTAAATATACCAATTTTCTTGTAAAATTCAACTCGTATATGGAATTTTAAATTTTGAAGCGAATAAATAATTCTTTATTATCATCTGTTCATTACTTGTACACCGTTGACAATTTCTATGTATAAACTGACAGAGAAATTGTGTAATGAGAGAGAATTTCATAAAATTAAAGTGTGTCTTGCAACATACTCGTAAATTTTGTAAGTATAACTCAGTTCGTTTGGTTTGTGAAATATTTTCGATAAAATTGAAATTTATTAAAAGATTTGGAATTCCAAGTGTGAATTCCTTTGAATTATGAAATTTTGTAATTCGTAAGTCAATTCATTCTTGAACCAAACACTCTTATTAAATGAAATTGAGAATGCAATACCATGAAATTGAATAGAATTTTGTAAATCAAGCGCAACTTAAAATTTTCTTACGAGAAAAGTTTCATTTTAATATAGTTATCGGTTTATCTCAAATATGAAAACCTAATACTTACCTTTTATTTTAGTAGGTCATTGCACTTACAAATTAATCTTTATTGAGCTGTAAATATTAATTTGTAAACCTTTTAAAAGCGTAGCATATCTCTTGGGTTATTATATGACTAACAATTTTCGACTCGACTCGAAACCTGACACGAATCCAATTTTCATCAACCCGAAACCCGCCAACCTGATATTTTTTCGGATTGGGTTCGGGTCAGCAAATGAATTTTTGAGTTGACCCGAAAACTCGAAATATAATAATATTATTATAAATTTATTTTAATTTAAATATAACACAATATTTGGACATTTTCATTTACTGATCTATGACTTTTTCTTTGATACATTTATGTTTTGGTAGAAATTGTGAATTAATGACGTTCTGGTAATGAAACCAAGTTAATATAATTGTATTATGATTATTTTTGGAATTTTGTAAGCTTTTTTATGATTATAAATGATTAGGAAATTAACTATTATTTTTGAAAAGACCGACACATGTGATCCATTTGATCAAAGTAACTCGAAACCGACCTGAAAACTCAAAAATCACCCAAAAATTCGATTACTACATTAAAACTCGGGTTAGTCGGGTTGGATCCGAGTTATCGGGTATTGGATTGGGTTGAAATACTCAACTCAATTATAAAATCAGATTGGGTTCGAGTTGACCATTTCTGATCCGTCAACCCGCTAACTCAACCGAACCTGAATTGCCAACCCTGGATTATTAGGTAACCATTTTTACCACATGGCTCACAATATCATGCCAACATTTGATTGCAAGCATATGAATATCACGATTAACCGAAAAGTAAATTGACTAATATGAGCCATTTTCTAAAAAAGTTTTACAAAAATTTATCGAGCCATTGATGATAAAACTGTTTTACATAATTACTTAAATAATACAAGATCTAAAAATTTAATAGCTTATTACCAAGAGAACAAAAATCTTCAAACTGAAGAAAATACCATGCTCGAATCATGTACTCAACTCTCTTACAGAGCTTCAAGAACTCTGCCCGGTCAGCACTTTGTTCTGCAACGGATAAATAATTCAAACAACAATGAACATATACTGATCGAACCTTCTTTAAATAATTAAAATGCCACATTGCAGAAAAATTTAAAATTGATATAACTTATCAACTTCTCATAGCTTTGATGTTGAATATACTAATTCTAAAAATTGATATAACTTATCAACTTCTCATAGCTTTATTACATATACTACAAGAATAAATAGATTTGATATCGGAAATCAAAGCCGCCATGAGAAACAAAATCCGCATTTACATGTCAGTTAGCCTTTTCTTACCCTATTTCTTTAACTTTAGTTAGAATTAGAATATAATATAACATATTTCTTATTTATTACTACTTATTAGTCTAGTCAACCTTCTGCAAAAGCAATATGTACAAACAGCAATAGAAAAATAATTCCAAAATTTTGTATTTATAGGATTCCTTTTTAATCGATCGACATATAGAAAAGCAACGACTATTTTGGAAAATGATGATCCAAATACCTAATATTGTGATTATATTTGTTAGAATATAGAGATGAATTCTTAGTATACCAAACTTGTTGAATTTAAGTCCAACTAATTTATTTGTTCCAAAAAGAGTCATGCACTTATTAAAAAATAACTATAAAAATTATCAAACTTTCAAATGTATCCTCATTTATTACTATCAATAATGCATTTTATAAATATTTTCAGTCAACTTTACCTTGAATATATGGTAAAACTGACATTTTATGAAATCATCATGTATTCAATAATTTTTCTTTAAAAACATTCTTTTTGAAACGGATTGAGTATATTTTACGACTTATTATTTTACACATCTATATGTATACTTTGAGAGTATTTGTCAGGATCGACTTGATCATAGTCAAGATTAAACTACTTAAGCTTTGAAAGATTAACAAAAAATTTGCGGAATAATAATTGTTAAGTTTGGAAGATATATTGTTTGAATGATAGTTTGTAACACAAGAGTTTGTATATCAAAAACTTCAATATTATTACTTGAATAATACGAATACACTTGGTTGTATTAAGGTTACAATAACCTTGAAGCTAACTGTATTATCTAATCTGTTGAGTTGTGTGTAACAATGTTACAACTGATCTATCTTTATACACAAATTATTCAATACATATCATACCTCTAAGGTAAAGAACTCTACTTATAAAATATATAGTTCCTATTACACGTGATTGTAATTAATGCATGGAAGTCAACCTATCTAAGCGTGGTCTGTTATCGGAAAGCACTCAATTCTTTGTTGCGCATGCTTTGTGAAGATTAGGTAACTGCAGACCCTCTGCGCCGTATATCCACTGGACAAGACCAGCAGTATAAATATTGAAAATTAGTCCAGCAGTACTAACTTCATAAATCCTTCCAGCAGTATTAATCTTGAACTTGGTCTAGCAGTACTAAGTCTTAAATATGTTGGCAGTAGAAACTTCTGCAGCAACATTAACTTCAATCAACAGTATAAACTTTGACCAGCAGCATTAACTCTTGTACGCTTGGCAGTACTAATCATTATGGACTAACAATATTAAACTCTAAAAAGGGTGGTGATACAAAAATTAGTTTTACACCCATTAAAACTACTGTAACAAGTAGTCAACATTTAATGTTGAATGCTACTTACATAACATAGTCACATGTAACTTAGGTAGAATAATAGTATCGAATACAAAATTAATCCATCGATACAAATCTATATCTTTTATATCAATATATATATATATATATATATATATATATATATATATATATATATGTGCGCGTGTGTGTGGTAGGAATCAAGAATGAAATAAATTTTTGAGGGAAATATGAAAGCTAACCATTTATTCGCGATGAATGATAATCAAATATAAAAAAAACATATTACCAAGAAATATTAATAAAAACCAATGTTATACATACTAATATTCATAGATAAACTATTTTTTATAACTTATAATATCATATGATAAATATTAAGAGAATTTTTTAACAATCATCGTTAATGAATGTTAACCGAAGTGGATATTATCAGTTTCTTTGAAAAATTATTCGTTAACATTCGTCCACGATTAATGATAATCAAAACGTATTTTTTCCAATAAATATTAATCAAAACCGCTGCTATAACTTTTAATATTCATTTTTTCATAACCTATAATCTGAAATGATGAATATTAAGGGAAATTGCTAATATTCATCGTTGATGAATATGTAGCTTCCTTGCTTTCCAGAAAATAGTGACTCCATCAGGATACGGACCCTATATATATATGTATATATATATATACATACATACATATGTATATATATTAAAAGAATATAAAAGAAAACTTCATGATTTACCTAAGCTCGAATGACATATCTCAATCTCCCATAATTATTAAATAATAAATTTAATTAGGTTTGGATGAATAATCAATAGTTTTTTAACCCTAATATTTAATATATTCATAACTAATATAATGTTTTAAATATTAGGAAACGTACAAATAGATATTCCTACTAAAACACCAATTCCAAGTAGATAAAAATAGCACTTGGCAAGCTATTAAAATTTTAATTAACATATTAATCATATGAAAAGGTAATTAACATAAATTTAATACAAAGGAGTCGACAAATCTCTTACTCCTTATCTACATCTACACACTTATATTTGCAAAGAATATCTAGATATTGTAATATTAAACTAAATGTAAAATTAATATTAACACAAAGAATATTTGAGTTAATTGCACAGAAGATCTCTGTGGTTTACACACAGTACTACCGTTAGTCTCTGTACTTTACATTTTACACTGACAGTCCTTGTGATTGTAAACTTGTTACTCGCTTCATCCCCCACCCTAACTCCCGTCTATTTTACCGTTAGGGTGAGGGATGAGCGCGCAACAAGTTTAATGGTAAAATAGACAGGAGTTAGGGTGGGGAATGAAGCGCGCAACAAGTTTACAACCATAAGGACTGCCAATGTAAAATGTAAGGTACAGGGACCAACAGTAGTACTGTGTGTAAACCACAGGGACCTTCTGTATAGTTAACTCCAAAGAATATAACGTATCTTTGGTTAATCATTATTATGAATATATATATAAGAATATAACTGATTAGTTAAGAACAAATAATTATCGGCATCAGTGGTCTATGTTTATAATTTGAATTGTTAATATTACACTTTGCTTAAAACCAAACTAAAAACTAAGATATATCATAAAGCTCACTCGTTCACACATTAACCATAAAGTATGCACACAGCACACCAAGTGCGTTAACCAATTTGAACTACACAAAAAAAAAATTAAAAATAAAAACCAAAAGCAAACAAAACAAAACACACTTCAAATAAATTTAAGTGAGACATGTATAAAAAACATTTAGTATCTTTACTTATAGACCTGTTGTCTCATATCATGCATTAGTTTTTCAATTACACTATCGTATATATCAATTGATATGAGATTGTTGTGATTGTAGAGTTTGCATCTAGTATTTCATATATAAACTATATTTTAATTTTATTGTCATCGGTAAGGTACTAAATTATAAAAAACTAAAAGGTTTGTATTAGGTGATTTCTTTTTCCTTCTTCTTTAATACGAGCATTAAGCATAAGAATACTTTTCGAGCTTTGTTACTTTTATAAGTTAGGTGAGTTTTAATCGAATTCAACTTAATTATATATTCAAAATATGTTCCCATTGCAAGTGGAGATGGGAATTTGAAAGCAACTTCATACGAGTAACTTTTTGTTGTTTTTCCCAAAATATATAAATAAATAAATAAATAAATAAATAAATATTTTTAAATGAAATAAATAAAAGAAGTATTATTATATCCACTGATTTATTTTTATAATCTTTTATATATTTTTGCAAAGTCCAGAGTTTAAATGGGTTCGACCAATGGATTTCGAAGTTGGTCTACGATAACATAGAATAGACTTCTTTAAAGATGAAATTTTGAAAAGCTTAAAATAAAAAAAATAATAAAAATTAATTTGCATTATGAAAAATTATTATAACATCAATAATTTCGTGAACATTTTCTTACTAATTTACTAATTCAAATTTAACCACGAATTATTGAAAATTCCAGGGTGGAAATAGAGTTGCAGGCAGCCTCTCTCACTAAAAATTTCATATAAAATAAATTATTTTTATTATTAAAGGTAATTTTCATATTCCTCCCCTCTAAATATATATATATATATATATATATATATATATATATATATATATATATATATATATATATAATTTAATGGTTCATTTGTTGTTTTAATTTTTAGGCCAGAATGGGCTTAATCCTGAAGCCTATTAAGCGTCAATGAAAGATATTTTACGTATTGGGCCTTGAAAACAATTGCAAAGGTTATGTAGCCACAAATAACCGCTTGTATTATTGTTTAAATTGATGAATTCTTTTAGAGCACGGGGTGTGGAGGGGTTTTCGTCGCCGTTTTCCGACGAGAACGCCGTCGGACGTCGTTCTGCCGCACCGGGACGGCGTTCTAGTCCGTTTTTCGGTTCGCCATCTCCTTCCGAACGTTGTGAACGGCAACGTTTTTCTTTTTTTTCCTGTGTGCAATGGATATATGTATATATTATAAAAAAAAAAAATTAAAAAAATATAGCCGTTCAACGGCATAAATTTTTTTTAAAAAAATAATATTTTTTTTCCTATTTAAACACACCTCAAACACAATTTCAAACCACAATTCAAAAACACTATCTCAAAAACTCTTTCACATACACAATTAAAACAATCAAAAACTCATCCAAAAATGTCATCCGATTCATCATCCGATGACGAAACCACGTACAAACTTATGATGCTTGCTCTTAAGTATCGTAATGAGCAACAAGATGCTGAAAGTTCCACAGCTCGTTCACGTCGTTTCATACCTCGTGACCGAGTCACGGCGGAGCAGACGTTAAAAAACGATTACTTTGTAGAAAATGCAAAATATCCGCATGAATATTTCAAACGTCGATTTCGAATGAGTCGTCGTTTATTCCAAAAAATTTGTGAGGATATTAACTCTTACTCCGTCGAACCACTTCCCGACTATTTTTTGTGGTTTCGTCAACGACCCGATGCACGTGGCGTACCGGGTTTTACTTGTCTTCAAAAAGTCACTTATGCGATTCGTCAATTGGCATACGGTACAACTCCAGATGCCTCTCATGAATACTTGCAAATGTCAGCAAGAGTTTCTCGTGAAACGTTATAAAATTTCACAAGGTGCGTTATCGATTTATATTCAAATGTGTACATGAGAGAACCAACGAATGAAGACATACATCGTTTGTATGATAAGCATCACGAGCTTCATGGTTTTCCCGGCATGCTTGGTAGCATAGATTGTATGCATTGGGCTTGGACACAATGTCCAAATGCATGGAAAGGTCAATACACCCGAGGCGATCATGGGTATCCGACGATTATGCTTGAAGCCGTCGCTTCGTACGACTTGTGGATATGGCATGCATACTTTGGAGTTGCGGGATCCAACAATGACTTAAATGTTCTTAATACGTCTTATTTGTTTAGGAATTTGCTAAATGACTCCGCTCCCCAAGTTCCATATATACAGTGGCTGATCTGGATTACGATAGAGGGTACTATCTTGCCGATGAGATATACCTGTCATGGGCAGCGTTCGTGAAGGGATTTTCAAGCGAGATTGATCAAAAGAGGGCTTATTTCAGTAGGAAACAATCGGCCGCACGAAAGGATATTGAGCGCGCTTTTGGTGTTCTACAAGGAAGGTGACATATACTACAACAACCGGCAAGAGCTTATAGTGTAAACGCTATAAAAAGAATCATGTATGCTTGTATCATATTGCATAACATGATAATTGAAGACAACGGTTTCAACATTGCCGAGAATGAAAATTATTATGTGCGTGTTGGAAACATACAAGGTTCTTCGATCGAGAGATGTAACACATACGAGAGGAAAACAAAGGAACTACGTGATCGGGAGACACACGAAGGACTTCGAGCCGACCTTGTGGAACATCTTTGGAGGTATCGTGAACAGAGGTGGAATGAATTGCAAGTTTCGGGATCGGGAACGGGAGGGGGAGATGATTGATTTGTTTATTTTATGTATTTTAATTTTAGGACTTGTAATCTTTTATGTATTTTAAATTATGTATTTAATTTTAGGACTTGTAATTTTTTTTATGTCTTTTTAATAAATTAAATCTTATTTTATTTGATTTATTTATTTTTTATATATTAATTTATACAATTATCACCATTAAAAAAACAAATAAAACAAATAATAAAAAATTCCAGAATACTGTCTAGAACACTGTGACCACACCACAAAATCCTCAATTACAACATTCTCCAGAACACTGTCCAGAACACTGTGGTGACAGTGTCACCACACCCCGTGCTCTTAGGGAAGGAAAAATAAAATAAACTGTAACTGATAACTGAATTAACCAAATCAATCAAAGTTAAATCAAATGGAGTAAGCAAGTGATCTTGCAAATTCTCGTTTATTAATTTTATTACCCTGATTATATTTCTTAACTTTAGTTTGACGTGTCACCTACTTTGTTTAAATGTTATAAGCATTCCTATAGACATAACTAGTCCTAAAACCCGTGTATACATACGGTTCAATGAATTTGTATTTATTTCATATAAAATTTGATAAAATCCTTGTATAATATGTGATAAATTAGAACATTTTTAGAAATATAAGTTTTCATAAATCAAATTTTCAAGTTGTAGTTTAATTTATTTGATGTTATTTGTTTTCGTTTAAATCTTATTGTGATTGTGATGTGATTGTATTCGAATTATAAGTAGCAAACGACGTTTTTAAATTATATGGGAAAGTAATAGTTAAATATTATTATTATAGTAACTAAAAGAAGAAATAAAACAATTCAAAACGTTAATTTAGTATGTTTGTTGAATTTCTATCAATTATTTTTTATTTTTATGTTTACTTTTTATTTGTTTTAATTTATTTAATATAATAATAACAATTATTGTTATTTAAATTAAAAATGAAAAATTTAAGAGGTTTTATTTTAAAAAAAATTTCAAAATTGAGGACCTGATTGACTAATTGAAAATTCTTAATTGATAACATCATCAATGAGTTTCTGTATATAATTTATATAAGATAACAAAGAATTGGATACCTTAATTTTTCGGTTCAACCGGTTGGACCGGACCTGTTGAACCGACATTTTCAAAACGTTGGTTAATTATAAGGTGTCTTCAGGAGGCCCCAATGGAACCGCAATCGTTTTCTGAAAGATTTGTAATTGACAACTTGTAGAAATCTTTTTATTTATAGCACAAATGTCTCAAATGGGCCAAGGCCCAAACTTTGATTATACAAATACCAAATCAGAGTATATAAAACCGAAACTGATGCATAATTGAACTGAAACTTTAAGGGTTTTGATAAAGAAAAAAGTAGAGTATATTGTTTTGTTATGCGTCAAATTTTAAATTTGTTATCATTGTATGCGTTTAATCTTTAAACTATTTTTCTTATGATGTAAACTTTATAACATCTCTTATTGTATGCATTTAACTTCTATTGTATGTATAGAACTTACAAAAAATGAGTCAATTTATGTAGCCAAAAACACGAAAAAAACATACAATAAAAGTTTTAGAAGGTTAACCTTATACAATAAATGATCCAAAAATTGAAAGCGTACAACAGTAACAAGTTCAAAGTTGAACGTATAACGAAACAATAAACCCAAAATAATAAAACAAACTGAACTATTTGTAAACGGTTTCATTATAGGTAAAATTAGACTTCAAATTGAAATGTGAACACCACAAATTAGTTAAGTATTTCATACAATTTTATTTAGTTATATATACACATATACACATTAAAATAATTAATAACTTAATATACAGTTAGACATACTTTTTCATCTGAACCTTCCTTCTATGTATTTGAAGAGTAAATTACAAAAATATTTCATGTGTATATCACTTTTTTCAATTGGGTCCGTTGGTCATGCTTTTTGCATTTACAATCCCTAAAGGACATGTTTTATTACACGATCAGTTCATAATTTACATGAAATGACCAAAATACCCAATACATTGTTTTTACATATTTAGTCCCTAGGAGGGACTGACCTTGTAACAAAATATGCCTTATATAGATTGAATGTTCATTAACATGATCAATAGATTGAAACGGAAAAAACAAAAAAATTGATGATTGCTGTATATTGTCTAAGAAATGTAATGGTTACAAATAAAAGTATACAAAACACATTTACGAAATGATTTTTCATTATCACATTGTTTTAGTTCTTCTCACAATTTAATCTCACTCTTTATTTAAATGGCAACACATTATCCAAAAAAATTTAAATTTTTTGTAACTTGTCATATGTATTACCATTATTTATAAAGTTTATTCGTCAGGACAACTTGATTTGTGGTTATCAAAATTCATAAACAAATGCTATACAAAGTATCCTATAATATCTTATTTTCATAACTTTTAATTAAATTTAATAATAATACAAATACAAAATACTTTTATTGAATAAAACAAAAAGGGTAAAGAAAACATGCAGGCCATTGTAAGATTCCCCAAAACATTTAACTAAATTAATGATCATAAGGAGCCAAAGTAGCCCTTTTAGTTTGTTCTATCTTTTGGTCAAATTCTGTGCTATCCTTTTCAGTGGTCAACAAAACAATTAAATTGCTATTAATTTTTTTTTTTTTTTTTAATTACTAAATTTCAGTTTAGGTCTCAAAAGATTGGAAAAAAGACGTTATAGTTCATTAAAAATATGTCAAGTTACAAGATCTTTTGGATTATAGTTTGTGTACAGTTGTTCAAAATATCATAAATAATTTATAATTTAATCCGATTTGTGCTTATTTATAGAGTTACCGACAAAAGTGTTTGGAATCTTATTAAATGAAGTTTGTTGTATGCTTATTCATTTGGCTTTGTCTACTTAATTGATGTGAACGTATCTGTTTGACCAAAATCTGAATAAGCGTTGACCTTCGTTCATGTAAGGGGAATACCGGAAAATCACATGTTACTATAGGGAAATTCATATCGACTGTCTTTATCATTTTCTTTTTTCGTGTAAATCATCATTTGTCGTATGAAATATATGATAGTACACAGGGGCGGAGCTATAATTATGAAATTGAGGGGCAAAAAAAATAAATTAGTTATTTATTTAAATTTGGGAGACAAAATCTATAAAATATCATAAATATCTTTAAAATACTTTATTTTTTATATAATTCGAAAACTTTTAAAAGGTCCCCCTCTACCTCCGCCCTCTGATAGTACATACATGTACTAAAAGTACGTCCAATACTCAAATGAATGACAAATATATGTATCACATTTTCTTATATATACCAATTATTTTACTACCTGTATTGATAATTTCTTAGAATTCTTAAGACGAATAAATTATCAAATTTCTTAGAATTCTTGTATTATTATCTTCAAGTAGAAAGTACAACGAGATTTATTCCATATATACACTAAATAATATATTACAGTATTTTACTTTGATGATAAATAGTATTTTAATACTAAACTTAAGAGTAAGGCTAAACTTACAAATAGACTTATTTCAGTTTTTTTAGAATAGATATTTTTCACAAAACGGTCATAAAATGCTATGCAAGTCTATTGCAATTTATAATGGTGTTGGACGCATGACATGACTTATTATGTCATACTTCTTTCAACGCTCCACGGTGAAATGTTGGAGATGCTTTTAAGAGGGAAAAATAACATTCGTTCTCATTTTAACTTCAAGTAAGATTTTGTTTAAAAGTTGAAAATGCGTGTTAAACATATATTATTAATATAAGTTTTTTTCCCTACTCCAAGAATGAATTCCTTTTAACACTAGACGATTTTCTAAATAAATATTAATGTTTCAACTCTTCAAAGAAATAATACATTGTAATATAGAATGGGAAGAGAATTAATAATCAATCATGAACCTATATACCTTAAATGAATTTATGTACATAGAATTCCTACTAAATTTGGGACAAAACCCCTAACAACGAAAATAAATATAATCTAAAACTATATCATAGAAATTCCTACCCAAATAATATCGGGAGTGGACCCTCTCTACCATCAAAGCCTAATGTGTATCTACCAATACCAAACCAACTAATACAACCACTTTCCTTCTATTGTTTATTATGTACAAAACCACAACACAAACCATGACCATACTATTCTTTTCATAATACAACCTTTGATGCATGAGTTACAACCTTTCAATGCATTTCATCCCTTTTCTTAAGAAAATGATTTGATTAACCCCAAATTGTATAGATTTCTCCTTAACAAGCTACCAAGTGAAACCAAAACTGCAGCACCAAGACTACCTGAGTTTTGTTCATCGTTATCCGCCTTTTGACTATACATCAATGGTAGTTCCTTTACTCTTAAATAAGCCGACCCAATTCTTTCCATAACAGAATCTATGACTCTCGAATCCACAGGGTTTCCAATCGCATCGGTTACATAAAATATGTTAAGAGCCATACCCACTGTTGTCGATATTTCAGCCTGTGTCACATTCAACGCGTTTTCTCTAAACGTTCTTGTCACATCGGCTAATAGCCCTGGCTTATCGGGTTTAAATAGTTCAAGTCTAACACCTTCTGATGCTCTTCTTTCAATAGCAGCTCTTAAACACATAATCACTCGTTGCTTTTCCGCTTCTGAACTAATTGGAGTTCCATCTATATGTCTGATAAAGAATTCCTAAAACACAAAAAAGATTAAAACTTTAGCAAAATTAACATCAACCTATATTGAATTTGCTCATATTAATGACATAAAACGTACCAGATATGCGCCATCTTCTGTAGTATTGATAGTGGCATGAAACACAACGTACTGCATATCGGTTAAAGTGCATACGACATCAAATAAAAGCTTGGGTCGATCTTTAACTTGAATGTTGATAACCGAGTACTCTTTTTCCAAACAATTTTGAACAGATACTAATGGAGTATATCGCCCACTAGTTTTAATAATTGGCGTTCTATCATAATCACGATCCGCAAACATCATTTGATGAAGTCTCCTTTCTGTATGAGTGACTGCTAACGAAACCGAAGTTTTGGCACTTCTTATATCGTTATCCCCTTTTAATACATTCCTTAAACGACCTTCGATTCTATCTATTTTTTGTGAGTCTTCAATTGGGTTACCCGAATAAGAATCTTTTAGATGAATTAAAGCTGCGATTCGGCCATTGTGTGTCCATACTTTAGACTCAACAACATCACAATTAAGATCGGATAAAACCGCAAAAACTTCGGATAATAGACCAACTCTGTCTGTACCAGTTAGTTCTAGGGCTGTCATTCCATCAATTGACTTTGATCTTGTACTATGAATGGCTCCAAGTGACTACAATGAAACAAACATAGCAAACTCAACATTCATTGACAAAATAATTAACAAATATAAAACATATAAAAAAAAAACTTTTGTTTTTACAATGGGTGTTTGGAAATGATTATTTAAGCATGTATCTGCTTATTGCATTATTTATTTTTTTTAAATTTTAATTAGCTCAAATCTTTTAAAGCAGATAATCACTTTAAAATAAACAATCACACACATCATGATCAAAATTTACTAGTACAAACAAATATATGGAATTAAAATATCTAGTTACCTGTTCAATGCAATTGATGATGCTAGCATCTGTTAATTTGTTGCCATCCAAATTAGTGACATGAAACACTGTAGATGATTATATGAAACTTATTTCAGTAAAGTAACAAATATACATATACATGATTAATTAAAAAGGAATTTTAAATAAAGTAGATAAATTAATGATAATTGCCAAATTAAAGTAAACTTACCATCCATGTTCCATCTTCCATCTGAAGAAACATAACCCTTTTTAATAGAAAGATTTAGATCTGTCAAAACTTGAACTGCTTCAAGAAGAATTCCATCTTTTCTTGCACTGTCAATCTAAAAATTCAAACAAAAATCAATTAAAAATTCCATTCAAATAATAATGATATTTTATTTATTTATTAATTAACAAAGTAGGTGACCAAAATTTAAAAACTTACCATGATGCGTGTTGCATCAACACAGCCAGCATTGTCAATCATAACCCTGGAAAAATATTAGAAATTGGTCAACAAAGTTTGAATTTTTGAAATATTTAGTCAACCAAAGAAAAAGTCAAAATTGGATTACAGAAGAAACTTCTGGAATAAGAAAAAAATGATCTATAGAATTAGAAATTGTTCCAGAAAACATGATGTTTTTCATTTTCCAAAGAATTTTTAAGCTAAAAACTAGGACAATTAAAAGATAAAATATAGAAAATGAAGATTATAATTGTAAGTTACCTGGGAGTGTTCATACGAACAATTAGTTTTTCATATTCTTCTAAAAACGGTATGCGATCCATCTGCATCATTTTATTTCAATTTCGTGTGTTGTGAGGATATGATTTGTAGAAATTAAGGATGAAAAACAGAACAGGGTGTGGTTTGAAATGGTTGTTTTTCAAGGATGAAAGAAAATTACAAAAGAAAGGAAGAGACAGGAAATAGAGAGCCCAAATTTGAAAGAATTTGTTTATCGAGTAAATCGGTCTGAATGAATAAACGAGAGAATGATTTGATGTTTGTTTGTTTTGTTTACGAAAAAGTAGGAGTGGAAGCACGCTTTACGGTTAATTGTCTCCATGAGGACATGACTCGGAGTATTTATATATGGGAAAAAAAGTACTCCATTAGGTTTTTTTGAATAATAATACGGCTAAATAAATTTATAATTTAATAATTTAATTAAATTATAAAATACCTTTTTTTCTTTACTCAGATCGCGGGGAAGTGCCACTGCCCGTGGACGACTGCCCGAACTTATGGGGTCGGTTTCCAATTTCTTTCAACACAAGTCAACATGACACGTCCTCATGATGATTGGTGCCAAGTAGGACCATGTGGGGACCAACTCATGCCATTTGCTTGCCTTCAACTTCAAATAAAGGGAGCATTTCACATGAAGCAATTGGTAGGGGATGACCACGTGGAAATATAATTATGAATAAAAATTAATTAATTAGTATTAATAATAAGAAATAACTAATGATGTAGGGGAGTTGCCGACGATAGAATTATGGCCACACTTCCCAACCACCGCCTGGTAATTGGCTTTTCTATTGTCTAAAATTAAAGCCGGTTTTTGTTTTTATTTTTATAAAATAAATACAGCAACAAGGTTTTCTTGTATTTATGTTTGGAAAATATGTGCTGGCCAATAAATTTTATTTAGTGAAATAAGTACTTGAATCCGAATATTCTACTTTTGAATGCTTTCAATTAATTTCAAAAAAACAAGTAGTCATCGATTTGAAACAAAAATGTTACTAATCCGTCTCATTATAAATGTCTACTTGAAAAATACACGTTGTTTAAAAAACTCTTCCAACAACCTTTTCACCAATGAAATATCATTCACTCTTTTGATTGGTTGAAAAATAAAATGAACACTTAATTTGTACGATCCAAAATAAAATTGTGGATATTTTTAATGGGAGGAAGATGCTATATTTTTAGCTTCAACCGATTATTAAAAACTATTTGGTAATTTTACTAAAACCTTTGTGTAATTTGCTTCTAAATGCTTTTAAGACCACTTTCGATTCAAGGGTGGTGGGTAATGTCCTGTCACCATGACGCCACGACATTAGGTGTGGGGGAGTGTCGTTTCACGAGCCGCATTGTGTTATTTTTTTTTTCTTCTTATTTTTTAGCCTAAAACAAAAATAAATATCATGTTCAACTGGGTGTCGTTAAATTTTATGACAGTTTGCACGGCAGAATGTCGTGATTGACTTCATTGCAAAAGAGTGAAACCGATGCACTATAAAATGAACACCAATCAAAGGGTGTGTTTCGCACGGGCTTTTTAGGGCTTGTTGCAACTTGAGCTTCAATTTGTAATAAGCATCACCCGATAACACAACAAAAATGAAGTTTTTTGAAAAAGTAAACTCTCGAAAGACCTTACAAAAGAAGCTAAACCTAATTTCAACTTTAAATTTCAGCTCCAGTTGAAGCTACCGTCCGTTATTACCAAATACACAATAAAACCAATCTACTCGTAGTAAAAGATGGAGTATATGTAGGGATGTATGATAAGTTGATAACCCAAAATTGAATAAGTGAGCAGTGGTCACGTGACCGGCAAAATGGCCAGATGTCACCCACCCTACACTTTGTTTTCACCTAAATATATGTTCGGATTTCGGACCTACTGCATGTTGCTCTTGTCTCTCTACCCACGCTATTCCTTTTTATTACTTGCACCGTTTCTTCCTCTAAAATCTCGCCACGTAGACCATTGACAAATGCACTTTAGTTAGATACTTAGATGGGTAGTTACTTTAACCCAACAAACATGTTGATTTAATAATTAATTTGACGGGTTATTTGTATTTTAGGTTAGTTCATTTATCCTCTTGGACGCTTGTCTTGATGTATTGGATGCCAATTCATAGACAAATTGCTACATATATCAAAATATAAATCAAATATTGTTACATGATTTCTTTAAACTTTTCTCTCGATATTTTTTTTATTGTTAATTTTCTCTTATTATATATATTAAAATTATTTTCGTTTATAATGAAAAAAAGTTGTTTAAACTAATTTGCAATATCTTAGGCTAAGCTACCAAACACGCGTTTAGTTATTAAAAACTTATCTTCATTTTTCATTTTCTAGAGTTTTGTGTCCCTTTAAATTAAAGGAAATTTAGTAAGTTTTCATTTTCCAAAATAAAAGATATAGGAAATCATAAATCGTAGGTTCTCTTTTATTAGAAAACTTCTTCAGAAATTCATAACTTGAACACGTTTTCTAATTTTTTAAAAATAATTTAGAAGATTTTATGAAAAAGTGGAGGAGTTTCCTTTACTAAACGCACTTTAAGCATTTTATTTTCAACTTATAAATCGTTATTCAAAAGATATTTTCAAATGGAATTTCAAGATATCTCATTTGATCGAGTTCTTTTGTAATTTTATGACTAAGTAGTTGCTGATCAGGATTCTCTAATCATCGATATAAATATGATTAACTTAATAAAAATATATGAGAAAAAACGAATGGAAATTTAGCAATTTGAACAAGTGTTTGACTTACTTTTATCACCAACTCCCAACAACATGGCGCGAACATGGTAGGGAACACAAATATACAATGGATCTTCCCGCCACAAAATGACAGTGGGCCAATAGACCTCAACCGCGGTCGATATGATTTGACACGTGGATTACAGCTCATGTGACTAACATTCATCCCTGTCTTTTACTATAAATTTTTTCCCATTTTTGAAAAACAAAGAAATAATCAATTTTTTTTCTTTTTTTCTCTTGCATAACTTCTTCTACGTAAATACATTTTATTTACCTAAATCCCATTTGATTGAATTAAAGTAATCTCTATCAACTACTTTCTCCGTCTAAAATAAATCTTCACATTACTATTTATATTTATTCCAAAATAATTATCGATTTATAAAAAATAACTATTAAAAATCATTAAACTATGAATTTTACCTTTATTTATTACCTTCAATCATTTAATTCTTAAAAAAATTCAATCAAAATTAATATAAGGGTAAAACTTACTTTTAGTTTACCTTTTTTCCCTCCCACGAAAATTATTGCGGTACAAAATTTTATAGGCTAGATATATCAAACGAATCCATTAATTAAATATCTTATTCGGTGGGCTTTCGTTTTCTTGACCACGGGGGCTTCTCATCAGGTTTTTTGGCGCTAAATTCAAAATTGTATAGCTCACGTTAATAATTAGAAAACGACTTTCAAAAACAATATAATTTAAAGCTATATACTTCTTAACTCATTTGTTGATAGTTAGCGATCGAATTTTAATTCTATAAACCAAACCATTACATGTAGCCAAATGATCACGTAAAAGGTAAATCAAACTTATCTAATTATATATATGATAAAAAAATGGTCCAATACTCCGATCACTGATACAGTTGCATCAAATAACTTTTCTATTTACTAATGGTCCACTGCACAATGTAGCTAGAGAGAAAAAAAAAATCGAACTAGATTATAAACTCAACAACTGAAGATTCAAGACACCCAAACAATGATACAAGAAAATTTGGAGGACTCTAGTTGCATCAAAAAGAAAAAAAATCCCGGTTTTGTTGTGATTTGCATGCATGCTTTTTAGTGTATATTTATCAAGGTTTTAGGTAATTTTACTTTGTATAATACTCCGTAGTTACAGACTCCGACGATAAGTGCTTATATAATTAAGTTACCCTAGCTAACGTACAAGGCTTAGAAATTTTTTAGAGCACACAAATGTTTAATTCTCAAAATTTTATAGCCATTTCTTATACGTGTATCTTATGTTGTTTCGTAGTGAAATACTTTGTAAGAAAATGTTGATTTTCTTTTTTGGGCGTATACTCTTTTTAACGGGTTTCTAAGTCATATATATTATCATGAAAAGTGTTCTTCAAATAGCGTTTTTGAGAAGAGATTTTTGAGCCGGTTATTATTTGGATTTTTTATTTCGTGCCCAACAAAATATGGTTTATAAATAATGTATTTGTTGTACCATATATGGTAGAGGTAGACGTACGTGGATGGTACAAATCACGGAAAGAAACTAAACCGCGGGCGTGGGAGAAGTTGTACCAAGAAAGAAATTGTGAATTGTGATACACTGGCGCCGCAGATCACTCCTTCCGACACTCTACACATGTTTTCTTCAAACCCCGTTGACTTTTATCCTTATATTAAACAAACCCGACAGTTGTTAATATGTCGATTTTTGATTTGGTGTGCCTTCTGTGTATGAAAAAAACCAACGTCTTTGTTTCAGACCTATTCAACGGACTTTGGTCAAATTTCAGATAAAATTAATTCACCAAGTGCTACTTCTAGAAATGTGTTTGAATTTTATTTTTTTTGCATGGGGTTAAATTAATACAAGCAGATGTTTAATTATTTCAGATTTGCTTCCATTTCAAATAAACATATTCACGTTGAATTTCAGTTTTTTCCCATCACAATTTAACTGTATTAAATTAACTGTTCATTTCTAATTTAAATCAATTTTATAAGAGTATGAACATGCAATTATCAGGATAACAATTATATTTTGGAAAATGCTAAGCATAGTACTTGGGGCGAATAAATTCAGATATGCATAAATAGTTTGTACCTTGATAATAACTACTCGCTACCGGTATATAACTGCTCAACAAACTTAGTGTACCACAAAATTTTGCACAAATTAATCCTTAAACGTAGCACTTAGGGCTACAGATAGCAAAATCCTTATATTTTTCTAAAACTTTTTGTTATTTTATTTAATGTACAACTAAAATTGGGGAGGTTGTAGTAATTTTCATAAATGTATGAGGAGCTTTTCTTTTTTGTTATTTATATTTTAATTTAGGTGCACGATTGTATGGAAGGTTGTTAACTTTTATTCATTCCACATATTGATCACCAGTGGCGAATGTAGAAAGGGGCATCCCCTATAAAAAAATCATATAAATTTTTTTAAAAGTATTTATGATATTTATAAATTTTGACTTCTCAGAAGTCTAAGCCGAACAAATTACAAAAATAAATAAATAAATTGCCCTCCAACTAATAAATCTTAGCTCCGGCCTGTTGACCACAACATATCATACCTATATTTGTGAATATTATGGTAATTTGGAGACAATTTGTAATACATGAGAGAAAAGAGAAAAAGTAAGAGAAAATTACTTATATTATTATATTTGACCTTCTATATTTAAATATGAACAAAATCTTGAAAAATATCTATTTTGTTCAAAAATCTTGCTCTATCACATCAAATTGGAGCGAAATTTAGTGTGTTTTTAAATTAGAGCGAAATCTAGTGTTTTTTTCAATTGGAGTGAATTTATAAGCATTTGAGCGAACTCTAGACATTTGAGCGAATTAATGTGTATTTTTAATAATTTAAGTGAACTGCTGAGTATTTGAGCGAATTGTTGGGCATTTGATCGAATTATTGTGTATTTGAGCGAATTGTGGGGCATTTGAGCGAATTGTGGGGCATTTGAGCGAATTGTGGTGCATTTGAGCGAATTGTTGAGCATTTGAGCGAATTGTTGAGCATTTGAGCGAATTGATGTATATTTTGTAATAATCGGAGCGAATTGTTGTTCATTTGAGCTTATTATATGTATTTTTTAATAAAGTATTTGAACGAATTGTTGAACATTTTAGTCAATTCGTATATATTTTTTAATAATTGGAGCAAATTGTCAGGTATTTAATTGGAACGAACTACCAAAGATTTTTTTATACTACATCGCACTCCAAATTGATGTGATGGAGCGAGATCCTTAACCAAAATAAATATTATTGTAGATTTTGTACAAATCTATATATTGGAGAGTAAATTAGACCATATAGATAATTTTCTCAAAAACTAAACATAATAATAGGTCTCAACCATATTTAACCAAATTGTTTGTTCATTTACTTTGAAGTACATCTTATAATTAGGAAATGCATTAACCGGTCAAGTTATTAAAACATAATCAGGGGCGGAGCCAGAGTGGGGTTAGCGTAGGGGCGGAGCCAGAGTGGGGGTAGCGTAAGCAGCCGCCCCTTCTAGCAATCGCTATATATGAATTTACAACTAATGTATTTATAGTTTATAGCGTTTTCTTCAAGTATATGACAAACAACATTATATATAATTGATCTACTGTTAAACGATGATAATTTTCAATTCGTAATTTCACAAAAGTATTTCCAACTTTGGTGGTTTACAATATGCAGGAAAAATAACCTAATTTTGACACCGAATACAAGCCCAAAACATAACCAATCGCTATAATTGTTCATTTGTTCGGTCAAGTGCATTAACAACCATCACAAGCCCAAAACAAGTTACGGTACCTGTTTTTGTTATTTACAATATCATGGAAAAGTTTATATTATATAAGCCCATTATGGTATGGGCCTTTTACAATAACACCGTTACAAATTTCAATATCTTAGCGGACTACAAGGCCCAATAATATGCATTTTTATTAGTTAGTTGTTTGACCATATTTTTGAGTTGAAGACTTGAAGCTATGATCCAAAAAAGATGGAATTCAAAATTTTTTCAAGGGAGAATTTCATATATATCCCTAAAAACTTCAATAATTACATATATATATATTTAACTTAACTTCATAATTATATATATATCCTTACAAAGTACTTAAACGCTCATATTTATCCATTTCTCTAATTAAATAAATAAATACTAATATTAATATTTAATTTAAAATAATATTTTCATTATTGACATTTGAAAACATGAAAAACATATGTTGCTTAAAATCAAAGTCTTGAACAACTCTATTAAATTTTGCTTTGTAATTTTATTTACATGAATATAATTTATAGGTACTAAAACTTCTATCTTCATGTACATTATCTCTACTATATATATGGTCCTACTTGTTTCTTGGACGGAAACTAATTTTCTAATTTATGGCTTTCACCATTTGAACATCTTTTAACATTACAAAAAGCAACACTTGCCATCACCAAATGGTTTTCATGGAAAGACTTGTAAACATATAAAAGTAGTTATATAGATCTTATTAAACTTAAAGTGATATTAACATGCTTGTAATTCTATTCTTAAAAAAGCTCATCGAATTCGACTCGTTTAATCCAACACAAAAACACGCATACCTGTAACTACTAAAAGTAGCTATACAAATCTGATTAAACTCAAAGTGACATCAACATTTGTAATTCCGTGCTGAAAAAAGTAATTAAAATCGACTTGTTTAATGTAACACCAAAAAGCTCACCAAGGCGACAGTGAAGTAGTTTATAAGAATTTAATTATATTTATTTAATTAGAGGAATGGATATATATGAGAGTTTAAATAGTTTGTAAGGATATATATGTAATTATGAAGTTTGATCGGATATATATGTAGTTTTAAGAGTTTTTAGGGATATATATGAAATTTTCCCTTTTTTTAACCATTAAATTCAACATTTGATATTTTTTTAAAACTATTGGAAATAATATCTTGTTTTATAATATACTAACTTTGTATAACTTTATACTAGTTTAAGACCTGCAAAATTTGCAGGATGACACATTAGTTTTTGTTTTACGGATATAAAAATTGTTTTTGTGCTTGTGGGATGACACAATGTAATTTGTTTAACGAATGTAAATAGATATGCGTGCATCCGTAATTAAAGCAATTGATTTTATTTTCTACTAAAAAGAAAGAAAATTGATTAAAAAAGAATGATAAAAGAAGATATTTGAAATTTGAAATGGTATACTAAATTAGATTAGAGCAAAAAATAAGGAAAGGTCGAATAGTAGTTAATTGTTACCTCAATTAAGAGAAAGATAAATTAGTCTTTTTTACATAGAAAATTAGGAATAAGTATGTTATGATTTTAATCAATGGTTAAATCATTAAAATTTAAGAGTTGATGCTTTTATATGATTTTTCTTATAATAATATATAGAATAGATAAAGCTAAAAAAGTTACTAAACTATGGACAAATTAGGAACTTGACCTTTGACCTTTTCCATTTAATTTTTTTTATTCATATATACCATCAAGTCCTTTTTAGATTTGAAATAATAATAAATATTATATTATTAGCTCATGACAACCTCATTTTAGCCTGAAGTTTAGCTAGGTTTATTAATAAGTTCCAACATAATAATCATCCCAAGAATTTAGGACAACTTGCTAATAATAGAAATATGTCTTCACGTTGCAACTATATATTTAATTTAATATCCACTAATCATTCTTCATATTATATTATATGCATGACATGTTAATTATATGTTCTAATTCAATTAATCATAAATGAATGTTATACAAGGCAGATTGATGTTTTTAATCAAATTTTAAGTAAAATATCAAATATGCAATCATTACTCATAGTCAACGATTTCAAATGTATTTACTAAATAATTTTAGTTTGATGATAAATAACTATTAATTAATTAAGTTAATCACATTCGTCACTAATTGACATAACAAATATTTGTCCTTTTCAACAGGGATTAGATTTATAATTTGTACACCTCGTGATTATTGCATTATAAGTTTATAACAACCTTTACTAATTTTGGATTTATACATCGTTAACACAAACTATCATTTATCTCAATTGTTTTATGGAACGTTTAGTCATTGATCATTAATGATAATAATGAGACAATCAAGATTACACTTGCAAAATTTATTTTTCTCTTGTATTTTCTCGTGTTTTAGATATATATATATATATATATTTCAAGGTTATTATTAACATTTTTATAAACATTTTGAAATTATACATATGATACACATATGAACAATTATGTATTTAAGTGATTTTTAAAGTTTTCTAACTTTTAATTATAATAAAACTAAAGCTCTACAATAACAAGTCATTTAACAAATTTTGGTCACCATCATTCAGTCCTTCACATGGCTACCTCTCTTTTGTCTTTAGCTAACTCTTTCCTTTCATTTAGTTAACAATTATCTCTGTAATTATATTATATAAATCTCCCATGTGTGATAAAGCTCTGTATTTTGTGCTTATCGAAGCTACTAAGCAACATAATTTATTCACTTCCATTTGGATAGAATAGTGA
Organism: Gnaphalium uliginosum; assembly: GCA_963930675.1. Lineage (NCBI taxonomy): Eukaryota > Viridiplantae > Streptophyta > Magnoliopsida > Asterales > Asteraceae > Gnaphalium > Gnaphalium uliginosum. The sequence goes on from OZ005680.1 coordinate 10,868,214, forward strand.
ACTTTTTTCATAATTAATGCTCTTTTTAGCTGACTTTTCTCTTATATCATGTCAAAGATTCTTTTTTTTTTTTTTTTTTCAAATTATTCTTTAAGACAAAATAAAAACTTTTAAGTCAAGATAAAAATACCAAGTTCTAATAAGCTTTTTATAATATACAAAAACATTTATTTAGTATTAAAATTGGCACAATTGTTATACAATAGGTGAATAGTACAAGAAAATGTATGTATGTGTGTGGTTGGAGTGGGGTTAAGCGGAAAGGGTGGAAGGGATTCCTGTAGATGGTGTTAAGCTAATTAGGTGGTGGGTATCACATGGCTAACACCTCCATTAACCATTAACCAATAACCCAACCCATAATTAATTATTAATTATTTTGATTAATTAGATGCCAAAGTAAAATATTTGTTTATTTTAATTGGATGATAACTTTTCATCTTTCAATATATTTTAATTATTTTATTCATTTGACATTAAAGTTTTTAGACCTTCAATGTCGTCTTTCACCAACCAATTTGGGATGACAACCCTAATTTCCTTGTTCTCAAGTAGGTCTCAACTCATTTTATACAGGTAGCGTTCACACCATGATACATTTATTTAAAACTTTACACAAATATCAATCATTAATTGTATAACTTTAACTTTAAAAGATAACGTATTGTAAATTGTAAATGGTTGTAGTTATATATGTTAAAGGATCTGTTTAATACGCCTTCAAGAGAGAGATACTTTTTTTAAGTATGTTCAAGTTTATTTTCTTGCAAAAAAGTTACCAACTGACAACGGTAGTATGTGCAAGTTAATGGGAGCATAACTTATAACATACTTAATGTTTGAAAAATGTTATTTTTATGCCTCTTTCTTTTCTTCTCTCGTTCAACTTAGATTATTCAAGATAAAATACCTTACTCAAAAGGTTCTATTTGTTGCATATTCTATTATTATCATCCATTTAATTTTTATGTTTTATGTTGGTTAATAAAATAGATTTATAATTCACAAAGTACAAAATGCCCGTCTTTGATCTTGCATATACTTGAATCTAATTAAAAATTAAGCATCGAGTATTTATAAATTTTGGAAGGAAGTACTAAAAAAACAATTTGCGGTGGATTTAAATTAGATAAAATAAATAAATAGAGTCTACTAGTAATGTTTTAGAAAGGACAATTATAAAATTGTACATGTATATTCATGTGCACGTTAGATTTCATAAATACGATCATTTTATTTAAAAAATGTTCAAGAATATGTCACATCTTAATTTGTCAATTTTATGAGGTCATTGATTGGTCGTGGCATCATTATCCATATCTATTGGTACGAATAAATTATTTATAAGTTAAGTAGAATTATTAAATATGTTTGGAGCCGAATATATAAAATAGCATGCTTTTGAATTAATATAATTGGTTGACTATTAATTTTAAACATAAAATGTGTCCATTGAGGATTCTATTTATATCCCATAATTCAATTTCTATTTTTCCTCTCCCAGAATGATCTAAATGTATAATTGTGCAGGTTAAAAATCAAACTTATAGCATTGATTACGAGACGAAATGAAGAATAAAACGTACAACATATATCACACATACATACATGTAAAGTTGAATGTATATTTATTTTATGTTTTATTTGATACTAAACTTAAATTAAATTAGTATTTTGTTTGTATTAGGGACAAAGAGCATCTTTGGTGGTTTAGATGGAGCATGAGTTTCATAACCAAATCCCAACAACAACAAGAACAAGAAGCAGAAGAGATGAAGTAGTGGTGGATGATCAGCAAAGAGTCCGCCGGTTGGAGGGATGGGCCTCAGACTGAGACTATTACTAGTAGGCTGCATGCACCTGGTTGCACCCTCGTGTTCCGCTCCTTTTTGTCAGCGCCAACCTCGCGTCTTTTTCCACACCCTTACTTTTTTTCATTTCTTTATTGTATTTCATTTATGCTACTCTCAAGGCTTAATAAGGGTATATAATCAAAGTCAAGTTGAACTCATACAAACAGTCTTAAATTCGAGATCTGACTCGATTACAAAACTCGACTTGATTAATTAATCAATACATTCAATCTTGATTCGACTTGACTTGAATATTAGCTGTAGTATTTAATAATAAATAATTCAATTTTTCATTTACTCGACTCAATACTTACAGTTACGTGAAACATATTGTATTTAAAAAGATTAGAATTTAAAGACTTGGGAATTATATAAAGGGTATAAAGATTTTATGGTCACATCACATCATATCATATGAAAATGAAAAGAAAAAGGAAATATGAATTGGATGGTCAAACCCCCAAGTTGGTGCATATGCTATCAACTTCTCAAACCCTGTGCCATTCACCTATCCACATGTTCACTAATCACTACCATGCCTTTCTTTTCTTTTTTCCTAGTTTTTCCCAAACACTCTGGGGTAATAAAGCTCATTTCTTACCCGTTTTTATCAAACTTTTTGTTATTTGTCTCTTTCGATTTTAAATAATTTATTAAATATAGAGTAAGATGTGTTATAACTAAGAAGAGACTAGAAAAAATAAGGTAGAAGGTATGAATATGAAAATGTAAATAATATATGTCTACTCATAACTTTTAGCAACCACACATCATAAACCAAAATAAACAATAAAAGAATGAGTTGAATAGGTTGATTTTTGTTTTGGATGGGTCAATTTTACCAAGTGCAAAAGAGACCCGAAGAAATAGGGGAGAGTGACACGTTAACAACTTGAAGATGAAAAAAGGTCATAAAGAGATACTAAAGATAAAGAGTTAATTTCTTTGTAGACACATTGAAAACACCTACACTAACAAAACTTTTTATATAAACTACCATTTTACTTTTAATTATGAGTTTATCATTTAATTGAATTCCACTTAAGTGCAATATGTGTTAACGCACGGAACCATCGGTTATAACAACCTTCAATTTTTAAGTTTTGTTATCACCGTAGTTTCGGTCTAAAAAGAACGACTCTTGTATCTCAACAAATAAATAATTGAAAAAACGGGGCCTCACATTCGATCTATCATAATAAAGAGTATTGATATTGATTATAAACGAGTTACACTTTGCGCACTATCGCATTCATGACGGGGTTAATATATGACTTTGATCTTTTTATTTAGTTCATTAGTTAATGATCAATTTATTTGTTTCTTTCAACTTAACATACCTAAGTAAAGATAATATACTCACCAATTTGTTTTTAACACTTCCCATCATCAATCAATTAATAAGGAACTTTTTATAGTCTTTTATAGATGATGCATTATTAAAAGATAACGTTAGGATATTTACTTAATTAACTTATTTGAAATGTTATAAACTTATAAGTGTCAACAAAAATAAATAACAAATAATCTATTCCAAATACAACTATGAATTATGTTTTCTAGCTCAAATTTTAAGTATAATGTGTGTTGCAATTATGTTGTTTATGAGAAAAAAAGAAAAAAGTCATGTTTATAGATAAAATCATATGTTACAATATTGAAAAGAAACAATTAGTATCATAGTATAGTAGGAGTAATAATTAGAAGATATATATTGAAAATAATGAAGGACTTAGAGAGTGTAAAATAATAGAAGAATTTTATAAATTTAGAAAATGCATCATATTATGTAGTTGAAGTGAAAGACATCACTATCCCTATAATCTCAAGAGAACTTCAATTTCTCCTGATACTATAAGTGAAATTACCTAAAAGCCCTTTAAAATATCATGATAAATTTCTCACATACGTTGTGAATTGATAATAAAGGATAATGTTTATCGACAAATATTAAACAATTTACTAACGACATGAATATTAGTAGTGAAACGCCCCTAGAAATTTTATTTTTTTTTGGTGACGGGATCCTAGCAACGTGCTGGGATCGCGTATGCATGCACAAAATCGTGACAAAAAGTTTCTTTCATGGTTACGCGATCCTAGCAAGCTTCTGGGATCGCGTAATTATGTACAAAATCGTTCCAAAAGGTTTTTCTTCAATGTTACGCGATCCTAATGACTTTCTGGGATCGCGTAACTATGCACAAAGCCATAACTCAGCAAAAACTCAAGTTTTTGACCCAACTTCGCACGCGCATAACTTTTGACTCGTTTACTTTCAAAACACAAAATTTTGCAGACATGTTTCATATGACATAATAAAGGCTTTCCAATTGGCACTTTTCAAAAATTCACACTAACGACGATTTTGGACTTAAATCCGAAAAGTGACTATCTTAACTCTTTTAGAACCAAATTTTGGCATCAATTTGATTCAACTTCTCCTACCACTTATCAACAACTTTACTTGCAGAAATTTAATACAACAATGCACACCAAAACGTCCAAACCATTATTTCGACTAATATTCACTAAGTGACCTGTTGGGAGACTCATTTTGACCCATCTTGACATTTTAAACCGCTTAACATAATCAACATTCAGAAATGGGTTATTTCAACCCAAACATAGCTTTCAACATCATTCTTTACAAAACATCTTATATAATAGATTTCGTTACAAAAGTTAACCATGTACAAAAGCAACAACTACACAATGTGGGCGTTTCTACATATCGAGAGCATGATCATAAGGGATTACTTACTACTAGTTTGTAGCAAATCCACCTTTATTCCCGCTTGGGCTTTTTTCCCAAATCGCCCTTTGCCCCACTTTGCTCACCTACATACATAAACAACATAACTATAAGCAACATGCTTAGTAAGTAAAGGAAAATATACATCAATATTAACATTAACATAACAACATAATACGAATTAAGGATCCTTAACCTTTTATCAATTTGACTCAAAGAGTCCTACCTTATGGTGTCAAGGCATAACATTTGAGGTTTCTCAAGTCTCAAAGTCACCCTTAAATTCCACTATTTAGTGTGATCATTGAATACTCTTATATCTCAATAATCACACTTCATACACAACATACCAAAGAGCAAATACTTGACTACTTAATGTAATCCAAGCATTACAATTTAATTACATACTCATCCATTACTTACCTTAGAATAGAATTCAATTGGCTCAAACAACTATTTGCTCTTCAATCACCTACACATAATATACATATACATGAGTTACTTACAACTCATTTAAGCTAGACTTAACTCACTAACATCTAATTAGCTAGGGTTTAAGTATGCTACACCACACACCCAAATCACTAACTAATTACTCAAACACCTTACTTATAGATGATTAAGTTGTTATTTAACAACAATAACAACCTATAATCACCATCATCAACTAATTCACCTACATACATATTTGGTGAAATTCCAATGATCACACTTAACTTATTTGCTCACTTTTAACAATGAAAATCACCATTTTAAACCCATAACAACTTTACAATAATCATTATACACCCATAATCCATAATTTCTCAACTTCACAAATTTAGGGTTCTTCACCCAATCATCTAACAATCAAATTAGGAGTTTAGAAATGGTGTTCTTATCTTAGGGATGTAGAATCAAGATGTTAAAACCTTCAATTTTAAGAACTTAGCTTCAATTTTTGGTTTTTCTCTTCTCTCTTCTTCATTCTCTATAGCGTACAACACACACACACACATACAAGAAAACTTCCAGATTTTTAGAAGAAGAATGAGGATATATTTGCATATTTTCATTTTTTACCCTTCACTTTCATACTTAACACTTTAGCCCCTCAACTCTTATCTCATTTATACTTCTCACCCATAAACTACATTTGTATTTAACACCAAATACAAATATAATAATTTAATAACATACTTTTGTATAAATATAAAACTTACAATTTTTGGGGCGTTACAAATAGTCATTTTATGCAACTAATCTAAAGATGACATAAATGTAATATAATTCCTAAAAAGACATAATCAAAAATTATTATATGCCAAATGTTATTATAATCAAAAGTTAAGACGAAATAACTATTAATTTCCATCGTCGAATAGCATTTTTTATATGATTAAACTAGGATAATAATTGATCTTACTAGAAAAATTGGTCGATGGAGTATTTTAATCTTTTGTCAACTACATGCCACCCTAGAATTGAATTCGTTAATTTTCTTTAAAAATGGTTTCATCATTTTTTACTACATACCTAATAAAATATAACAAATATTGAGAAAAATAGTGTGAATAAGGTTCCATTTTGCCTTACAAGAAACATCTCTTAATTTATCTTCTTGTCATTATATATAAATTTAGGTATATATTAATTAGTAATAAAATAATTTTTATTTATTTATTTACTATCACACAACACACTCTTTGAATGGGTTGAAAGATAATTTAAATATAACATGTATATATATTTGATAAATTAAAGAAGAATATTATAGAAGAGGAATTAAGTATAGATAAAAGTCAATTCGGTTCTTGCGTCATTGCTTGATAATTAGTTTCAAGCGTACGTTCTAAACCTGGCCAACTTTTATTTTTTTTTAATTGACTATTTAATTAGCTTTTCATATTTATTAATTTTTAAATTAACATAAGTTTTATGTAGCTTACTATACCTACGTGTAAATGGGTCAATTATTTTTAAGCATTTTAATTTAACAATAATTATATCGTCCATATGTACCATGGTGTTTGAGTAACAAGCTAAATATGTAAATATAGAGGTATTAATTAGTGAATGTCATGATTTGTTAGATAAATGAGAAGAATGCGTAATAATAATAATAAAAATATAAAATGTTTTTATTGTCGTACACCATAACTTTTGCATTAAAAATTAGAAATGATAATCATATGTTAAAGCCGTTAGTAATTAAAAAATTTAGTAGAATAATAAGCGTTGAAATAAACAATTTCAAGAAGATAACATCCAAGGGACGCATCGTTATCTTATTGCAAAACAAGCAAACCAAAATCCATTTATCTTATTCGGAAGAAAAAGAATCATCTAAGCCAATACATTATTTTTAAGAACGTACGGCATATTTTTATTTTTATTAGAATGTATGAGTATTAATTTACAAAGTAACAAAGAAGCAAGAGATCGATTACAATAGTGTAAATTAATGGACTTTTTTAATTATTTTGGATTACTAGTGATCCAATCGAACCAATTTAGTCGATCGATGGATTTTTACCTTTAACATGGATCAAATTAAGGTTAAAGAAAGTAGGTGAAAATATCACCCAATCGAACATTCTCTTCGGTTACTAGTGATCACCCCTCTCTGTTTTTTATGGCTAAACATGTGTGCTCGTTAACCGGACTTGATCCATATGTTTGAGGTCAAGACTGTGTTAATTAGGCCGTACACATGTTATTGTATATCCGTGGAGGAAACTAAGACCATCATGTTTATTATCTGTTAAACGTTGATAACTGCTGATATTAATGGTTCACAGTTTCATCCTTAATGTATTTGAGTTGTTGCAAGGGTTCTTGTACATATTCTTTTTGTTTTGTTTTTAAGACCGAAAGTTGTATACTTCATTTGCAATTGATTATAGTAGCTAAATAGTGCATCTTTAGATTAAAATCATTCCCAACTGTGACATGAACTGATGAATCAGTTTGTGCCATATCAACGCTATGCCAACACTTCTCAAAACTGACTGAACACTGTCAACCATGTCACATCACTCAATTTTTTCGAACCCCCACATTTACCATTATATCTTTATTCTTATACACCAAACGAAAAAAAAAAAAACAAAAAACGAAAAAAAATTATTGACGCGGACCCACACCACAAAACCGATGCACCTTAGGTAAACCGCAAACTGAAGCAAAAGTGATGTGATGGTGCCAACCCCATCACAAAACCGACATAAAACTGACTTAGGAACGGAAGGACAGATGGTACGAGTCTAAGTGCCAACTTCTTTTAAAAAGAATAAGGCAAGATATATAAATAAAGAGCCCATATATATATATATACGTTCAAAGACAAATTATGTTTTTCATATCTAGCTGGTAAATAGTAATATTGTACAGTATATTTATACATAATATGCAAAAAATCATTTCAACCCCAATCCCCCATCATATCCAATCTGAATCTTACCCTAACCCCAACTCCATATATTCTCTTTCTCCAAATAAAACACATGGACAACCAAAATCCAAACCCTAAACCTAACTACCATAACAATATTATGAAGTGGTCATTAATAGAGATCAGTTCATCTGAATTTGTTTAATCAGAACCCTCAATCATACAATTCCCAGCTCAAAATTGAATTTGCTCTACTTCTTATTCATCCTTAAATCTCTCTAGGGTTTTATAATCCAGTTGACATAGAATATATAATCGTTTCTTGAATCAGGAAAACCGATATCGAAGATGGATCCAGCAGCAACAACAGCCCACGGCCACTCTCTTCCACCTCCATTTCATACAAGAAACTTCAATCTCCACCAATTTCAACAACAAAATTCTGAAGATGAACAAAGTGGCACGAGCGGTCTCAACATGGGTGGCCACAAAAGAGAACGCGAAGAAAAGAACAATGAAGAGATGCTAAACAATAGCGGTGGTGGGGGTGGCAGTAGCGAAGGAAAAGATGGAGAAATGGGAAGAAGGCCTCGCGGACGTCCTTCAGGTTCAAAAAACAAACCTAAACCACCGATTATAATCACTAGAGATAGCGCAAATGCATTGCGTACTCATGTCATGGAAGTTTCGGATGGATGTGATGTAATGGATAGCATTAGCACCTTTGCTCGCCGTAGGCAACGCGGTGTTTGTATCATAAGTGGGACGGGGACGGTCACAAATGTCACACTTCGGCAACCGGCTTCACCCGGGGCCGTTGTGACATTACATGGGCGATTTGAGATTCTTTCTTTATCAGGATCTTTCCTACCACCACCAGCTCCACCTGCCGCTACAGGGTTGACTATTTACTTAGCTGGTGGTCAGGGGCAGGTAGTAGGTGGTAGTGTGGTAGGAGCACTACTTGCCGCCGGACCAGTAGTAATCATGGCCGCGTCTTTTAGTAACGCAGCCTATGAAAGACTCCCACTAGAAGATGAGGAAAGTACTTTGCCTATGCAAGGTGGATCGCTCGGATCTCCCGGAGCAATTACAACACCACCCGGGTCACAACAACAACAATTGATGTCAGATCCTTCTCTATTTCATGGAATGCCACCAAATCTACTCAACCCCATTCAAATACCAAATGATGCGTATTGGGGTAACAATGGGAGCGGACGCTCGTCGTTCTAAGATCACAAACTATGTGTAACTTGCATGAGCAAACTTTCAGGTTTCAATTCTTTAATTTCCTCTTTGTTTCTAATTTATCATGTCAACTCTTTTGGTTTTTATTTTCATGGTTTTTAGGGTTTCTTGATTTGTGTTTGGTATTAAGATGACATACATATGCTTGTATTGATTTGTATTGTAAGAGCTTTTGTAGAATTTGATTCTTCTTAATGAGTTGAGTTTGTTCTAACATCAAGTAATAAGCAACATATGCAAATCATTTTCCTTTTCCGTTCTTCTTCATTTTACAACATTAAATTGTGCATGATATATGGATCGAATAAAGTTTTAGTAGGCTTGATCGATAATCACATATATACAAAAATAAAAATGGGAATTCAAGAACTATGTGCATAACTTTCGGATTTTACGAATTTTGGTTATGATTTTATGATGATATCTCATAAACTTTGTCATTCTAATTAACAATATAATCTAAATTAGATTCATCATCAACATTATATAATCATATCTTATTCCATATATTCAAATACTATTGATAACTTGAATATATCCTTGACTTATTTAATATGTCAATTTATGAAGCTTGACACTTGATAGTTATCTTAGACTTATATTTTTAGTTGATAAATATTTTTAAGTTTGATCATCTTTGAGCTAGTTTGAATGATAAAAACAGGTTGTATGTAATGCATCAATAGTTGTACTTTCTAAAAGCATAGATGTACAAGAACAACTACCAGTTACAATAATGTCTGGCTTGGTTGGGTTATTTTTGGAAAGAGAGATCATATATATGTTTTATTATGAAGCAATATCCACAAACACAACATTTTTTTGTTCTTATTGACGACTCTTATTTGTCAGGTCAAGTACACCCATGCTTCATTTTCTTTTATTTGTTGGCCTTCTAAAACCCAAAAAAACAGTATTTTTTGTAAAGATTAAATAATGAAAAATGATTGGTAGACTTAAATATAAGTTTAAAAATTTGATTGGAAATATATATATATAACTAATTATTAGGTTAATTTACAAACAAATTAAACACTTTAAAATTTTAATCGGTACTAAAAAGTGAGAGGTGTATATATATAAAGTTTATGATTTTAAGTAAAATGTTACACATATTTTTTTTGTTTTGAAAGTAGCAGATATTTGATTAATGGGAGAAATTGTTACAAAGGAACAAACAGATCAAGATCATACATACATGAAACAAGTCAACTGGACCTAAATAAGACGGAAGGAAATCAAGCAACTTTAAGGGTACCAGACAACAAATGAATAAGCTCGAACAACCCCTTCTTTAGACAGTTTATCCACTTCTGAATTACACTCTCTTTTAACATGAATTATAGATCGATCGATTTGGACCCGAAGATAGGAAATAATCACGGTCTGCTATTTTGATATAAAACCCATGAAACTACATTTGAGGAGTCACTCTCGATAGAAATTCCAACCGAACTCATATCATTCTTTTGGTTCATTAAAAGACACGCAGCTGCAATGGCTAATAACTCTGCAATGTTAGAATCTACCACTCCTAGGGGCAAATACTACACATAAATATGGATATGAAGTGTTAATTTTTCTTTTCAAATGGCATTTTTATTGTTGATGCAATGAGTTTTTTTTCTTAGCTAGATTTTGAACAATAAGTTGGTATTGAGTATTGACTTAATAAGGTAGATTATGAGGCTGGATCATGTCTTTGTGGGAAAGTTGATTAAGTTTTCATGCATTAAATGTACCTTGATTTATTCCATTGTGAAAAAAGAGAGTTTTATATAATTAAGGGATGATGCGCACACACACACATGTAGGTTAAGTGGGGTATCAACCGCACGAGGGACAACTGTATTGTGGTTCGTGGTGATTCCTAGAAGTAAGTAGTTTTATGATTTTTGGGAATTCACAAAACACTAGTCTTTTACAGTAGTTTAGCAGTAGATACATGGTTAATTGATTCTACCAGCTGCTAATATCGTATTAGATTTAAGCCAAATGTCTTATTGCATGTTAATAAACAAACGATATAATCAAAAGGCTTTTCACCTACCGGTATTATTTGAGAAACTCGTCGATTAAGATATTGTGGGTTTACTTTCTAACCAGAGATAATATGTACACGATACGTGTGATTGTATATAATTGGTGAGATCGAATATGTGTTTGCCGCGTTAAAAACAATATAAATAAACAAGACAAGTTGCTTTTATATGAAATGTCTTTGGATAGATAAGTAGTCCATCAAACAATTTTACCATATTATTTCTAACCATTGATATTGATTGGGCCTGGCCCAAAAGAATATGGACTTTAGTCTGACCAGTAGAAGACATTTTTCCACCGTAAAGTTATACAATAGGATGTACTTTAGTACGTATACAACTTAGTAAATTAGTATGAGCTCGTTGATTCGTATAATTAAATATATGTATAAAGTTAGATCTTTTGTATATTGTAATAATAATAATACGTACACAAGTTAGGTGATACTTAGATACATAACTTTTTCGTTATAAAAAAAAAACATAATATCAGATAGGGATAACAATTGATACGAGTCAATTCACTATATGTAGTATAAAATTCTGAATCCTGAATCCGCTACTGCATGATATACAACATTTTCTAACGAACGTGATCTCAATCACGAGAGGATTAAATTGTAATGTAAGTAGAAAATAAAAGTTAATGACGTTTTAGACATCATGTTTGGTTACACCGTCGATGTATGAATGTAATCATTGTAATAAATAATTTTTCATGCTAACATAAAATCACACTTATGACTTATGCCCTCGTGTACAAAATAACAAAAAAATGGAAATGCAAAAAAAAAAAAAATGGTACAAGGACACAAGCACCCGCACTCAATTCAATAGTTGAAAAAATAAAATGTAATGATAATGGAATAATGCTATTTCAATGGTAGTAGTGATAATGTTGAATGCCAATTTAACAATGCCATAACATGCAATCGATTGCTCTATACCCATCGAGTATATTATTGACATATACACCCTTTCATATGATTACTAATTATTATTTTCTATAAAATAAGTGTATCATGAGAGTTGTGTTTGGAATCTAATTTATTAAAAAAAATAATGGTTGTTGAATAAGTTGGCTATGTCACAATCTAAGCGGACCACTAGTTGAACCTAATCTACTTGTCACGTGATGAGCCTAAAGCATGTTCAAACGAGATTTAGATTAACATGATGAGAATATTACCAAAATTTGGAGGGTGATTAGTATGTTTTGTCTTTTTTAGTTTAATTTGGTGATTTAGAGAAACGATCAGTGATGTACAAATCATCTTCGTTGTAACAATAAATTCACACTTTTGTTGTATTATTCCTCTCATAAGTTGTAAGTTGTGACAGTCCATTAACAGATCACTATTGTTGTCACCAAGTCAACAATATATATAGTGTTGTACAAGTTGAAGAGCAGGATTCGAGTTGTCTAGTTACCGATGACGTCTTTATCTATGTTGTTCGCCATCAAACCAATGTCATGATTTTGATGTTGGAAATAACAGGCCTGAGTCGTAAATCTCATCATCTCTGATACCGACCTCCTAATGCACAAATCAATAGATGATGTCAATATACGAGTTAATAGTTCAAAAGTACCAATATGTAAAACTGTCCAAAGAGATGCGGGTAAGAAACGTATACCAAAGGGAGGTGATATTTACACTATATATTTACTTTATACACCAAAAGTTCACGCAATCTATGCAAATAAATAACTTTATTAATGCGCGGTTTTGATGTGTGAGATATAAAGAATATTGTAAAGATCACCTCCTTGTTCTAAACCTATGATTAATGTTGATGAAATGAAGTTATTCATGTCTCATAAACATTAAAAGTAGTCCCACATAGCATGATAGCAAGACACCAAATGGAAGTTAACAAGGCAACAATGGATTTAAACAAAGAAATCAAAACTTAAAATGAAGATAAAAGTTATTCCTTGTTCTTAGGCTTTTCCCTATTGTCCAATAGAATATGATACTTTTTGGCTTCTTTCTCTTTTTAATCATGAATTTCCCTCATCATCATTATAGTTCTTGAAACTACCCCTCCCCCTTAAAAAATAAAACAAATCTATCTCTATAGATGTACATATATGCGTCTATATGTATCATGCCCAGAAACCCAACCATGAACCATCTATTTATATGGATCTAGCAACCATTTCAATACCAACAGTTCTCAAAAGCTAAGAGACCATGTGTACCAGCAATAACAAACAACGCATGTCACCACCTTCTCTCAAATTTCTTAACCAAAAACCCAAATCAAAGTTTCGTATTCGGGCTCAAGTTCGAATTCATAGGCTTAACAGGTACACATTATACGTTTTCTTTGAAAGTCTTTATTTATCGTCTCTGTGTTGCACAGATAAGTCTCATTTTAATTGATTTCATTTTTTTCTTTTTGGTGTTTTATATAGGGCTAACAAGTTTATGGAAGATAAGATGAAACATGAGATGGAGTTAAAGAACTTGGAGTTGTACATGGAGAACATGAACATTTTGAAAGAGAATGAGAGGTTGAGGAACAAAGCCATCATGCTCCATCAAGAAAATCTTGCCCTATTATCCGTGCTCGAGAAGAAAAAATTTAAACTTTGATCGTTTCTCGAGCACCCCTTACTTTCATGATCATTTTCGTACATGGGAAGCTTTCAGACTCGCTAAAAATGCAGAAAAAACGAGTCTTTTTTATCTAGCTAACCAATTTACTAGAATTCTTGATTATTATGTGTAGTATGTTTTACATAATAGAAGAATGGTTGTATGAAGTTAGAAACTATGATATTTATCTACTACTAACACAAAGTCATGTTATATGCATGTGTGGTTGTACTTCATGCATTAACATTTTGTAACATTTATTAGATGACTTTGTTGTTATTTTCTACTATTGTGTGATTTAGTACTGTATATTAGGTTTGACTTATATTTTTAAGGAGTTGACTTTTGAAAAGTTAACTCTCGAGCCACTAATGGTTGGAATATGAAGCTTCTTTGCACGTGTGAGGATATAGGAAAACATAGCTTCAGCCACAGCAAGATTAACCTAAGGGCATTTTTGTAATAGTAAACCAACATTTTAGGTTGTATCTTATTTAATGGCTTTTATCATTATTATTATTTTGATTTTTGCATAGATAGATCAGAACCATAATCAATTCTTTATACTTTGCATGTTTTAACATACCTAACAAAAACAGAGCATACTTGGAATATTGTTAGAAAGACAACCTATCTGCCTTTATTCTCTTATGTTTGAATTCTTAAAATGAAACCAATCATGCTGTGTTGTTAGTTGGGTAGTACAAGAATCTATCAACTATAATTATATAATAAGAATCTTGTCAAATACCATAGGAATAACCAAATTGCTCAATTATATATGCTTCATCTTTGATCCATTGCATGAGCAATTATGAATCCTAATTTTTTAAGAAATATGATGAAGAGGGAACAAAAAGTGAACCTATGGATCATAATATATTATGAATTCTTTCAAATTCATAACGCAGTAGGAATGAACATCCCAATGCTTTGACCTCGATTTCTACTTCCATGGAATCCTATAATCCAATATCTTAAAAGTCACTCCTCTGTTGTTTTGTATGTCCTAAGGTAAACAATTAGATAAACAGTATGTATACTTCATATACATTATGTTCTGTTTTTGAATTGACATTTACGTATCGTGGTTGTTTATATTCATTTGTAATATGTAAATATCTGCTATACACGTTCCTAAACTAAGTTGAACATGAGATCTTTTGTTGTTTTAATGATGATTATTAAAATTCTCTAATTGAATATAATTGTTGTGATTGATGACCTAATCTCATGGGTGACGAATATTGGAGAACGAGTGTACTACACTGCTATATAGACCTATATGAGTGTTATAAGCAATTTTCATAGTGTCAATGATGTAAATAGTTCATGAATCTGAGATCACTGCACCCATTATACTGTAAGCAATATACTTTGTTGCAACTCAACAGCATCCTTGAGAAGCTTTGATTATATGGTCAATCATAGGGGCGGGGCGATGTAAATTATTAACTGTAGATCGTTGCGAGTGATCCAGATACGATTTGATCATATGATCGATCATAGGGGGCAATTTAGATCGTAAACTATAAATCGTTGCGAGCGATCCAGATATGATTTTGTCCTTCTAATTTACTCATGTCCTTCTAATTTACTTGAAGTGAGTTATATTACAGGACCTATTGATTATGTAAGACTATTTATTTTTTTTAACGGTAAACCTACAACCCATCTGAATAAAGACTATTAAATGCATAATCATGCTCAAATGAGTCGAAATGTAGGATACTGGACCCAATTGTGTTGAATAGTCCTCTTTTAATCAAGTTAATAGAGATGTCATATGAAAGTGTGAGACATCCCTCGCCTTGAGTAAGAGTATTAGACTATTACGATATCTAGGGCACATGACTAATATATGTTCATCACAAAACTAAATTCAGTCAAGTCATCACCCTCCATGTTATTTAGACAACCAATGACTAGAGTCTGGTGACAATTTGAATTTTTACCCACATCTATATAACGGCTGGATTAATGTGAAAATGGGTCAAAACAAAGTATAGCTGAAAAGAAAAACAAGTCACAGGTCAAAAGCAACCGAACATTTATTTTTATATGCATACAACATTACAACCTCTTATTAGGCTTTATGAAATAACTAGTTTATCTTTAAATCATATTTAGCACATCAACTATTTATTATGAAGGCAAAAGGGGTTTGGAGGTCAACACTACCTGTTTCAACCCGCACAAAATATATCCCCTTTTGACCACTTAACCTGCCCATTTTGACACCTCTCACGTTGACGTATAGCCGCTTGTTACTTGTATAGATATAATAAGCCTAGGATTTCTCCTATCAATAAATATATGAGACGCACGGTGAGTTCATCTGATATGTATGAGATAGAAACTAGTACTCCAGATAAGAGCTTGCGATTACAGTCCATTTCTTTGGACACCAATAGAGAAATGGACACATTCTATGCATAGTGATGCAGAGATTCGCGTTGGTTCTCGATGTCTTGTCATACTATTATATTTTCTTCTCGTTGTTGAGCATTTTACATACATTATCCATTTAAGATTTTGATTTTCCTTATCTGTTAAAGTTAAAAACTTTTGGCCCATTTAATTATGAATGAATTGATTTGGGTTAATGCTTTTCTCAAATGGGTCAAATGTTAATATTTAGCTGAAAGGGGAACGAAGAAAACGGGTCGAAGTGTCGAACAGGTTAAAAATCGCCCAAAGTCGATTTTCTAATGAACACAACCTCCATAAACATTGTACTAAAAAAACTCAGGTTCGTCTTATTATAATACAGAGTAATGTTTTTGTTAGCACAATATGTGCATAGATTAATTACAAAAAGGGTAAAAAAGAATTTGCAGGTCCACTCGGCCCGGCCGTTTTGACCTGTAACCGAACTTGACCTTGACCCAGCCAGGGCATTTTAACATGTTGCCCATCTTGCCACATCTATGTATTACTATGTCAAGCACCTAATATAGGTTTCAACTTGGCGAGTTGACGACGTTGGCTCACATCCCGGAACGACAAAAAAAATTAATTGATGTGGGAGGTAACACATGCAACTTTTGACTGTTTTGAAATATAGCAATGACAATATTTTCAACACAAAGAGACCAACGAGTGCCCCTCTTGGAGATGCAATAAAACGTTTTCATATCTTTGGATATTTAAGATATCTTTGAATAATTTAATGTGATCTCAAATTGGATAGTGGACTTGTAACCGAAGTTCGTCTCTATATTCCCACGTGTAATGTTTTCTTTCTCTAGCATCTTTCTAGTAGTTAATAATAGTCACCGTTATCAGTCACTTTAATTATTCTGAACGGCGAAGATTTACACACCACTTTATACACCTATGTCTCAATGGAGAGTTGAACACATGGTCACCTAGATACATATATGTCTTAATGATATTTAAAGTGCAGTGCATAACAAGGGGTACTTCAGTTGAGGGATAGATAATTTTCACTCCCACAAATCTTTCTAAAACAACCCAAAAGTGTACAAATCTTTCTAAAACAACCCAAAAATAAGAAACTTCTATAATATTCACTCCTACAGCCCTACAGGATTGATAGACCATCTAAGAGACTTTCTTGATTCGGAGTTTCAGATTTTCTTATTGTACACAACAGACGCATATAACAGCATTTAGAATTGTACCATTTAGATCTTATACCCCAAACGCTTTCTGACTATTATAATGACAAGAAGAATTTCAGTGTTGTTTTTAGGCTAATCAATATATGCAACTCAAGTTGAGGGCTAAACTGTCTAAGATACTAATGAGAAAAAGGAATATTTACCGTACAGATAGAAATATAGAAGAAACAGCATGTTGGAACTAGATACAAATGCTTATGCATCAGGAGAGCGTTTTTGTGATGCTTGATAGATTCGGTACGCAGCTATACACATAGTGGTGTTGCCAATAACTGTCAATGCCCCTTGGATGGCAACCAAAACCTGTAAGTTTTACATTTAAAGTTTGGATTTAAATGCCACGGCATATGCATAACGTGAAAATGACTAGAAAGACACCATATAAGCCAGTTTGACAAGGCAGCCAAAATAGGACCAATGAACAGATTAACCTGTCACACGCTGCTACAAACTGGGATTTTCTTTTATAAAAGAGTTGCATAAAAATAAGAGAGAAAGTTCTTCGCAATAAATAGAAATGGCTATTTGTACTTAAAGAATGATAAAAGTCCAGAATTTGCTTTCTAGTTTTTTATCAGATAATCATAACAATGTGAGCACAGTGGGTCATATAGGAACATGAATGCCATAACAACTGCTGCATTTTGAAATCAATTAAAATAAACAGGATCAGTCATACCTCCAATGATTCTGCGTTATAAAAGAAATGCCAAGTACACGCGCAAAATGCTCCACCAAGCAGAGGCACCTGAAGCAATTAACTCATCATGTGTATATGATAAAGATCCAAATTCAGAGGCACCAATAATTTTAACTAATCATGGGTCTTGATACTATTGCTGACATAATAACCTCCATAAGAAATGCTGATATGTATAGAAATATAGAATTTTATAAAATATCAGCATATGCCTTACAAACAAAATAGGTACTAGACTTGTAACCAATTACTAATACGGTGTATATCAAAAGTTGCAACTCACCATACCCCAAGAAAGCCCCTTCCATGATTGATATCCCGATTTCTCTCCATATTGCCATACTAATATCATTGCTGCAACCCTTCCAAAATTTGACAAAATCAAACGATTAATCAATAAGTTCAATCGCAAACGATATATGAACGGATATACACTCTTAACATATTTAGTTACTCTATGTGTTCCAAAAAACTATGCTCTCACTTCTGTTATCAAATGTGATAATCTAAACATTACTGATGTCCAACTTAAATATAATTTTAATCAAATTACAATTATAAAGCAACAAACTTGACATTAGAAAGTAAAAAAAATATAGCTTGAATGTGTAATAAAGTCTCCAACTTTAATCAACTATTTAACAAGTAACCATTCAAATTACCATTCAACAACACTTGAAACATGAATAGCCCAAGTGGGTAGTGAAAGAGCATTTGAGGGTTCCACTAGCTGCAAAGATGAGCCCGCCAACAATGGCAAGTCGGCAACAGCAGCAGCAGAAGCAGGTCCCACTAAAAGGGGTGTTGTTAGGGCAAACCCAGCTCCAATTATAGCTGTCATGACTTTCTTGTTAGAATAATTGCTGTAAATTGGGATCTTTCTTGTGTTGGAATCACATGATTTTGGGTTTAGGATTTTTTGGGAAATTTGATGAAAGGAAAACAGGGGTTTTGAAGAAGATAACAATGTTGGAAGAATTGCCATTGTAAAGATGACGAATCAAGAAGATACGAGGATTGTTTGGTAAAAGATATTTTTTGAATAAATTTGGTAACAAAATAACCAACCTTATTTCTCATGGTTCATGGTTGGTCTTTTTCTGTTCTTTTTCTTTTTTACTTTTCTGTTTCGGTTTTTCAATAAAATAGTAAAGTATTTACTTATACAAAATTTTAGAAAACCACAAAAGATTATTATCAGCGTACTACCGCACAATGCATCGGAAAATAGTTTCACTCATCTGTTCTATCTATTCTACCTCCTAAGAATCTGTGTTGTAGCCCGAAAAAGACGAAGCGCGCTATAACGGACCAAATCCCCTCTTATCACTTCGTCTGGACAATATTTTCTTTCAACAAACATTTATATCTGATCCTCGTTTATAAGTAATTTTGTTTTGAATGAACACGATATTCTTTAACGTCATAATAATAAAAAATTATTACTCATTTGATATTTCTTTAAATATTAATTTCTAATTGTTTTGAATTCTTTACCGATAAATTTTGATAAGAGCGCTATTGACTTTCATTCAAATTCGATAATATATTCCATAGAAAACTAAATTAGACTGATTATTGACTTTTTAATTGTTTTCTATTATGAGTATATCTATTGGGGTTCCATAAAATTCATTTGCTTATTTAGTTTTCATTGTTGTTGACTTGCGAGTAATCAACGAACCTCAGGTCCACAGAAACAATAGGATCCTTGATTATTCTTGATGTGATTGTGAGTATATCAAAAACCACACATTTTACTCGGCTTGCGACATATAATTTAGCGTAAAGTACTGGTATTATCAATAGTTGTGTCGACCAATTGAAATCAAAGAAACAACATTTTACAACTTTCATAAATAGTCCATGCATTAATACAAATAGCATATTTGCAGTTTGTTGTACTAAATATGTTCCCTATAATTTCAGATGAAACTTTTAATAGTTATTTTTCCCCCTTCTTTCTATCTATCTTTTTTTTATACCATCTTTGTGATCATACATCTTTTGATATTATCTTCTGAAAATTATTATTAAAAGATTTTAAATCATGTGGACGATGAAATTCAGTTTGGTTGTATCCTATAAAAATCCCATTGACCTAATCTATTAAGATGTATACCGAGTATTATGATTCAAGTGGAGAAACTTTTTGTTTTTTATTGCCATTTTTTATTTCAAATACAGATATTTTTCTTCAAACACCATCAAATTACAACCCTAAATTAAACTAGAATCTTATTTTATGTTTTTCAACAATTATTCTAAGTAACATATTAGAATTCTCAGACAGATTAAACAGAATAACGAGTAAAAAGATAATTAGTATTTGATTAAAAACAAAAAAAAGGCGAGAATTGTAGTAATTAACTTTTATTAGTGTATGGTCTAACTTTATAAAATTTCATGATATAAGCATGAGAATCGGGTCATTTTGTAACAAAAGTTTTGAACAGATATCGTAATAAAATGTGAGAAGTTGATCAGATATCGCGAAAAAAATAAAAAAGACAGACAAATTACAATGTATATAATAGGTTCATTTAAACATTCTCAAAAATTATTTTATTATACGTATACATTAGGCCATAAGCTAGAGACAAGTTACTAGATAAAATGGCAAGTATTATTAGAAACCTAACATGACCCAAATTTGTGCCCTGTATTTTAAAATTGAAATTATTTTAAAACCTAACATGTGTCACATTTGTTTGTCAAACCTACGCCAAGATTAGGCCATGTATTGCTTATAATCCAACACACCATGTGTCATTCTTTTTTCATTATATCTAAATTTTGTAAAATAGCTATTTAGCCACAAAATGAATTGTCAAGTGCATTTGGTTTATCCGATTTCAAGGGTTTACGCCTTTTATGGTGTATTTGATCACATTTTTAATGTAATGTTATAGCGAATATAATGTGATTTTTATTTCATAAGAGCATGGGAATTGGGATGATGCGGTCCAGCGTTTTTGGGAATTTAACGTCATTGATCGGCGTTAACCACTCTCCTATCGGCCTTAAATTTAACGTTAAAGTCCGATGTTAAGAGTTTCAAACGGTGCCAAACCAAGGTTAAAGCTTTTACCTTACCTAGGCTTGTAAGTGAACCGAATGTTCAGCGAACAATTCGCGAACCATTCGACTGGAAGTTCGTTTATGTTCGTTCATTTCGTTATATGAACGAACATGAACAAAGATTTACGTTCGTCGAATTGTATGAACGAACATGAACATCGGTCTCATTCGTTCATTTACGTTCGTGAACGTTCGATAAGATATTCGTTTGTTTACTAATAGTTTAATTACATTGATACATATTTGTATATAGAGTATCTTATTTTATTCTAAGTTAATTATATATATATATATATATATATATATATATATATATTTTATTTTTATTTTTTTTTTGAAAAGCACAAAATATTATTATATAAGAAATCGATACATCACAGGCGATCAACTTCTACCCTTTAATCTACAAGACATACATTAAGAGGAACGGAAAGTTGACACCTAGGGCAAAATTACAAGCACTAAAAATATATACTTAGAACTTCCACCGAGCCCTTTGTGACCATACCAAAACCGGAAAAAAAAACTGCAAACCTTATGCTGTAAACCCCTGCCTGCTTCTCTCGGATTGGTATACCACTCCATCCAGGAGCTTTTAAACTTCTTGAATCTATGAGATATCCAAAAGAAAGATAAGACTTGAACTTCCGTGCATAAATCTATATGATTCGACCTTTCGTTTTTAAAAGCAATACTATTTCTTGATCCCCAAATAATGTAAGTCGTGATCCAAATTACCGCTCACCATAACAAGTTTTGCGTATTTGAGAAAGTCGAATTTTCACCATATTGAACAAACTCTTCAATTGAGTTGACATTGAAGCTTCCCATATCCCACCACTTGAAAGTCTTTCCCCAACCCGATTCTACCATTTTGCATCTCAAAATACAATGCTCAATAGTTTCTATCACCTCATCACAACATGGGCATAGTACCGTATGCAAATCCATTCCTAGATGATCAAGCATCACTCGGGTTGGAATTCTTCCTTGAGCTAATCTCCACATGAAAATGTTGATTTTCTTTGGAATAGCTTTGATCCATCTCGTGTCTATTGAAGAGTTAAATTGGCAAAGAATTTTTTCGTCAATAATCTCTTTGAGCCCTTTGATCGTGAAAATGCCATTTTCATCTAACAACCATCTCCATTTATCCATACATTGAACACTAGGCAAAAGATCATGAATTAAATTTAACAATTCTTCTTTCTCACTTAACACTTTCCCCCGTAACTCCGTCCCCCACCCCATGTCCAAACCCAACTTCTTTCTCATCGTTTTTTGAATTTCTTTATGAAAAAGTCTTGGGAATTTTTCACAAAGTCTAAAGTTTCCCACCCATTTATCTCTCCAAAACATTGTTAACATCCCATCCCCCAACTTTTTCCCAAATGATGACGTGAATTGAATTCCTATATTCTCTAAAACTCTACCAATTCTAATGATATCCCCCCATGTACCACAATGCCCATTATTTTGATTAAATTCTTCTTTTAACCCCCCGTCCTCCCCATATATGCTTTTGATAATTTTAACTCACAATGACTCCGACTCCACCCTAAACTTCCGCCACCATTTTTCAAGTAACCCCCAATTAGAAGCTTTCAAACTTCCAATATTTAACCCACCCAACTCAAATTTTGTTAACAATTTTTCCCATTTTACCCAAGCAATTTTTCTTTTTTTATCATTTCCACCCCAAAAGAAATTTCTTCTCAAACTCTCTAGCGCATTTATGACACTCAATGGGGCTCGAAACAAGGAAAAGTAATACAAGGACATGCTACCAAGAACCGATCGAACCAAAGTTAGTCTCCCACCATATGAAATCGTTTTTGCTTTCCAATCCGACAATTTATTTTTGACCTTGTCAATAATTGGATTCCAACTATCCACCATTCTCATATTTAGACCAATTGTAATCCAAAGATAATTGAATGGAGTTTTTCCGAATGTACACCCCATGTCACTAGCTAAAAGCTCAACTTCACAATTATTGACTCCCACTCCATATAATTTGCTTTTGCTCAAATTAATTTTTAAACCCGAGGCACCTTGAAAGAATTTCATTATTCTCATAATAGTATTAAATATATATAGTAGTATTAAATATTTAGATATGTTCATGATCATTTAAAATATACCGATATTACATTTTAGTAGTGTTGTGGGCTAAATTTTATGTCTAGAATGCAGGATCCCGAATTAGAGTATGATTATATTCTAAAGGTATTCAGGATCCCGGATCTTCAATATCCCGGGATCGTATGCTTTTACATGTTTGCTTGTTTATTTGACTAGGTCGCATGAGGACTCGAGCATGACTTATTGACTCTGTGACTTATGGACCAAGATTATTTCAAATGCAAACGGAAACAAGTAAACGTGTGGAGTAATGAGTCAAGGAGAGCCCTGGGTGATCCCGGATATTTCGGGATAGTCAGCAGAGTCTTTGTTGAAGACCGGGGGATCCCGGATATTTCGGAATTATTGTTATATTGTATCTAGTATATAAATGAGGCATATGATCGATTAGAAAACACTTCTTACACACTCTTAACACTGAATCACGACTTTATCACTATATTAACACTTCTTTTCTGCAGATTCACTCACTTACTTCACCGATTCATCATTTTCTTCACCATAAACACTTTAGATCGATCATATTGTGCTCTTAGCTTGTATAATCTTGATTTTGATTTATAAAAGCAACAAAGGCAAGGGACGATTGTTCATTCCCGAGGTTTTATGCCGGCGATCTATCAAGATTAAGGATTTTCCTCGTATATCCTTGTGTCGATCACATTTACTTTACATTTTTTATTACTATACTTGCTTTATATCGACTTTTCATTAATCTAAAACTTGATTATCTTGAAAATCACTTAAGCACTCTACCTCACTTTACTAATTTGATCACAGAAGTATACTTGGTAATTTTTGGTCAAAATAAGTAGTATTTCACACTTCACTATACGGAGTATATATTAATATATATGTTTGTTTGTGTTTGTTTAGATTCGTTTAAGGTATTAACGCATGAATGTATTAAATTAATGTGTATATTCGTTTGTTTGCATTCGTTTATGTTCGTGAAAAAATAAATTTTCTTAGTGAACGAAAATGAACAATAAAATCCGTTCGTATTCATTTGTATATTCATTAAAACCTTATTAAAGCGAATAAGCTCCGTTCGTTTTGATTCGATTCTATTACAAATTACCTATTTATTTACTTTATTTTATTGGACAAAAAACATTCCATGCCTCTTTTAACTTTAACTTTCATTTAATATCGAACCACTCGACTTAAAATTATTATTGTTACACGTTTTGTTTATCGTTTCTGATTCAAAAGCTATGCGAAGAAAAGTGGACGTAATTTGGTACGTGTCAATTAATGAAACATGGTATATGAGACTATGCTTGCCAACTCATCCCATACGTGTCATATGTTAAATCACCCACACTTGCAAAAAGCAAAAAAAGGTCCAGGCCAATCACATAAATGTGGCGGCGTCACAGTCAGTCACTCTATAATCTCCTACAACTGTTTACAATATTTTTTTTTTTTCCATTATCGTTTTTTTAAAAATAAAAATAAGAAAAATATGTCTAGTCTCTTTTCTTTCTTTTATGGGTCTCTATTTATTGTATAAAGAATTATGTAACATCGAGTTTAGAAATCGTAAATTTAGTTTAGGTTATGGGGCATATGCTATGGTACGATAAAAAAAGTTATTTAATTTTTACTTAGATGGAAGGAAGAGATGTGATCTGGCATAGAATAGTCCTTGACCATGTTATTGTAGTCATTCCCCTTTCAAACTTGTTTACAAAAAAATTTTATCAATACGGTGGCTACCATATTGAATGGTATCTTTTTATATTTTATTTTGTGTGTGTGCATACTTATTTATAAGAGGTAAATGTGAGTTCAATTTTCAATTTGATTATTACGGGTGAAATTTAATTTCAGTATAATTTCAATATGAAAATGACGTAGGATGTTTAACTTTTTTCATAGTGGTCGCTCTATTTGCTAAGTGGCAACAATTACATCTTAAGTCACCTTTTAATTGTTTGAATTAAAGAGTCGTTGATGGAAATAAACCCAACGTCACTTAACTATTTTAATTTTAATAGAATAGAATGTCAAAATCACATTACATACCCGGTAAGCTGACATTGATGTTATTAATGTAATAATGTTATTTATTATTATATGTGCAAATGCATTTATTTAATAGAATATATTCTTAAAAAATTAATTATGTGGTTTTTTCATTATTTTATTTCATTTTCTTTTTGTATTTTCAGTCACCCAATATAGTTTTTGCAATATTTGTCCAAAAGTGCATTTTATGGCATAAATATCAAGAAATAAAATTTATGATACAAATAAGTTCAAATTAGGCTAGTGATGCGTTATTATTTACCAGCATAGTTTTCATGCATTGCAATGTTAAAAGCGGTGACGGTGATAATAGCAGTAACGGTGTAAGAGTGAAAAGATATTGAAGTGTATATTTTTATGTGTCTTGTTTTGATTATTTATTTATATAGGGTAATAGAGTGAAATTTGATTTATATATATTACTCGTAGTAATAATGGATTACTAATGTGAAATAAAATTGTTGAAATGATTGAAAATAGTATGGGTAGTAATTAGGTGGGGGCACTCTAATCACTTATCGCGATTAAATTAAAAGGTAAGAGAGAAATTATTTATATATAGTATATTTACCTTATTAATCTTTAATATTTTATTATTTAATTATAAAAAATAAATAATAATAATAATAATAATAAAAATAATAGGAGATGTATATAGATACACATAAGGATATCATTTTAAGGATCTAACAAAATAAGCCTTGCATTACAGGACAATCGACAATACATCTTTACAAGACTTTAGTCGGTATTTTTATATTGTTTTTCAATATTCTTTTATGATATGTAACCAACCAATTATAAAAATTCAATTTCATTATATAAAGAAAATCATACAAAAAATCCAGTTGGGTGCAAAATTTAATTATTATTAAATTAATTATTAAAAAACAATAAAGCTAAATATATCATCAACAATCAACAATACATATACTCATCTTGGGCTTGCAGTCACTATATCAAACGTTCTTAAACTTTCCCAATAATCTAAACTCCGTATCAATCAAACGTTCGTTTCCCGATTCCTCACCTTTTTCTTTTCGATTTAATAATACCCGTCAATCAATTTCACATAAGTTTTCAAATTGATGTGAGCAATTTTGTCAGCTACTTACAAACCACCGATCGTAGTGTTAATTTCATCTAATTGACCTAATTCGGCTAAATTTATAATTTCAATTTGTTATTATCATGACGTATGAAGAGAATGATGTAGTTACAATAGTGAAGATCGCAATAGAAGATCCCAAGGGTGATTTTGTAAAATTGAATGATCCGGACGGTGGTGGTGGCGGTGGCTGTTCAGCGCCGTCGTCGGCAACGGCTAATGGTGGTTTTTGGTGTTTCATTTGGTGGTGGTTAAAGCTTGCTCTTGTACTTATGTTTTTGGCTGGTTTGGGGGTTTGTTTCTTTCTTTGGATTGGTCCCTTTTTAATGAACAAGGTATATATTTTGTTAATTTTTTTTTTAATATATCAATTGTTAATTGTATAAATAGATTAATCAGTAACCCTAATTGAAAAAAAGCCTAAATTGCCTAAAAAGCCCTAATTTTTACGTTCTAAGTGGTATTTATTGGTGTCGATATAATTGATTAGATTAATAATTTAATTTAATTGTTTTCAGGAGGTTATACCTATTTTGAATTGGGAAACTGAGACTTTTAGCAAACCAGTGTTAGCAGTTTTGATATTTGCTTCAGTGGCAATATTCCCTACAATGTTTATACCATCTACACCTTCAATGTGGGTGGCTGGAATGAGTTTCGGTTACGGTTTCGGGTTTCTTTTGATCATTGGTGGAGTTACTATTGGCACTTCCATTCCGTATTTCATCGGTTGGTTGTTTTACCACAAAATTCAAGTGAGTGTTCTTGTTACTTTGTAATGTAGGACTATAAATGGTTGTATTTTTAGGGGTGTTTGTGTTTGGAAATGAAGTTTTTTGAAGCTGTGAGTTCGAGTGTTTGACAAAAATCTGATTATTTAGGTATTCACATGTATAAATTTGCTCTAAGGTGGTGTTTGTGAATCGGCATTGATTATTCTAAAGTGATTATCTGCTTAAAATAAGTACTCCTAGTATCAACTGCTTATTTGTAAGTGTTTATTAATTATTCCTTCAAGAATAAGTAGATGAACATGTTCACTAAGAGTGTTTGATAGTGCTTTTCTACTGTCAAAATAAGCAATAAGCACTTAAATAAGCAAAACCAAAACACCCTTAAATAATTAAATAATCAGAATCAGTTTCGCTATTTCCGATCGCCATAAGCTGATTATATACGAGTATACAACTAGAAAACACTATAATCTTATCCCTTCCAAAATGCAATGCCAAGCACCTGCTTCATGTGATTATTTGTAGCTACATTCTTGTCGTATGAAATTATTATATGCATTTATTAATGAATAATATGCTTTTAAACTTTTTTATCTCCAATATGGCTGTCTAGTTATTTATAACTGCGATGATACAGGGATGGTTAGAAAGGTACCCAAAGAAAGCTTCAATCTTGAAGCTAGCAGGTGAAGGAAACTGGTTTAATCAATTTAGAGCCGTCACATTATTGAGGATTTCACCCTTCCCGTACATCGTATACAATTACTGTGCAGTGGCTACTGATGTTAAGTTTGGTCCTTATTTGTTGGGAACGTTGTTGGGGATGGTTCCTGAGATTTTTGTTGCAATATACACGTAAGTTTTACATGCATTGCCGCTTTTCCCTGTTAAAAGTTGGGTTAATATGGGTCTAGTGATATTAAGGGTATTTGGCATTGTGTTGTGATTATCCAAATTTTCTGTTTTCAAGTTCGAAAATTAAAGTATTTCGATGATGTAATATTAATGGTTCTGTACAAGGGAACTGATTTCGATTATCTGATATTTTATGGTCAAATAATTAGTTTAGGAGCAACCGAAAGAATCACCGAGTGTGATTATTCGAGTAGTTTTGTGTTGACTGTATCTATAATAGTCTGTAACTTATTTTGTTACAGTTGATTCATATAATTACACTGAAAACGCAATGCCAAACACCTATTTAATTGTGGATCAAATGTGCAAAGTTATTAGTAGCGTTACTTGGCTTATGCTGCAAAGTGCAAACATGCCATCATTATTATGAAATTGTTGGAAAAAGAATATGCTTTGTTATAGCTATCAAATAAATATCAATTGATAATTGCAGGGGTATAATGATCAGAACATTGGCAGATGCATCAAATGATCAACAATCACTTTCACCCCCTCAAATCCTCTGTACAATTTTTGGATTTCTTCTAACTATTGCAACCACTGTGGTAGTCACGGTTTATGCTAAAAGAAGGTTGAGTGAGTTACAGACGGACGAAGAGCAGCTACTGCTGCAGTAAAGATAAGATCTTGAGGAACTTCCAACTCTTTGGAGGCAGAAATGCCGATGACAAGCAGCGACTAACAAAACAAAGTGTTGTTTATTCTTCCATTAAATTCAATGTATAGGTGAAGAAGATAAAAGATTGACGATCTTTGTTTTGCTTGTTTTTTATCCCTCTTATAATACATACCCCCATAAAGTGTATATAGTTGAAATGCTTATAAGACTATGAAGTTTACATGTTTTTAATCATTGTAACAATTGCAAGCTTATATAAATGGGGGCATTTATGTCATTTACAGGTGCGTAGACGTTAACATCAACATCACCTTACTGTAACATCTACTTGTTTTGTTTTCAGTATCGACATGCGATATTTATTGTGCATAAGAGAAGATGTTAACATTAACATTCAGCATCACCTTATTGTAACATCTGCCTTTTTGGTGTTTTGGTAGTGTGTGTGTATATATATATATATATATATATATATATATATATATATATATATATATATATATATATTGGGATGATCCAGAGGGAAGCTTCAATTTTGAGGGAAGCTTCAATCTTGATGGAAGGGGGAAAGTGGGATCATCACCGTTCATCAATACTTAGGGTTAATATTCATCAGTATGAATATTAACGTTCTGTAACAAATTGAGTTTTTGAAATTCAGTGATGAATCAAGTATTGAACATCATCAATAGGCGATGCATACTAATAATTTAATATTACTTGAATAATAACAATTTATAACAACAATTAACAATCAGTAGACAATATTCATCAATACTTTAGATTAACATTCATCAGTATGAATATTAACGTTCTGTAACAAATCGAGTTTTTGAAATTCAGTGATGAATCAAGTATATAATTCAATTACTTTCTTATTTGTATGTTTTGTATGATGAAATTAGTTTAATTTCATGTTTTCTATCGCAAATTAAAGGTTACACACAAAAATTGCAAAATCAAAAAATCCAGATTTTTTGAATACGATGAATTTGAATTTCGGCCATTGTTATGGATTGATTCAAACGCTAATCATGATTTTCGTTTTGTATTTAGGATGAATTTGTGTTTTTGTAATCAGATTATTCAATTATTGATGAAACAAAGATGAATTGAGTTTTTATTAAATGAAGTGATCTAATAGCTAGGATTCACTTCCCCCTTCTCCTATTTTGTCACTTCCCCCTTGATCACTCCCCTATATATATATATATATATATATATATATATATATATATATATATATATATATATATATATATATATCGATGAGTTATTTTTTATACATGTATGTAAGCCAAGGTAGTCAATTTGTTTTGGACTGGAAATGATTATGCTAACAGCCTAACAGGGTCATATGACGTTGCTTGTATTCTCAATGTTTTCCAATCGTGTTGATTACAATTTTCATACTTATTTACTTTTTCATTTCAGTTGCAAGATGTTTTTCCTATTTTATTTGTTGTATTTGAATTTGTATTTGCCTAACAAATTGAAATACATTAACTGCATAGGCCTTTTGGGCTTGACCTAATTTGGTTTAATTTTCAGTCCAGATGATAATGCAAAGCATATTGGAGAAGTTTTATTTATTGTTTTAATTAATTATAACTTACAAATACAAATTTTGTTTCTTATGTGATTTACTAGCCCTAAAATACGTGTATATACACGGCACGATGAATTTGTAATTATTTTCAAAAATATTCATATATTAGAACGCTTTTTATGAGTTAAGAGATATTCAATATTGTTTAGAATTAAAATATTTTTAGGTAGTCTATATTGAATTGAGAGTGTAAATCGTAAATTTTCAACGGCGGTAAACATTTTATATAAGTCAAAATACATTTAACTATAAAGGTATCTAATTACACATAAGCAGATGAATAGGTTGAAGTAATAATGGTAGGTTGCAATTATAAACGATTACGTAACGGATAATAAATTATATCCTTTGTAAGACCTCTTTATACATCACATTTGTCGTCTTATTTGTTTGGTGGCTATTCTTGTTAAAAATAAATTATTTACTGCGTTTGAAATTATGTATTTCAATTTTCACTCCAAGAAATGAACCTCCTTTGAAAAAGAAAAAAAATTCTTGTGTATATTATGAACCTGAAACGATATAGTATTATTTGATTGAGTTGTCAAATAATTAAAATTTTCAACAAAAGAATTTAAGATTATATCGAGTTCAGTTATATAATAGAGTTAAGGAAAAACATTATCAAGTAAATTTCTTAATTAGCAAATAGCGAATCAGTCGGTTGATTTTCTATTCGAGTGCAAGTCTTATTAAGGTGTTTAATAAAGTGAATAATCTCAACTATATAATAAAAGCTTTTGGTCAAACCATATAGATGTCCTTGGTTTAATGTTAAAATTACTTATTTCCATTTTACCAAGTTAAGATGTCGACAGGAAAACATATTAGATCATCGGTTTTACCTTATATTTAAAAGCAAATGTATAAAGTGTCGACATATGTTATTATACTCTATATATTTTTAAACTTTAAATTCTTATATTAAAACCTGACAATTTTAAAGTGTTATATTTTTAAAATTAGGTAAAATTGAGGGATTCAATTGCATAATTGAAAATTTATAAATTGATGACATCACAAAAGTGTTAATATATTATATTTAAGATATATAATTAATTTTTCGTCAAATAACTTAATAAAAGTATGGATGAAAAAACAGAAGTTTTTAAAAACATAATAATAATCTTAAAAATCTATAACTACTTATAAAGCATCTTAGTGTTTTATTTTTTAGAAAACTCTTAATAAATGAAGACTCAACATTTATATATTTAGTTATCTCATTTTACAATATAATCCTATTATTTTCACATATTTTTTACTTATCAGTTTTCACCAATTATATACCGAATCTCGAGCTATACATACAAGCAAACTACTAATATCAACCCACAATCACGGATAATTCATCATTGAATAACAAAAATAATATATGACTATCTTTGAATCAAGGTTTATAATAAAAATACTAAACTCCGCTGCATAGCGCGGGTATTATGCTAGTAATATATGATTCACCTTTATGATGTCATCATTTAAAATTAAGATCCAATTAAATTAAGCAATTAGGTCCTTTTTTTGCTTATCTTTTTCGTTATTTAAAGGTTTATAAAAATTGTTTTGTATTTGTAACTAATACGAAAATATATAAAGAATACAATAATAAAATTTTTGGGACATTCTATAACTTCTATGTATTTGTAATCTAAACATGTATTATTAAAAAAATATATATTTAAAATACATGGATATGTATTATTTATCAATTAGAAATCGTATCAACATGCTAATTGTTATAATGAAATACAGTATAACCTAAAACAATTATCTAAAATAAAATATGCTAGCAGAATAATGATACTAATATAGGAAGTTCTCATAAATATCAAACATCTATTATAAAACTATTAATCTAACAACTATCTAAAATCAACCACATTAATACTTCTAAATAAAATTTTAAGGTAATAGATTTAATAACAATTATTAATCTACAATAAAAAAATATAAGGTATGAAAAAGAACTTAAGACTGTACAATCATTCTTATGGATAAGCAGGTAAATTTGAAGTATTGTATTAATGTAGATATCTAAATATCAATAATAATAATAATAATAATAATAATAATAATAATAATAATAATAATAATAATAATAATAATAATAATAATAATAATAATAATAACATATATACATGAGTTTACTGTTCAAAATGTTTTAAATTATACAATTATACTATTACATGGGACGAGTTTTGAAAATGTCTATCGTATGTATTTTGATTCTAAAAACATCTATCTATATATACTTAGCTTCCTATTGTATGTATAAAACTTACTAAAAACATGTCTATTTATATAGCAAAATATGCCCAAAATGCATTCAATATACGTTTTTTAGAACTTAAATAACCATAATATAAAATTTTAAATTTCGCCACAATTAACTGTAAAAGGTGTAACACTTAATACATTTTGAAACAGTAAACGTTTTTAAATTTAGTGACAGTAATGAACCGATATTCAAGTCTTTAATATTTCATAATATAATATCTTTAATATATACATTTTTCATAATCAGAATGATAGTTACTAATTAAATTTTTAATTTTTGTTAAGATTGGTGATATTATCCATCGAAAGTAGGCATACGGATATCCCAACGACTAGGGTTGTTTAATCGGCCGTGTTTCGGGTTAAAAGAGTTATCTGATTTGGTTTATTCAGCTTTTGGTCAACTCTTAATCCACTTGAGACTCAATCAAACTATATGTCACCCAATTCAAAACAACCAAATAAGAGTTTGGGTTATTCGGTTGAGTTTCAATTTAGCCAGATAAAAGTCTTAAATTATGATTTAGATTATTAAGATAATTGAATTGCCCAAATACTAAATAAAAGCATTTTAATTGTTCATATTGGGTCATTTAGATAAATGGATTTGTATTTGAGGTAATTGAGTTATATGAGTAATTAGACTTGTATGTCAGTTATCGGAATTGAATTATCAAAGATAAGTATTAACAACTGATGCTTATCTGCCTTTTCAAGTGGTCCCTAATTGAAAATATTCAAATCAAAATCGAACTATTAAACTGATTCCTTATTTGGTATCACCCAAAAATCAAATCAAATACAAATAACCTAATTCAAAATATCCAAACAATATATGGATCGGTTGAATTATTCAGTTAAACCAAATAATAAACACCCTACCAACAATAATCAATGGCATGAAAAATCATATTAAATATTATTCGTAAATTATGATAACAAATAAAAAAACTCTTTATAAAACTCTTTAAAACTCTTTTACAAACATAATACTAATATAGTTATGCTTGCTAAAGTAATATAAAAGTTAAATTATGAATAAGATATTACGAGTGATAAAAGATTCACCGAACATTGATTTTTATTCAAATTACAAATCAATGGTACTTACGTCTTAAAAGATCTATAAGTTAGTAATTAGTATTATATAATAATTTATTATTAGTTTAATTGATATTGTAATATCTCTTTACGTTGATATTTCACTTTCAAAGTTTATTGTGTGTTTAAATTCATATGTGTTTACCGTAATAACTTACTTTTATACTAATGAGCACCTGAACCGGTCTAGTTTGTTAGTGAGTGTGAACTCTAACACATACTTTAAACCATTTTTATATATAGTGATTTAGTGTGTAACAAATTGTAAAAGTAACTTACGAATAAATATTTAACCATTAAAAAGATATTAAAAAATAAAAGATCGGGCTCACTTCTCTTTATCCACTATTGTTTCATCAACATTGACCGATTCTCTTTGTCAACTACGTTGAATGCATAAACGTTTTTCATTTATTTTAATTGTGAATATTTTAAAAAATTAAATACAAATCAATGATC